>CM076583.1:204799401-205346555 GCA_034641835.2 Pinus albicaulis
GAGTGTGGAGGCCACTTAAACTGGAAAGCCACTGCTAACAAAATACTTAGAGCTGGCTATTACTAGCCTACACTTTTCAATGACATCCACAGAATGATAATTTCCCACCATAAATGCCAATTTTTCGAAGGCAAAAGAAAGCTCCTCCCATTACCATTACAACCTATTACTGTTGAGGCTCCCTTCCAACAATGGGGCCTAGATTTCATAGGAGAAATACACCCTGCTTATTCTGCACAACACAACTGGATCCTTACAGCCACAGACTACTTCACAAAGTGGATAGAGGCCATACCCACTAGGAATGCCACAGATTCTATCATCATTAAGTTCCTAGAAGACCACATCCTCTCTAGATTTGGCTGCCAAAGAAAGATAATCACTGATAACGCTTCTGCTTTTGGGTCTAAGAAAATGGTTGATTTTTGTCATAGGTATCAAATAACACTTGGTCATTCAACTGCCTACTACCCACAAGGTAATGGGTTAGTTGAATCATCAAACAAAATCTTGGTGACCAATATCAAAAATCTGCTTGAAGAGAACAAGAAGTTATGGCACAACAAGTTAGTGCATGCCTTGTGGGCTAACAGGCTAACAACAAAGAAATCCATTGGCATGTTAGCATACTAGCTTGTTTATGGGATAGAGGCAGTGTTTCCTACCATCCTTGGGGTACCAGTGATTAAAATAGTCCAAGAGATTCAGACAGAAGAGGATATTATGGTAAGGAGGATAAATCAAACAATTCATCTCCAACAAACCAAAGAAGAGGTCTATAACAGAGCTATCAAAGTACAAAAGAATATAAAGAAATTGTTTGACAAGAGAAAAAAAGCTTGTGACTTCAAAATTGGAGATAAGGTGCTTAAGTGGGACTTTAGGAGAGAGGACAAAGGAAAACATGGAAAATTTGACAGCTTGTGACAGGGCCCATACATCATCCAGGCCTCTGTTGGCCCGAATGCCTTTTTTCTGCAAGAGATAGATGCTATAGACTTTTTTGGGGGTCCTGTCAATGGCAAGATGCTCAAACACTACTATTGTTGATTTCCAAGTTTACAGTCTTTCATTCCATTGTAAATACCATTGCAGTCTGTTATTTTCATAAAAAAGAGAAAATGTTTCAAAGAAAAAAAGAAAAAAAAGAGAAAGAGAGGTTCAAACATGCTCAAAACATGAACCTTTGAATTTCCAATAAGGGTGGCTCAAACATGATCAAAACCTGAGCCAAAAGAAGTATAGAAAGCTGGTCCTAATCTGCTCAAAATTTGGACCAGCAAAGGAGAAAGAAGAATCATCTTTGACAAGCCCAAAACCAGAGCTGAAGTGAAAAGAAAGTGACTCTAACAAGCTCAAAACTTGAGTCACAAAGGAAAGAAGGATGCTTCAAAAGTTTCCAGATTTAAAGACTTCAAATTTTGTCTTGAAAATTTCTGCAATTTCAGTCCATGTGCAACTGTCTTTATGCCTTGGATCCACAACAAACTAGACTCTCTAATCCTAGTTTGACTGTTTTTAAATTTATGTTGTAGAATGTAGAGAAGAAATTTGCTAGACAGTTTAATCCTAGCAGATATTAGAATAGGTAGAGAAACTATGAGACCAACAATTTAATCTAGTCTCATGGAGGAACAAGGGTAGAAGTAGACTAGTTTGTTTTCTACTTTCAATAAAAAATGATGAAGAACGTCTGCAATTTCTAATGCACCTTGAAGAAAAAATGTTAGGATTGTAGGATGGGTAGGTAGATTGTTTGGGGAATGTTTTCTGTTGATTAATTCCATCATGTTTGTACAACTGAATCAAAGAAGGAAGATGGTTCAAAGATCAGGCATCTAGCCTACTCCAAAGATTTATTTTCTGAATTCTTGACTCCAAAAATAATCCATCCCCATGTGGAGCCACTGTTAGCCACCTATGAATTTTTGTCAAGCAAACACGTGGCTAAATTGTTTTTGAGCCTTCAAGAGATACATTTCCTATGAAAATCTCTCATCCTTGAAGCCTCTATGTGTCCATTTCCTTTTAAAATATTTTCACTGCTGTTTCCATCCAAAAAGCCTCACTGCCTATGAGAAAATTGTGCTAAAAAAGGCCTTAATTTGCCCCTTGAATCCCTGAAAATTCCCCCCATTTTAGCCCTTTTTTCCATTTTTGAAGTTGCCCCTTTAACCCCAGAAACCCCTCCTAAGTCTTCTAAACCACCCAATTTCCCTTTAAAAACCAAGTGAAATCCCATCATTTGATTTTAAAATCCCTTTTTACCTCTACCGAAAGCCTATTTTTAGCCTTAAACCCTGTTTTTTGGCTAAAGGACCCCTATTTTACCATATTACAGGCTAGCCCCCTTCGGCCCTGTTGGAGGATAAATCCATCTTGCGGACAAGACCAATCTCCCTAGTACTAAAAGTATCTAGCAACAAATAGCCAAATAAACTAATCTTTCTCTAAGCATATATGATTTACAAAAAACTCTATAGAGGTGTAAAAGACTTACCGTATGTCCAGTGCTTGTTTGAAGTCATTGTTGTCCCTCGCACGCTTGAAGGAGTTTTCCTCGTAAACCTGCAGTCACAAACAAGCAAAATATTACATAGCACCTGTATAGGAATCATCATAAACTATGCTTATCATAGTGATCAAGGAATCTATGAAATAAACCATTGATTGGAAGCTTATTGAGAAAAATGAGTATATTTGTATTAATTTCAAAAGAAGAAAATCCTTACAACCTGAGCCTTGATGTTGCACAGGACTTTCTGGGGTCTGAAGCAGGAATCTCCTTTACTTTGATAAGCTCTGCACTCCTCCAACTAAGACAAATAGAAGTATGCAATCTCTCCTCAAAAAAGTCTTAGTTAACTGAGTCTAAATCTCAACAACACTTAACTTCAAATATTCTAAAAGCTTGAAATCCCTTTGAGGCTACCCAATGCCTCTTTTTATAGTGGAAAAGAGGAGGTTTTCTGTTCCAACTATGAAGGGATAGAATCCTCCTTCAAAGGGATAATCTCCTCACATCAAGGGGTTAGCTCCATAAGGTAAGGGATACATGCACCTCACAAAAGCGGTTCTGCCACCGCAAGATCCATTCTAGAAGCTTCCAGAATTTACTTTTATTGAGATTTTGGAATTTACTTGCGCCTTTCTGATCTTACAGGGGTCCGCACCTTTAACACAGATAAAGTGCGTTCAGATACGCAGGAGAGCTGAACATTAGGTGCGGGACCACACGCAAGATAGAGATAAAGTGCGACACCAAAGTTTAGGAGATTTTTAGGAACTTTTCTCTGATTTTCAAGGTTTGACATGAGGAATTGATATGTTAGACTTGCAAAGGGAGAAGTATGAGTAATAATGAGCTCATACAATTAGAAAAATGTCAAGGTGAAATTTTTTTGTGTAACAGGCCCAACCCCTAACCACTTCCCCTCCATGAGCCTGAGCGCTAAGACCAAGCACTAGTCCATAAAGCGCTAATCGCATTAGAAGGATTGGACGGAGCGCTTATTTCCTTTGTAAACGAAACTTCTGATGCGATAGTGTATTCGTTCTATCGGCCTTTGAACGATCTCCGCCATTGATCTTATTGGATCTAATGGTGATCGAAAGTTTCAACGAACCCACCGATTCCCTTTGTAAAGCCTCGATGGCAATCCCCACTGTTCACTCTCCTTCTGATCCGACGACCATCACAATCTCGCCAATCAGAGCTTCTTAATGTGCATCCCTCTTTATCCTCCGGATTGTGATCCCCTGATGCAATCCTGGCCATTGAATCCACAAGAACCAATGGCCAGGATTCACCCTCACTCCACCCTGTGTCCCTAGTTGATCACCCCCGATCCAATCATAGCCATTAATCTATCGCCGATCCAATGGCCTGGATGCAATCGCTCCTTCTGCTCATCAGAGATCTGGCCCCTACCCTCTCCTCTTCCGATTCAATCCTAGCCATTCAATCCTCTTGATCTGATGGCCCAGATTACTCTCGCCCACTAACCACATCCTCCACCATTGTTCTTTGTCTCCAGATCTTGACCGTCCATCGCATAGATTTGATGGCCCACAATAAATCCACCGTTGACTTGGCCCCCTCTTAACCGACCGCACACCTTACCTTTTTCACGCTTCAACCCATACCGTCCAATCCTCGTGCCCTCATCTGACAACCATCATTCATTTTCGCATTTTTTCAATGCCCGAAGGTTAATATTCCAAAAAAACGTGAAATGGGCAGTTTCAAATTGCCACGTGTTGGGCGGAGAGGTGTATCGCGTTTTTTTTGGCAAAAATGCCTCACCCGCTTTTTGCCACGCGAAAGCCATTGTTTCCTCACGAAAACCACTTCCCCACCTTTGTGCCCAAAAGTCTATTAACAGATCCCAACCGTTGATCTGTTCAGATCAATGGCCCACATTGCATTTCGCACTCCATTCATATTTTCCATCAGGCGACCATTGAACTTCATCAGATCATACCAACCGTTGATCTCCTTCTGAGATCTGATGGTCCATATTGAATCGCCCTCTGCCCATGACCAGGACCCACCACCTAAAGTCTATTTCTTCGCATTTTCATGCATTTCCCATGTGTTACATTCAAAGGTCAAATTTTTACGCTTTGCATTGAACATTATGTCATTCTGCCCTTACATTAAAACTTTAATGTTTTATATTAAGGTTTTTCCATTTCGCCCAACCTTTAAAGGTCATGCCATTGATTAATCTCCACCATCGATCATCGTCTCCAGATCTGATCGGATGGTCCACATGCATATTTCCACCAAAACCTCCATTAGCTGCATTTTCCACTATTTCACAGCATTTTGCAGGTGTATTTCACTACATCCCACCGTTTCATCCATGCTGCGCTGCCACCATCATAGCATTCCACTACACCCATCCTCCCATGCATAGATTTCTTAACATGTTTGTGTGTTTTGCAAGGGTACAAGCGGTGAGAAACACCATTTCTCACCGTCATTGTTATAGTGACATAGAGCACATAAGAGACCATTTTCAAAGCCTGATATTACAGAGAAGTGCCTCAGAAAATGTTAGAGCATAAATTTTCATCAAAAAATAGAGTTTAATCCTCTAAAAACTTCTCTAGCACCATTAAAGGCTCAAATTTCACAGACAGAGACAGTAATGAAGCGAAAAAGAGTATTAGTGGATAATTAGAGAGTTTAGTGCCTGTAATTGAAGACCTTAAGCCTTAATTCGATGTTTAAAAGGAAGCAGTACCAGATCAAAGACCTCATGATCAACACAAAAGGCCTAATGAGGCCTAACGCACAGAAAATGATATTATCAGTGTTCCACATCAGCAGAAGCTTCCCTTCCATGGAAGGACAGTTTCCCATAATGTTTTTATTTTGTATCGTGTGCCTGAGAAGATTTCCACCCTGACAGAATGGTCCTAATGCTACCAGAGCATTTGTTATGCAGCATGGAAAACCTCAAAGTCATTTATCTGCCTTTTTGTTTATTCACCAGAGTACTGCAGAGTATTATAGCCAAAGTACATCAAAGAACCATACCTGGAGTAAATTTCAGCCTGTCAAAGACCACTCTTTCAGCCAAAGAGTACTGAAGTTTAATGCATAGCTATTAATGATAGAATGGGTCTCGAGCCCTCCTCTCCTACTCTGTTTTAATGTTTCATTTACCTCCTCTACCTCTCTTTCAGATATAAAACTCATGAGAAAACATTGTTGTTGGTTATTGATCGGATATCTGTGAATTGTAAGCTGTTTCTCTTGAGACATAGTTCTCTGTGTAAAGTTGCAAAATAGGCTGAGGAAGATGTTTTCAGACTGAGTATCAACTTGTTGGCAATGTTGTACATGACTGGTGTTGCTCTTTAATATGACAAGCACATTTCTTTGGATCCTGATTTAAAGCATCGGTGATGTTTTTCTGCCTTTGTCTATGTAATTCATTAGATTTCATTTCTCTGGTAAGCATCAGAAATCTGGTGTAGGATATACCCTTGCATGGTACCCTATGCTTCTGCTCTCCTTACCTTTGATTTTTTCTACTATATGTGTTATCTGAGTACTGATTCAAGCTAATTTAACCGTTGTAGTGGTTAATATTTACTACTAGTTGATGTATGAATTAATGAATCCATTCTTATATGTTCTTGTTGGGTTTGATTGAGAGAATTGGGATACAGGGAGTTTAGAATGTTGTTTCTGTCTCACTAGGGTCCTTTTCGATTAATTAAACCTTTCTAAGTTCCCTTGAGTTGGATGTCAAAGCATTGAGAGTTCAAAGTCTCTCTTTGATCTCAGGCCTTCACCTTTGCATTTAAATATTTAATGTCCCCTTTGTCTGAAGAGGTAACCTTTAGGAGTTGGATCACAGGTGTCTAATGGCATGTCCTGTCCCTAGATCGGATTCCTAATTGGTCACCTTGGAGGTTTCCTTGTCATTCACATTCCTTCAACATCATTTCATACCATACTATCATCTTTAAGATCCAATGCTTTAGATGACTAGCCCAATTGAAAGCCTTGAATACTAAATAGCAAGTAAACCCTTTCCTAACTCCATTTCCCAATGGTCTTGAGTGTTCTCTGAATCTATCTCTCCTTTACCTAAAATCCTCTTTGCTCATCCTTGTCTTATATTAAACCCTTCCTTCCTGATTCCCAACAACCAAAAAAACAAACTAAACCAACCAACCATTGTGCCTATAACTAGTCTAATATCTTAACAACTGAGCTTCAAAGACATATCCCCCTACCTTTATAGAGAGATCCCTCTCTGGACCCAGGAGGGCTAGATCCTGAGGTCTAAAAGTGGTTCTGATATTGTCTCATCTTTTGGTATTGCCAAACTTTCCAAAACATGGGAACCCCAACACATACCCCTCACATAACACTTCCACATAGAAAACAACAATGGATTTGTGCAGTGGAAGCAAGTACCTCACAATCCCATCTATTATGTTCATGAGTTGTCTGCATGGGACACTCTTATCTTGTGGCAAACCACCTAGGAGGCCACCTGATTCAGATTTTGTGGGGAAGATCTCACAACTTGTTGCTCCAAACTTAGATCTAGGAGGGTGTTGGGCTGTGAATAAGACCACTTTTTAACACGTATTTCATCCATTTTCACTCTTCTTTATCATGTCATTTATTATAATTTATCATATAAATCCATTTTATAATGATTTATGCTTTTATGGATGAATATTATTTATTCTCCTTTATTTTTAATAAATTGATGATTATTATGCATAATTTTATCAATGATGGTTTATTAATATCACTCACCATTTTAGCCTCCAAGATATTTTCCAGATTGCAGATTTGATTTCAAAATCATCATGAAATATTCCAACTCAGAAATTCGCTGGAATAAGAAGTGACAATTTTGTAGTTGAGATTCTGAGCAAATGAAGAAGAATCTGGAAAATCCGGAACATGGGTTTTGTCCAAAACGGACTCAATTAGATTTAGTAAAAAACAGTTTACCCAAATTCGGCCTGTGTTGAGAGAAACACAGGGTTCTTTGAGCATGATTTTCTCAGATTTGTTGTTGCAGCGATCCTCCAAATCTCAGCTGCAAAGCCAAATTCGCCTTGCTCTTGTTGAAAGATTGTTGGAAATGTATTTTCTGGATGATCAAGTTGTTGGAAAAAATCTAATATTGTTATGGGAGATTATATTTTCTATTTAATTTCTCTTTCTTTTGATTATAAAAGGAGAGCATGTATTGTGTATTGGGGAGGAGATAGAGAACAATGGGTGATTGTTGAATTCCCTTTGTAACATTGTGATTCCTTGACTCTTGTGAGCAAAGAGAAACTAATGTAAAAGCTATTCATGTTTTATTAATACAAAGAGACGTTCTAGTTCCATTCCTCAAGCGCTGCAGTAGCCCAACGACGCTTTCACCGGCGGTTGAGGGCCCGACCCTGGTGGAGCGATCTGCTGTTTGTATTTCTAATTCTTATTTACTATCATGTGGAGTGCGTTTAATGTTTATTGCAATTACAGAACTGGTTTATTGTTATTAGATCAAATACAGAGTCATTGCTATTTTATTCTTTACAAGAAGCATGTTCGCTGTTCGATTATCTTGTTGTTATTATAAAGCTTTGCTGATCTGTATCTGATTTGAGCTGTTGTTCCATTAGTTTATAATTTGTTATGATTGATTGTTGCGTGGTGAGTGGCTCTTGACATGATTAAAGCATGGAAATCTAGTTTCTTAAATATGTTAGAATCGTAATTGCTTTTCATTTCATGTTACTGTTCCATTTCTGTTCATTGTTTATGCATAGTCTTCGATTAGCAAATAGATGAGTTATAGTTACATGCTGTTGTTCCTTTCCAGCTTTCGTTTCCTTTAAATTGCTTTCATTGAATTTTCTTTTGTTTCGATTGCTTTAAGATCTCCAACTGTAGAGGATAGAGGTTATTTCTCCAAGTCCCCAGATTGGTTATCTTGCATCGATTTCTAAGGGAAAGAGTTACTGCTACTACATCCCTGATCGATGTTTTGGAGGATTGATGTAGTTTAATCTTTCCATTCATGTCACTGTAATTAGGTTTCTTTACAAGCATTTGTTACTTTTGTATTTTTTATTTTGTACTACATCTTCACAGCATTGCTCTTGGATGAATTGGAGCCTCAGACAGAGTACACTCTTGAAATAAAAAGTCGCTCCCAGATTGATAATTAATGTGAGATAAATAGGTGTTAAAAAGATACCTTTTTATACCTCAACATTTTGGCGTCGTTGTCGAGGAGAGTGTATGCTATTTAGAAGGAGTGATGCACATTTGACCTCTTTTCTGCTTGGGAATAATTGGGTTTTAATGACGGAAGGTAAGAACCTGTGCACCGAGCAAGGAACATACTTGCTCACTGCCCACTTCACAGCAGAATTGGGTAATTTTTTTTTCTTTAGGTAGGAATGAAGGCTTGTTGTTTTAAATGACTAGAAAATCTAAACAAGACAAAATTCCTCCCAAATCTGAAAAACCTAAGGAACTGGTGACCATTGGGAGAAGGACCTTTATTGATGAAATTCTTAAGAAAACTTAATCTCAGCCATTAGTAGGACCTAGGAAAGTTATTTCTAGTCAACCTACTACTTCCCTTCAAGCCACAGAGTCACCATCTGTAGCCTTTGCTGAGATACATATCTAAACAGAACAGACTGAGCAAGATTCTCAAAAAATTGAGAATTTTTGCCCAATTGTTTTTACAAGAAGGGAAGTTGGCCTCTCATACCCTACTATTTATCAACATCCATTTTTTAAATTTGGGTATGTATAGCGGCCTTATTTTGGAAATGACTCCACTCGAAATACTCTTATACATAAGCATATTCGATTCTCAAAGAAGAGTAGGATAGTGGAGAAAATAAAATAAATAAGGAAATAAACACATTTTTTTATTTTTGTAAAAATAGTTATTTTTGTTGCAACACGCTGTGGAAATCAACATTGATGATAAATATTCTAATTTATTTGTGTATGTAGATGAATTAAATAGAAAATAAAAATTCTACAAACATGCATATTCAGTTTTATCATCAATATGGAAAAATTGTTCAAATATCATTTTTTTGGCTTGCGGGCTTGATGAAATTCTTGAAAACAAAGTTGGGACAGTCATGTTTTGGGGGACCAAAAATGAATATTTTTAAAACCCGTTTCTATCCTAAGTAGCTCTTGATGTTTAATTTCTAACCCAATTTGAATCACTCAATTTGGATTTGAAACGAGAAAGTTAGAACCAAAACATTGATAGGGTGTCTAGTAGGCAGCTCAATAACAGAGTTGGGGCAGTCAGTTTTTGGAGGCCTAAATGACTATATTTTTAAAATCTGTTTCTATGGAAGATTCCTTTATGAATATAGTTTACAACGAAATTTGAATCACTCAATTTCGATATCATATGAGGAATTTATGACCAAAACACTGACTGCCTATCATAAATCAGCACTCTTGAAACTCTGTTTTCTCGGTTGTTCCTTAACATATTTGACCCATCAATTCTTCTTGTTTTCAAAACCTATTTCTATTGGAGATCAATAATTGAATATGTTTTAATCTCCAATTTGAATAAGTTCAATCCGCCATTAAACGAATACTTTATGCTTGAAATACCAACTGTTGGTCTGAGCTGGAAAATCGAAAATGACTCTATTATGCAGGTTGTTCTTGGAAGATTTAACATACCATTATATGGAATTTTTAAAACCTATTTCTATTGGAGATACAAATTTGAATTATCTCTCATTTGACTTTGGAATCACTCGAATCGGACGAAAAACAAAGAAGTTATGATTGAAACACTGCTGGTTAGCATGATTGGCCATTGCTCTCCCGCAGGTAATAAATCAATTTTACTTTGTCCGTGGATTTGTTCTACAGAGTAACTAATTGTTAGTTTTTTGCATAATTCTTGGATTAAGGGAGCCTATACACCTCTCTCTCTTCATGATTTAATGTTTTATTGCAGGTAGAGACTCATTTTTTTGCAGGTCTTACGAGAACAAAGAAGGTCAATTTATGGACGAGTGATTCTGGAAAGAAATTTTAGTAAAACAAGGACATTTGATCCAGTTCATTACCTAATAAATTTATAACAAGAAGAAATGAGGAATTTATTCCCATTTCAAAATTCATGTTATTGCTGCCAAAACATTTTTTTAAAAAATAGATCATCTTTTTCCCATTAATAGATTGATACTCCTTTAGAAATAACATCATAGCTGTTGTAACTTAATAAAAGTATTGTTTCTTTTCTGATTTATTTTATGTTTTTGTATTTCAGGTGTCAATCTCTTCAAATTATAATTTCCGCTCCAGTGGCAATTGACCAATAAAGACCCCACCATGCATGTTTCAATTGCAGAAGGCAATTCTTCAGTGACACCAATTCTGTAAAAAAATATTTTTTCTTGAATCCTGTACATAAAATTTCCTTCCTATTTGATTGGATTTGTTTGGCAATGGATTGCATATTAGCTTTGTTTTTTTTCTCTTTTTTCCTTTTTATATGTTTATATTTATTTTTTGTTTCTCTTAAGGGACAGTTATTGTTCCTCTTAAGGAACAACAGCCATTCCTCCTAAGAAACAATGTGTTTGTGTGTTTATTTTTTGTTGTTCCTTCCAAAAGGAATAACATTTTCGCTCATTAGTTTTGCTGTTCTTTTGAAAAAAAAAGAAAACAACATTTTTTTGCATGATTTCGCTGTTCCCTTCAAAAGGAATAGCATTGACTGTTTTTTTGCTGTTCCTTTCAAAAGGAACAACACCACTCATCTTTGCTGTTCCTTTCAAAAGGAACAGCACCGACTGTTTTTGTTGTTCCTTTCAAAAGGAATAGCACCGCTCGTTTTTGTTGTTCCTTTCAAAAGGAACAGCACCGACTGTTCTTGTTGTTCCTTTCAAAAGGAACATCACCACTCGTTTTTGCTATTCCTTTCCAAAGGAACAACATTTTCACAGATTGTTTTTGTTGTTCCTTTCGAAAGGAACAACATTTTCGCAGATTTTTTTTGTTGTTCCTTTCCAAAGGAACAACACTTTTTGAGTGCATTTTTCTTGTTTGTGAACAACTTTTTGAGGTTTTTTTTTGAATTTTTCATAATTTTTTGAAAGACAAACATACAATTTATGGAAGGATACAAAATTATACAAATTAAAGCTTACTGTAATCAGTAAATCAAAATAAATCGTCATTTAAAAAAAAGTTGTTTAGTAATGATAAGAAAAAGGAAAAAGGGACATAATCAATAACATGATTTTGTTGTCTTATTACCACTAAATTCATATGATCGATTATATTTATCATGTTAGTTCTTTTCCATATTTTATAACTTTCTTTGATTTTTATTTATGGAGTAGGAACAAGGACATTTTTTTTTTTTTATTGAGCTGTTCAGACTTCTTCCACCATCCCTACTCTTAAGGAGTGCTGAGCCATCCTTTATGAATAAATAGGAAAGTGCTATATGAAAATAAAAATATTTACATCATTAATAATTTTATAATTTGACAGATGGAGGATAGGGGGTCTCATCAAGAGCCAGCCTACCATGTTGATAAGGAAGCAAGTGAAGTGGCATTCCCATCATGGCCACCAAACCAGGGATATGGTCCAATGGAAAATTGAAAAAATTAAGAAGTCTTTGGAACAGGAGGTCTCATCACAAGCCGGCCTGCCCACTTTTCACTTCTTCCCAGTGAATGAAATTGTCATTTATCTGGTCACCAATCCAACACAATGGCCTCCGTTATGACAATTAACAAGTACTTCTTCAACATAAATAAAGGACAATGGTTCCAAGGGTGAGAGAGCAACTCTGTCAAGGTTATGGACACCTGTGGGCAACAGAGCTCTGCTGATGGTATTGCAGTCGCATTTATACACATCAATAGTAATATTAAACCTTTTTTCCTATATCTCTATTTAAATATCAAATGAAAGTATGAATCCTTAACCTTTGATTTTGAGCCTATTATACATGAAAATCATTATAAATCGATCACATAAGTTTAAGTGGGTAATAAATACATTTGTACTTATGTTTATCTTAAGCTGTCCCTTCTCCTTATCCTTGAATCATTACAAAACACTTCTATATCTGTTTATGATTTATCACATGCATGGATTTCAATAAATGCTATAAATTCATTGATTGTATCATAAGTATGTATGCCTTTCCATGTTGTACAATTGTTGTGCAATATGCTGCTCTTTTATTTTGCTGATTTGCCACAATATTGATACTCCATTGCTACAACATTTTTTTTTCTACTTGAAATTTTTTTGCATGCATCTTATCTGTTGCCATTCCAAACTGAAAATGTGGATTCAAGAAAATTGCATAGAGAATTGTGATTTGTTTACAAGAGAACAACAAGTATGGGGGAAAATTCTATTCGCAACATGATCACTATTGCAGCTAAACAACAAAGGCTCGCGAATGCACACAATTCTTCAGACATGATGTGCTTGCATGGCTTCTACCTTTTGCATCACTTTCCGTATTCGCTCAGTCTACATCAGCTTCAACAAAGGCCAGTCCCTACATGTCATTCCACATTTTTTTCGGAGGTAACACTTGAGGTAAAATAGCATAATTTTCTGATTTATTATGAATTTAGGAGAATTTCATGAAAATCCATTAAGCATTATTTATCATCATTCATTCTACATCTTTACCACTTCCCATTTTTTAGACACGTCTCATCTTTCAGTTTGGGGGATTTTTGATTTATTTCATTTCTGTCTTGTGACCATGTCTGTAATATTCTTTATCATCCATGGATATTCTTATTCATTCTCAACACCTCTTTTCTTCCATGTTGTTTTACACCAAGCATCGATTTCAACAGATTATAGCAACCACCTCTTTTTGTTTTCTAGCATCGCATGAGGACATGCTAATTCTTCAGTTTGGAGGGGGGGAATTGCTACACATGATGGATGTTTTCCACTTTCTTTCTCATTTAAGGCATACAATTTCATTTTTGTACAGTGCAGAAATTGATTTTCATATATCTTTAAAACTATGAACTGAATTCTTGTGATTTCTGGATAATAAAGATGAATTATTAAAATATACAGACCTAGATAATTTCACACTAAATTAGTTCATAAAATTTCAAAAATTATTCACTATCACCTACAACCATTTTGTTGATCCGTGCATCAAAACGATCTGATTTTTGAGAAAATGGTTAATGAAGTTTGCTGTTACTTATGTCACATTTTTTCTGCAACTTCATATACATATAGTTGAATGTCAACTGTAAAAATTGTTATGCCTTTATCAAGATTGCTAAAATCGAATTTTCATTATTTGAGGAAACATGCATTTGTTCCATCCATTTCATGGGTTGGGATGAACAATTTTCTTTGCTTGGTTAACACATGGGTTTTGTCTTTAGATTGCATGAGGACATGCAATATATTCAGTTTTGGATTGCATGAGGGCATGCAATATATTCAGTTTGGGGGTATGTTGGGCCGTGAATACAACCACTTCTTAACACTTATTTCATCCATTTTCACTCATCTTTATCATGTCATTTATTATAATTTATCATATAAATCCATTTTATAATGATTTATGCTTTTATGGATGAATATTATTTATTCTCCTTTATTTTTAATAAATTGATGATTATTATGCATAATTTTATCAATGATGGTTTATTAATATCACTCACCATTTTAGCCTCCAAGATATTTGACAGACTGCAGATTTGATTTCCAAATCATCATGAAATATTCAAACTCAGAAATTCACTGGAATAAGAAGTGACAGTTTTGCGGTTGAGATTCTGATCAAATGACGAAGAATCTGGAAAATTCAGAACATAATTTTTGTCCAGAACGGGCCTAAATAACTTTAGTAAAGAAGGTTTTGCCCAAATTCGGCCTGTATTGAGAGAAACGCAGGGTTCTTTGAGCACGATTTTCTCAGATTTGTTGTTGCGGCCGTCCTCCAAATCTCAGCTTCAAAGCCAAATTCGCCTTGCTCTTGTTGAAATATTGTTGGAAATGTATTCTCTGGTTGATCAAGTTGTTGGGAACAATCCAATATTGTTATGGAAGATCATACTTGCTATTTAATTTATCCTCCTTCTGATTATAAAAGGAGAAGCATGTATTTCTATTGGGGAGACTTTTCTTGTTGTAATTTGTAGAATTGTGCATCAACTCTTGTTAGGAGAGTACGAGTTGTTTGTAAACATTATTCATGCCTGATTAATAAAAGAGTTTGTTCTCGTTCCATTTCTCAAACGCTGGAGTAAAGCGCAGCAACGTTTCACCAATGGTTGAGGGCCCGACCCTGGTGGAATCATTCTGCTGTTTGTATTTCTAATTCTTATTTACTGTCGTGTGGAGTGCGTTTAATGTTTATTGCAATTACATAACTGTTTTATTGTTGTTAGATCAAATACATAGTCATTTCTATTTCATTATTTACAAGAAGCACGTTCGCTGTTCGATTATCTTGTTGTTATTATAAAGCTTTGGTGATTTGTATCTGATTTGAGTTGTTGTTCCATTATTTTATAATTTGTTATGATTGATTGTTGCGTGGTAAGTGGTTGTTGACAGGGTTAAAGAATGGAAATCTAGTTGCTTGAATATGTTAGAATCGTAATTACTATTCATTTCATGTTACTGTTCCATTTCTGTTCATTGTTTATGCATAGTCTTCGATTAGAAAATAGATGAGTTATAGTTACATGCTGTTGTTTCTTTCCAGCTTTCGTTTCCCTTAAATTGCTTTCATTGAATTTTCTTTTGTTTCGACTGCTTTAAGATCTCCAAGTGTAGAGGATAGAGGTTATTGCTCCAAGTCCCCAGATTGGTCATCTTGCATCGGTTTCTAAGGGAAAGAGTTACTGCTACTGCATCCCTGATCGATGTTTTGCAGGATTGATGTAGTTTAATATTTCCATTCATGTCACTGTAATTAGGTTTATTTTCAAGCATTGGTTACTTTTGTTTTTGTTACTTTATACTACATCTTCACAGCATTTCTCTTAGATGAATTGTAGCCTCAGATAGAGTACACTATTGAAATAAAAAGTCGCTCCTGGATTGATAATTAATGTGAGATAAATAGGTGTTCAAAAGATACCTTTTTATGCCTCGACACCTGTAGCAGCCAAAGGCAGGGGCCGCAGAGGGACAGGGGCTTAGGTCATTTGCTAGGGTTTCCTACAGGGGTTGCAGAGACAAATTTCTTCTCACAATCTTAAATTTTCAAAAATTTTAAAATACATTCTGAAAATAATAAATAAATCATTTATTTATTTATTATTTCTAAATAAAGGAATTTGACCAAATTTAAATTCCTTTTCCCTCCACTAAAAATAATAAAATATTCCATTAAAGTTTGATCTAGATTTGGATAATAATATTTTAATTATGCACCAATATCTAGACTAACTCAATATTTTATTATAAATAGAATGGTTTTCCATTCATTCACTTCCTTTTGTTGCTTGAGATCACCTATTGATCTATAATTTTGGTCTGACTTTGATCCTCCATCATTGTCATATTTTTCTACTTTTTTCTTGTGAGCTTCCTTTGAGTTCCATTTTGTCTGGGTTTTATGCACCATCAAGAGAGAGAGATCTTAGATCTGAAGCACTGAGGACATACAAGAACCCATCCCATTGATGGGGACTGGAAAAATCTTTCTATATTTCCTTCCCAGGTGTCATAATAAAAATAATTCTTTAAAATTTCTTGCCTTGTCCATTGGATTCATGGAGCAACTCTTCCTTATTTTTTCTCTTTCATGTATTTAACTGCATAGATATGGATTTTTGTAGTATTTATTCTGATCATCTAGAGTAGATGTAAGGAAATTGATGACCATATTTGGTGTTAGGGTTGTTTTTTGTGCACAACAAAAGTGAGACTTTTTCATACGCTTGCGATTACAATTCACACTAATAAGTAACAACTCCACAAGGTTTTATAATTATGATCATTATCATTTTTCAGATCCCTACATGACCAGCTGCTTCAACCCCTAGGGTTTTTATTTAGCTTCTTATTTTTCATTTCTTGATGTTTTTTTTAATGTTTTTAACCCTAAAATAGTAAAAAATCTAACTTCTGTGTGTTTATGGGCCTCTTGTGCAGGGAACAGGTATCAACCGCAACAGAGATGACACCTTTTTATGAAACCTGCTCTAAAGATAGCTGGAAGTGTAGGTTGCACTTTTTTTCCCAAAACCTGTGACCTCAGCTCTCAGGTAGCAGATAACTACCCAAAAACTGCGACCTAAGTGGAAAATAGGTCAAAACCTACGACCTGTACTTTTTACAGGATTTTTTCTGTATTTTTCAAGGTTTGTCTAGGGAACTGTTTAGGGTTATATGACCTCCATATTTACCCATATTGGACTTCTAATTGCTTATTTTTACTCATCGAAGTAGGAAACAAGCCCCCTAGGACTTCAGTATGCTTCCACCTTTTTAGGAGGAGTTTAGCTTAAGCAGGTCTTCTGAGATTTCAGTGTTTTTTAGCCATTTTTTCAGATCTGAACTTGAATTTTCAGATCCATTTTGGATCGGTTATTTACCCATCCAAAACACCTATTTTTTGTTTTTTTTTTGGTCATCCTTTAGAGTCCCCTATGTTTCCCTTTAGGTTGTAGGATTTCACCACATATTTTTCAGCATTTTTCCCTCTGGTTTCTTGTTGTTTTCTGCACCTCTTTCTAGTAGATTTAACCTTTAGATCCCTATCCCTATTGACCTTATATCCATTGCCCATTTTGTGTGCTTTGAGTTGCGCACCCATAGACTAGTTGTTGGGAAGCCCTCCTCCTTGGGTTTAAATTTATGCATCTTTAGCTGTTTATTTTATCGTTGCTTTCAGTTCCTTTTACTGTCACTTTCAGTTTTATTTAACATTATATAAAATCCTTTTTCCTTTTTATCTACACACGTCTAGGCTTAATTAAAATTAACACACTTATCACATACACGCACACCTAAAATGAAAAGCGCCTAGTTTACACTGCCAGGCCAAGACTTAAACATTGTAATCAATTGATTTTCACCTCCCTACCCTAGTTTACCTCTCTTTTTTATTGGGCTCCCTATCTCCTTTCCATCATTTCACCCCCAAGGTCCTTATCCCAAAGACTTGAAGGCCTTCATCCTCAGTTTCTGTTAGGAAGACTTACCCCACCGCATATGGTTCGAGTTCGTCTTCCGCCGAGTCCCCATTCTAACTCTGATTCTGGTTCATTAGGCTCCCCTTCTGGTTCTATCCTTAGCTCTCCTCCACCTTTCACCTTCATCATGACTGGTTCAGGACCTAATGCTTTAGTGGCCCCAACCCTAATTCTGGAATCACTACTAGTGGTGCTGCAATAGGAACTATTCCGGCTGTGCCCTTGCTTCCTTATATGGCAGGCCTAAGCCTTCCCGATTTCATCCATTTGATTAATAAGCCCATACACCATGATCCAGGTTGGATTGCTATGCCAACGAAGCTTCCTTCAGACATCCACAAGTTTGAAGGAAATTTTGGAGAGGATCCTACAATCCATGTTGGTTCTTTCCACATGTGTTGTTCGTATAACACCATTATCGATGACTTTGGCCGTCTTTGGTTATTCTAGCATACACTTACTAGATAAGCTTCCAAGTGGTATGTCGACCAGGACTCCTCCTCTCATACTACTTTTGTGACCCTTGCCAAGGTGTTTCTGTCTTACTTCCAGCTTCCCATTCACTATGACACTGGTACCGAACACTTGACCTCTTTTCGTCCAACTTCTGCCACCCGCTTATCTGACCATATTCAAGAATGGCGCAGAAGGAAGAGCCTATGTCGAGCCCCCATTTTCGAAGACCGTGTCTACATCGACTATTTTCTCAAATACCTTTTTCCCGTTATTGTTAAATATGTCACAACTCACTTTCCTCAGACTGAATATGCAGCCCTCCAGATTGCATTAAAATATGACTTGATCTACGCATAATCTAGTTATGTTTATACTATCTTACCTGATCTCCCTAGACCTGGTGGTGCCAACACACCAGGGACATCTCATGTCGTCGATGGTATCATTGGATCCCTTTCACATCCATACACTCATCTTCCCATCGGTTATGATTTCCCTCAGGGAGGGGCTAGCTCCTCTAACACCTTTCCCCCTCCCAGCAGCATGTATCTAGGACATAACATGCCTCAAGCCTTTGCCCAACCGCATCCTCTGATGCTAGGGTCTGATTTTTACCAACCTGTTTAACCCAGTGTTTCTCAACCTCCTTAATATCTATATCTATAGCCTGGTGCTCCAACTCCTCCAGCACAAGCACCTCAGCCTCCCTTTCCTTCTCAAGCTCTGCATCACTATCCCCCCCCCCCTAGGGTCAAGTGTATGCAAAACAGAGTGCGACTAATATTCCCACTTCCAAAAAGAAGAGGAAAGGAAACCATAACCAAACTGCTCTAGGTAATCCAAGAAACAATCCCCAAGCGAATACATCTAACACTTCAACCTAGCAATAGGGTGCTCAGCCCAAGAAGGACAAGCCTCCTCACACAAATAATCCTTATTCTTGTTGCAGTGTCCATGGTCACTATAACCAAGATTGTCCCCTTTTACATTAGATGCCTCAAATGTGGGAAGCTCAAGTAACATCTCAAGGACAACAAGCCTCTTCTTCGATTCCTCCTAATGTTGGGCCTATCCAACCAACTGTGTTTACCAATCCTTCCCCTCAGCAAGGATAGGTGGCTACCCAACCCCTTGAAATTCAGGCAGCCACTCAACCTCCCCCATCTCGCACCTCTGATTACCCAATCCTCATGTTGAACTCTGACTAGGCTAATACCGATGACCTCAACCTTTAGACTTGGTCCCTCCAGTACACCAAGCGTCCTGCTATGTCGGCAATTGAGCCACCATATTCAGGTCCCACAAAGAAAATTTTGACACCCAATGGTCCTTTATAGATCCCTTAGCCTAAGGCAGAGGTACATACCAAGATCCCAAAGGTACTGTTACACCGAAACACTGCTTCTGGTAAAGTCTCCCAAACCTAGAGTATAGTAGATGACTTGGCGCAATCCCTTGCCACCATGTCAACACTGGAAGTCTTCCAGTCGTGCCCTTCACAACGAAAAAGCTCAACTAACTGTTATGGGCACCATGGATCATTAAGATGATTATTTAATTTTCTTCGATGTTGACAAGTCATAGAATCACCCCCTTCCTGCATTCGTCGCCTTCCAAATACCTGTCAAGATCCAGAATGCCAACGTCTCCCTCTGTATCATTGACAAGGGGGTATCCACCCATGTGATGTCCGCTTCTATTTGGAAATATATTGGATCCCCTAAGATAGCCCCTTCCACTATCACCCTCCATGCGTGGGATGGATATTCTTCCCAGCCCCTTGGCATGTTCCACAATTTTCCTATTACTCTTATGGGAAAAACTGTTTGTGTTGATGTTGAAGTCATTGATGCTCCCTTACACTACAACATCCTATTCGATTGTAGCTACACTTATGCGATTTCTATTGTCCCATCATAGGTTCACCGTAAGATATTCTTTCCTCACAATGGAAATATCAGCACCATTCATCAGTTGACATATTACGAACCGAAGTCTCAAACCTCTCCCGATTCCATTATTTCTTCGGTGACAAATAAAAAAGTAGTCAGACCTCTAACCAGTGTCTCACCCAGAGTCTATAAATATTCCTATTCACTTGGTTCATTCCCTAGTCTCCTCCCTTCTATATCTGACCCTATCTCATCGAATTTTTTCATGATACAATTGTCTCAGTCTGACCTTAAACAGTTTGGTTCAACTAGCCAGCAGGATCAACTAGTCTAACCTTTGCAACGTGCTCCTAGTACTTCATCTCATCCCTCAGGATCTCCTCCTAAAGGCCCTCCATCTATAGCTGGTGTCTCTGATCCTATTTATTCCCCTTGAACGGTTTCCCCTGGCCTTAACCATCTGGGAGTTGTTCCACCTAGCCATTACCCCTCTGGTCAGATACCATTTCTTGCTCCCCCTCTAGGAATATTTTCGGTACCTGTTATGGAAGAGGTACATACCAAAATCCCCAAGGGACTGTTATGTAGAAACGCTACTTTTCGTAAAGCCGCCCACACCTAGAGTATAATAGATGACTTGGTGCAATCCCCTGCCACCATGTCAACATTAGAAGTCTTCTAGTCATGCCCTTCAAAATGAAAAGCTCGACTAACTGTTATGGGAACTATGGATAATTAAGGTGGTCGTTTCATTGTCTTCGATGTTGACAAGCCATAGAATCTCCCCCTTCCTGCATCGGTCACCTTTGAAATACCTATCAAGATCCAGAATGCCAATGTCTCCCTATGTATCATTGACGAGGGTGTATCCACCTGCGTGATGTCCGCTTCTGTTTGGAAATATCTTGGATCCCCTAAGTTAGCCCATTCCACTATCACCCTCCATGCATGGGATGACTACTCTTCCCATCCCCTTGGCATGTTCCGCAATTTTCCTATTACTCTTGCGAGAAAAATTGTTTGTGTTGATGTTGAAGTCATTGATGCTCCCTTACACTACAACATTCTATTTAGTCGAAGCTACACTTATGCGATTTCTATTATCCCATCAGAGGTTCATCGTAAGATATTCTTTCCTCACAATGGAAATATCATCACCATCCATCAGTTGACATATTACGAACCGAAGTATCAGACCTCTCCTGATTCCATTATTCCTTTGGTGACAAATAAACAAGTAGTCAAACCTCCAATTAGTGTCTCACCCAGAGTCTATAAATATTCCTATTTACTTGGTTCATTCCCTAGTCTCCCCCCTCCTATATCTGACCCTAGCTCATCGAATTTTTGCATGATACAATTGTCTCTGTCTAACCTCAAACAGTCTGGTTCAACTAGCCAGCAGCGTCGCCCTTTGCAACCTGCTTCTAGTACTTTAGCTCAGCCTTCAAGTTATCCTCCTTAAGGCCCTCTATATATAGCTAGTGTCTCTGATCCTATTTATCCCCTTGGAATGGTTCCCCCTAGCCTTAACCATATGGGAGTTGTTTCACCTAGCCAGTACCCCTCTGGTCAGATACCATTTCTTGCTCCCCCTCCGGGAGTAATTTCGGTACCTGTTATGGCTACCTTGACCCTTCCCAACATGATCCTAGGGATCCCACTTTGGTACATTGATCCCCTAGCCAATACCCTGCCTGGTCAGCCAAAACCTTACACTACTTTGACCCCGGTCAAACTAGTCACCATGACCCCTCCCTTTGCTTCTATGCCTCAGCCACCTCAACATGAACCTCCTCCTGTTATGAAAGCCACGGGTAAGGGGGGGAAGCACAAAAACAGACATCAAAGGATGAGGCCACCCAGATAACACATGCTCCTCCTAAGCCTCTAAAGCGTACACCTCTATGTGATTTGTGTCATGTTGTCGGTCATGCCACCCATAATTGTCCTGAAGTGTCTCGTATCAAGCCCATGGTCAATGAAGTGTTTTCTGAGTCTGATATCCCAGAAGACCATGTTATTTTGCTTGATTCAGCCCCAGAAACTGAAGAATTTGCACACAGATCATCCTTGTGCTTTGTGTGATTTCAATGGCCACTATACTCACCTTTTTCCCCGCCTCGAAGACTACTGCACCTCTTTGGCAGTGGTTCGCCAATTCGAGGCTAAGCACAATGAGTCCACCTCTCCCTTAATTGCGAGTTTTGGTTCGGCAGAACCAGAGGAAACATCCTCTCCCATTGACATTCCCCATCTCGATGTCGAGATGATGGAGCCTTCGGCCATTATCCTCTACCTCTCATCATATATGAGATCCATGGTGGAAGACCCCTCTGGGGCTTACCCTTCTGTTTCTCTTGACCTCCCTTCAGCGATCAACTTCGGTGGATCCTTCATATACTTATTTTTGTATCAAGCTTTGTGACGATGCGCATGCGAACCTTTCTTCTCGTAACGATGAGTCTGGTATCTTTGCCGCATCATGTGGTCATCCTTCCACTAGTCACCCCATCTTCCATTCTGATGAAGACATTATGGATGCTATAACTGCCCCTAAGTTTTCGTGGAATGATATGCACCACTGTGCATACTTCCTCTCGCAAGAGTCCCATGACCAATATGCTATGGAATCAAAATATTTCATTCCCGATGAGGTCGATTGGTTTAGAAATCCCATCCCTGCACCATATGCTTTTGAAGAAGGAAATATGGCCAATATCTCTCCTACCATTAAAATCAACATTTCTAACAAACCAAGTGTAGAAGAAAACATTACCTTTGGTGCCCAATGCACCTCAACAGATATTGAGGCTTATACTAAGCTCTTCAAGGAATTCTGCGATATTTTCACTTGGTCCTATTCAGAAATGGCCAAGCTTATCCCACCATTGTTGAACACCATATCGATACATGGTGCGATGCTAGTCCTGTCCATCAAAAGTTGAGACCCATTAATCCTTCCGAACAAGAGGCTGTCAAAGCCGAAATTGATAATCTCAAGTAGACTGGTTTTATATATCCCATTGAATAAATCACCTGGGTGTCGAATCCAGTTCCCATTCTAAAAAAACAAGGCACCATCCGTCTCTGCACTGACTTTCATGACCTAAGCAAAGCTTTTCCCAAAGACAACTTCCCCACACCGTTCATTGACCAAGTCATCGACGATTATGCGGGGCACAAGGTTCTATCCTTCATGGATGGTTTCTCCAGATACAACCAGATTGTTATCCATTGTGTTTTTGGTATGTTGGGAACCTTCACTTTGTCTACTGGGAACCTTCACTTATAGGGTCATACCATTAAGCCTTAAGAATTCCAAAGCCAATTTCCAGTGGGCCATGTCATACTGTTTTCATGACCTCGCTCATATTATCCTTTATTATTTAGATGACCTCACTATGCGTTCTAAACATTGGGCACAACACCTCCATGATTTGCATACCCTCTTTCTCTGTGTCACAAGTATAATATTTTCCTCAACCCGCTGAAGTGTGTCTTTTGTGTTCCTGTCGGCCATCTTCTAGGCTTCATTGTGTCTAAAGATGGTATAATGCTTGACCCCTTGAATGTTCAAGCCATTCTTGAGCTTCCTATTCCTCATACCTGATGCTAGTTATAAATCCTCCAAGGAAAAGATAATTTCCTTTGTCGGTTCATACCTAACTATGCCACCACCACGCATGGGTTCCTTAGAATCATCATATTTAATATTCCATTCATTTGGGATGACTATTCAAGAGTATTTTGATTCCCTGAAACATGCTCTCACCTCCGCTCCCTTGTTTTTTCCTCCTGAATTTTATAGGGTTTCATCCTGTACATCTCAGCCTCCACCCATTCGGTCGCTGGGGTCCTTATTCAAGAATATGATAACGGAATCACACATCTTATCTATTATGTCAGTAAGAACCTTGTAGGCCCCCTATGTCCTACTCACATGACGAGAAATTGGCGTTGTTTGTTGTGTTCTCGGTCTAAGAACATCATCACTATATCCTCATGCATTCAACCAAGGTCGTGACTAATTCCAACCCTATGGATTTCCTATTGAGTCGATGGATCATCAATGGAAAGTATGCCCACTAGATCATTATCCGTCAGGAATTATATCTTGAATATGTCACACCAAAGAGTAAGAAAGGTTTAGTCCTCGCTAAAATCATTTTTGAATTACCTACCGGTACACAGGATCCACCAATTAATGATGATTTTCCCGATGAACATTTGTTTACCATTACTTAGGATGACCCTTGGTATGGTGACATCCTCAGTTATCTATGAACCCAAAATTTTGCCCTCCATCTTGATCATGATGCTCAACGATATATCTGACACTAGGCCCCCCGCTACCTTCTCATCGGTGACAACCTCTATCGTCGCAATGTACATATTGTCCTTCGTCATTGTCTCACACACAATGAAGCTGAGCAAGTCCTTAATGCCTGCCATAACAACGCTTCTGGTGGCCACTTCTCTGGTCTTGCTACTGCCTAGAAAATAATGTGTGCTGGGTATTTTTGACCTTCTATCTTTGGGGATTGAATTGAAGCAGTCAAACACTATTCCAATTGCCAACATTTCACCCCAAAGGCCTGAGCCCCTCTGACTCCCCTCCATCATGTCATCTCAGTTGGTCCCTTCTGTAAGTGGGCCATCTACTTTATGGAATGTCGACCTACATCTGTTGGTAACCACAAGTATATCATCATGGCGGTTGAATATTTCACTAAATGGGTTGAGGCCATGGCAACGTTCAACAACACGGCAGCTACCACAACCCTCTTTTTCTTTAACCATGTTATCGATTGATTCTGATTTTTGAAACAATTGGTCTCTGACCATGGCCAACATTTTGAAGCTGAGATATGGTGTGAGCTATCCGCTCTGTTGGGCTTTGAGCACCAATATTCATCGTCCTATTATCCCCAAGGTAATGGCCAAGTTGAACCGGTCAATAAAATCCTTAAAACTACGATTCAACGGATAGTGAATAAGAACAAAACCAACTCGCACCTTGTGCCACCAGGTTTACTCCTTTCCATATTGTTTTTGGTGAGGAGGTTGTCTTGCTGATCGAGTGTGAAATACCTTCCATTCACCTAGCCTTAGAACTTCTCCCTGACACGCAACCATTAGAACAAAGACTTATCATGCTTGAGTGCACTTCAGAAGACTGTCGTGTTGCATTGCAAACCACTGAGGCGGCTAAGAAGCGCACCAAAGCTCAATATGATCGAAAACTCCACCCTCGTAATTTTCACGAAGGAGATCTTGTTCTAGTGTATGACCAGACCCATGATGTCCTCGGTCATGGAAATTTAGACTCATTATGGCTAGGCCCTTACATCATTAGTAAGGATTTAGGTAAAGGGGCATACCTTCTAGAGGATTGCGGAGGCCACCCTCTTTCTAATCCTCGTAATGCACTCTATCTTAAGAAATATTACCCTTAGCGTTTCCATCTTGAAATGCATTTTTTATTTCATTTAGGTAGCCATATTTTTTTTTTGGTGATTTGATACTTCACCCATAAACTTTTTTTCCAAGAAGGGTCACTTCACCGCTTCTCAAAATCAAATCTCTTCACTTGAGACACCTGTACTTGGGGAATCACTTTGCCTACATACTTGTCTAAGCTCATGTCGATTTTCATCGTGATTAACCATATTTTACTCATGTTTTTATGGTCCCCACTAGGCCTCTTCTCTGTGGAAGCATCATCGAGTCGCCCTTGTTCATAGCATCTGAGTTTCGTCAACATCAAATCCATGGAGTTTGTCCAAAGTTCCCTTTTTTTCCTATCACAGTCTTCAATCCTTCATTTCTCTGTACCTATTTCATGTTGCACATTTTGACCCCCAGTCATACTGTCCCCTATCCCCTCCGGAGTTGAGTCAGTAGCTGTCAGGTCATCCATGACCTTTATGCTCTAACAAGGGAAGTCGTCAGTCTCCTACTCAGTACCCCCCATTCCACCATCATTTTTGGTGCCAGTCTATCAGTCACTCTACTATTATCCCTCGTGCCTTAGTTGAGGATCCCTTATTGCCTCACCTATATCGGACCTCCTTCTGTTGACATAAACTTATTTATTCTAGAAGACATTTGTAGAGGGTGGTGTACCTTGTGTTGGTGTCACAAAGGTGGCTTATTATAGGCAACCTTAATGCTTCTCATTTAATTTTCAACCTAAGGTAAGTCTTCTTATTTCAAGAGTGTCAGCACAGTATATTCAAGCACGATCGACTGATAGTTACTCTCTGCTGTTTATGAGAAAGGATTATCTAATCTTCTAAATTAAATCAACTTAAAGAGGAATGGTTTGGTAGATTATGGCTAATTATCCTGTCTAGATTAGAAAAGAGAAACCTATGATTGAACAACATAGTGATGGTTTGAACAACAATCTTGATGAACTGAACAACAATCTAAATGAATTGAACAACATTCTTAATGAATTGAACAACAATATAAATGAAAGGAACAACAAATAATTACATAGTTTTGCAATGTAATTCTCTTTGTAAACTGACTAATTAACATTAATCAACAATTGGATGCCTCACTGTGTTGGAAGGACAATTTAATCCGCAAAGACAAGTAATCATTGAACAGTAATTATCCTACGATTTTTAAAACGATTGCAAAGGTGTTTGAAGAAAATGGAAACATCTAACAGGTATGAAGCATTATTATATAAACTAGAAGATACAAGTGTGATTATTCTGAATCAAGAAGTATAAATGCTAAACTATACCGAAGGAAGAAAAACTGTAACTTTATTGAGTAGAAAAATACTTTACAACTGCATCAGATAACTGGACATGGATTCTGTAACTAACACATAACATAGAAATTGGCGAGGAAACTCCCAAGGGTTGGGCCCAGACCACTAGATGTTTTAACGTGCTGAAAACCTCAAAAGGTAATTGTTTAAAACATCAAAACTCTTTAACTCAAAATATAATATAGGAATATAATTTGATAGCTCTGTCTTGATGCGTTTATTACAGAGGGAAAATTCCTATTTGATTCCTATATAGTTGGTCCTTGGTCCTTTTAAAGGGATTTTCATGCAATGAGATAGTATTCTCCAAATGACAGCCGCTGCACATGGATGTCATTTGAGTCTTTGAGCTTAAATCTGTCTCTTTGCCTTCTGCCGGCTCATAAATTCATGTATGTTGGTTGTCTTCCATTTTCCATTGGTTCAGCTGCTCTGCTTTCCTGCATGTGGAGATACAATAAGTCAAATTTTTATTATAGAAACATTCATTTTTTTCGTTAGCTTAATTCCTCTGATTTTCATAAATATTTTCTTTCTGTATTGTCAAAATGAGGAATAATTCCTAATATTGTGTCATAATTCAAAGAAATTATAGGGTGAAAACATACCTTAATTACAACCCAACATATATTCCCCTGCTTACCTAATTGCATGTCCTCATGCAAACAGATGGTTGAGATGCAACTGTGTTAGGGAGTAGGCAGGGTAGACCTTTTCCTTGTATGCTCTGAAACCCTGTTTTTGTCTCATTATTGCAAAGGCAGTGCTTGCATGCCCCTCTGGTAACTCATAATTATGATTATAGTCCTTAGGAGGATACCAGAGAAGAGGGCTTCTATACCTACATCCTAGCCATGCAGGCCCAATGCTAAAGACTAGGTTACTGTATGAGAGGAATCTGGAGGCAACAACCTTGAAATTTCTATAGCCAAATGGCTCTCTATTCTTTACGTTGTTCATGGAGGCCATCCATATTTGTTTAGCTGCTGCCAAGGTTGCCTCTCAAATGTCTTCAAAGTATTCTTGTCTATTTTATATGATGTCCTTATGGATAGGCCCCGACCTAGTCCTTACACCTTGACTTCGCATGAAGTTCTTGTGCTAGATGAACAGTTGCAGGGGTTTTGTAGGTTCCCCTCCAACCCACAAGTTTAGGCCATGTTCTCTATTTTGGAAGATTTTATAGGCCTTGGCCCACTTAATATGGTTCTTGGCGAATGAGAGGAAGGCTTGGAACTGAACATCTCCTATAAAGGGACTAGGATTGTTGTTTTTGTCCTCTTCTATAAAGAAATTGTGCATGTAAAGTTCACATAGAATTCATTGGACCTGTTCATCTTGATCATTACAGGAGTGGAAAAACTCTTTTATAGTCGTGACAGTTGTAGGCTTTCCTACCCTGATGTCCTTGACTTTCAGGAGTAAATAGTGTTCTATTAAGAACAGGGCATAGTTAGTGGCCGGTGCCCTACATGATTGTGCATCATTATACAAAGAACAAATCATAGTGATTTTTTTCTTGGCTTGCTCCACTGGCTCTTGTGCCCTTTTTTCCTTTTCCTGTTCTTCTCTAAGCTGGCCAAATATTTCATCTTCTGTGGAGGAGAGGTCTATGAATTTCTTTAGTATGGCTTGTTATTCTTGTGCTGGAACCACCTCCTTCCTACATTGTACTAGCTCATGCTATGTTTACACCAGTTCATTGTGTAATTTCTGATTAACATCTTTCTCTACTAGGGGGGTATAGGCAAGAGCTTCCTTTGTTTGGATCTCCTTCTCTTCTATAGTTTTCTACTCAGTTTGTGTAGAAGCTTCAATGGTATTTGCTAATTTTGTCTGAATTTCGGCCTCAGTAGTATCTTCTTGGTTGGTCTGTATCCCAGTATTATCAATATCGATTAAATTGGTATGTACCTCAGCCTCTAAAGTAGTTACCAAGTTAGTTTGTATCTCAGCCTCAACGATGTTAGCCAAGTCATTCTGCATCTCGGCTTCAACAGTGTTTATCAAGTTGGCAGCTAATTCTGTTTGAGTTCGTATGGTGGTGGTCTCCTTCTTTGGCTTTCAGGACCTTCTTTCATCCTTCAGTTGTTTCCTCAGATATTTCACCATTTTCTTTAATCTTTTGCAGCCCCTGCTCAGTTTCTTAATATTCTTTTAGGCTGAATTCTCACCTGACTTGATTTCAGTAGGTGGTGGAGGAGCGGTATTCCCATTTTCAAGGATGGTGTTGCCAACCTTAGGGTTTCCTGTGATGGTGTTTCTTATTTGGTCTTCATATTTTACTTCTGCATGAGGGTCCTGACTATGTGGGTCAGTGCTACCTCCCGGTGTCAAAGGGACTGTTTCTATGCTTATGTTTTTCTCCACATGGACAGTGTCACCTGACTGATTTTCTGATTCTGTTCATTCCTCTACCTGCCCTTCGATATTCTCCTCATAATTCTCAAGAGGGGAAAAAGCCCCATTGTCTTGTGGTTCTTCTTGGTTGGGTTGGACTTCAGTGTGAATAGAATTTTTGGCGGTGCCGAACTTATCAATGGGTTCCTCTTTCTCTTCTTCTCCCATTAACACATTTGGCCCAATTATCGACGGCTAATTCGTCACTATTCTGACACATAGGCATCGCAAGAGTGACAGTTTGAGGTGGGGAAAAACATGGTTAGCCATTACATAGCAATTCTGACACTTCAATAAAATTTCGGAAGAGCGACACATTTTCCGACGTTTCCAGACGGTCGTCGCTCTTCCGAAATTTTCCAAACCGTCGCTATTCTGACGAAAATACAACGTCGGTCTTCTAACGTCAGTTAAACCGCCGGTCTTCTGACGATCCATAAGCGTCGGTCTTTCGATGTTTATCAGGTTTTAAAACAACTATCGCAATTCCGACGTTAGCTCTTCCAACATTTAAAGTGTCAGTCTTTCGATGTTTATCCGTTTTTCAAACAACTGTCGCAATTCCGATGTTATCTCTTCCGATGTTTAATGCGTTGGTCTTCTGATGTTTATTAGGTTTTCAAACAACTGTCGCAATTCCGATGTTATCTCGTTCGACATTTAAAGCATCGGTCTTCCGATGTTTATCAAGTTTTCAAACAATTGTCACAATTCCGACGTTATCTCTTCCAACGGTTAAAAAAAATTAACTGTCGCTCTTCCGATGAAAATTAAAAAATATTTAAAAAAAATTACCGTCGGTCTTCTGACGAAAATTAAAAAATATTTTAAAAAAATTAAACTTCGCTCTTTCCAATGAAAGGGAACCAAAATTTAGGAGAACAAGAGAACTCGACCTCTGAAGGATGAATGCAATGCCTAAATTTTGGCCTCTTTCCAATGAACTGAACTTGATTAAAGAGAATAAGAGAACTTAACCTCTGCTACAGACACTGGACACCTTGATCCACTGTGTAAACTCATTGTAGAATAGGATGAGATAATGAACTAAGACTACCAACCAACTGTGAAACTTAGCCTTCTCGAGATCTGATAGATTTCAACCTACAAACCTTGGCCTCCAAACAAATACCAATACCCAACTTTAGTAGGAAGGTGCTCGGCCACACAAGGAGAATGATCTCAGCCTTCAAAGAAAGGATGTCCTCAACCTCTTAAAATGATAAAATAACCTCCAATGAAAGAGTAATCTCAACCAATGAAAGAGTTTCTTTTGGCTTGTGATGAGAAGAGGCTCTTGGCCTCTGACTGTAAAATTCTCTCAACCCTCCAAAGGTGGTTCTCTCGGCCTATAACAAAGGAAGGCTCTTGGCCTCATAAGACAAATGCACTAGGATTGTAAAATAGATGTGCTCTCGGCCCCTTCAATTAATTTTTCATCTAGTTTTCAATTGCAAGAAGGCTCTCAACTTGAATGTTGAAGTGCAGTCGGTCTCTAAGAATACCAATCTCGGCTTGATAAAAGTGTAAACTCGTTCTCTTATTATTGATGAAGTCAAACTCCAACTATAGAATAATTTTGGCCTCCTAAAGTGGCTTATTGTGGGCCTCTAGAATAAGATAAGGTAACCTCCAAAGAACAAGTTCGATCTACCAAAATTAATAAATCTCGGTCTCCCAAAAAATATTTATATCTTTTGAAGCTCTGACTAAGCCACTAATGTTAAAGATAAACTTTGTGATGCTCCTAAAATTCAATAACAATTCGACCTTCAAAATCTAGTGTACTCAACCTCCTGGAAGGAAACTCGGCTCCTCCAATGATGACATAGTTCTTCCTCTGGGAAAATGGATCTTTCCCTTAAAATTAAACCTCTTCTAATGCCAAGGAATTTAACCCAATAATCCACTTGCAAGAGTAATGCGGTCCTCCAAGAATAATATATCGATCAAATCAAATATCTCCTACAATGCAACTCGATCTGCTCTAAAATCCCCTGCATTTAGCTCAATTGAAAGGTCCGGATGTCTCTTTCCTACTCGAGTTTCCACATCACCAATATAATCTATAATTTGGTCTACTTGTATGACCTGTTGCTTGTTTTTTATACCAGTTTAAGCCCAAAATTGATCAATTTACTTGTCACAAGAAACCTGCTAACGAATTTCTGTTGGGAAAAATACTGAGAGGGGGGGGTGAATCAGTATTTACTGCATATTCAAAACTTTTTACTTTTTTATTCCTTAAAACCGATACGCTACTTTGATGAAGCCAAGTAGCGTATACACGCGGATATCCTTCATAAAACTAGCGTATACACAGAGATCTAATTATGCCATTAGTTCTTCACTTATATCATTCCATCATTCATTCATTAGATGTTCTATAAATAGTAAACATGTGCAGTAAAAACAGAATAAACCATCACACAAAGCATCACACATGAACACCAGGATTTTTAGGTGGAAACCCAAGTCGGGAGAAAACCACCGCTGCAGTTGCTCAGCCTTCAATATTTTATTATAGAGAAAACATCTTACAACATATGTGCTGGCGCAGACTTGACCAGCACGCAGGCACCCACCTGCGCTCGTTTACCAGCCTCTTCTGGAAGGGAGCTACGACCCCCTGACTCGTTTACCAGCCTCTCCTGGAAGGGAGCTACAACCCCCTGACTGAAGGCTACAACCTTCAGCACCACCTTGGACCACGTTTCATCAATTTTCACACTGGATCCAACAACTTCAATAGAACAACACTTGCAGGCCACATTTCATCATATTTTCATACTAGACCCTTTCCATACTTTTAAGCACAAACATACGTCACCAACAGATACATATCAACACAGATCAGATAGCAGAAACACAGCAGAACAGATCAGATATTTCATACCCCTTGCTTCAGCAAACCCTAGTTTGCATACGCGCTTTCCCTTTACTGATGTCGCGTATATACGCGCTTCCGTCCACACAAACCGGCGTATACCTCAGTGTATATTTTATTGCGCATACGCGCTTTTTCTTGGCGACCCGTATATCGCTTCCTCAGCAGTAGCATAGATATTTAATCATTCTGGTGCATACTTCTTGAGATGGACCTTCAGTTTAGATTCAACCCTTTACTTCAGACATATGTTCGCCTCATCACAGATCTAATCACTCCATAAATAGATCTAGCAAATACAAGTACATTTCAGATCTAGAAATCCCGCTTCATCATTTCTTCATAAGCGCATCATAGATTCAGATCTATCATCAAACCTTTACCCTTTCCATACAGATATACTTCACAGAGAAGTATTCATTCAAGCTCAGACATCTTGCTCCCACTTTCATGATTTGCACAATGAATTTCTTCTCCTTATATAAGTTTACCCTTTTTCAATACCATGAGCCAAAACCACATTACTTCCGATGGTATTCCTGGACGGGGTCATTTAGACGAATCATTACCCAATACAATGGGTCAATACCATGGTGGTTACCCCTGGTTTTGCACTTTATGAGCGCTTTTTCCCATACGCGATTTGGAACGTTGTTTCCCGCGTGCATACGCGACTTCTCCTAGACAGATCCGCGTATGCCTTGAGACATAATCTTTTCACCATAGATTTAGCACATGCTGAATTCCTTTCTTCATTGCCTTCTGTACTCACTGTAGATACATCAGATTTAGTTCATCAAGACATATTCCATCAAGCACAACTTCATCAAGTAAGTTGTCATCATCTTCATCATAAGGTTTTCAAGGACAACACCAAAGATCATATCACAAAAACATCATATCACATCAGATTTACTCATTTACCAAGTCCATCAGGTCAAGACAAACTTCATCAGGTGGTTTGCCATCAAGGACAACACATGTCAACTGTCTCATGTCTTCATCTTCATTCATTGGGTTGCCATCAAGGACAACACTCTGCATCATATTGCCAAAAATCTCCCCCTTTGGACTTGATGGCAACCACAATGGTGTTTGATCATCACAACAGATAGGTACATTAAGAATACAATGACACCATGTCACTCTCCCCATTCTTTGACACCATTCTTTCTCTTCATTCAAACACCATGTCACTCTCCCCCTTGACATCAAGGGCAAAGGGCGGATCAAAACCAACACACTCTCCCTCTTTGACATCAAAAACCCGCCGATCAAAACCAACACACTCACCCTTTCTCCCTGCGAAAGAAGCGTTCGGCAGCTCGCGATGGTACCGGGCGACTTAGCTCCTCCTCTCGAAATTATGCCGAATATTTTTCAAATAAGTACATGACCTATGAACTTCCTATCACCAAAAGACCTTATACTTACATCAAATATCCAACCAAGTGGATTTACATATAAGAATCAAGTACCCAACCAAGTGGGTTTACACATTTCAACTCAGCTACCCAACCAAGTGGGTTTACAAAAATTGACTCAGCTACCCAACCAAGTGGGTTTACAATTTTGACAAGTCCTTACATGACCGAATATTACAATTTTACATCATGGGTCTCAACCAGACTTTTTCATCAAAATACAAATATGACTTTTCATAATCAATACCAAAAAGACCTCAAGAGAGATCATATATCAGAAGCACCATATTGCCAGCAATGCATTATACTCAGCAAAACTAATTCTCCCCCTGAATCTGTGCATCCATGCATCCTTTTCATACGACTAAGGCTCCCCCTTAGTTTGTGCATCCTGAACACTTTCACCAACAAATCATCAAGGCATCTTCATCAAAACATTAGAAACGGATTTATGAGAACTGGAACACCACCAGAGATACCAAACAGTATCAGAGATACCAAACAGCACTGTAGCTGTGCTGAAGAGAGCTGAACCAACCAAAAATTTCCAGCAACCAATCATACGCGGTTTTCTGTGCAAGAACTCGCGTATATACGCGACTATGTTTCAGGAAACCCGCGTATCCCAAGCCATCTTCTAAATTTCAACCAGATTTGATTCTCTGTGAGGCAAAGACAGTGTTCAGCTTCTTTCTGAGACATTTGAATGCTTCCCTGGACTACAGATAGATAGAACAGTGTAGTTGTGTCTTCAAGCGTCATCCAATGGTTGTAGCAAAGGCACATTAGTAACCAGGCCTTTAGATTCTTTACAGCATCAATACAATCTTTCCAAGAAAGTTTATCATACCAGAACAACAACTTCCCATAAGTGTCAAGCAATCATTCATGTGGTCCACCACCATCCTACATCACCATGACCTTTAATATTTAACATGAAGTAACATATGTAGGAACAGATCTCAGCCATAGTAACAAACTCTGCATGAACTATTCTTATCTCTGAATCATAAGACTTCCAATTTTATCCAACAGATAAACTTCAGCAAGCAGTAAACATAGTTCATTCAACGTCTCATCATCATAAACCATGTACCAAGCCATCATAGTTTGAGCATGACTATCATAATAACCAAGAATAAGCAGTCATATTGCCAACAATGCAATCATTAATATTCAACCTGCTGCTCCTCCTGAACCGGTGCTCTTTCTTAACTTGTGCAACCTGAATGCCTTTATCAGCAAGTCATCAGCAACAATCTCTGCATGATCTGTCCTAATCTCTGAATTATAAGACTTCTAATCTCATCATCAAAAACAGGACTCATTCATAATCTTCAACACAAGGCATCAAGTATCATATCATCATTATTTAGAACTGAGGAATTAAGCTGATACAGAGTCAATAATACAGTTATTAACAATCAGACTGCTACTCCCCCTGAGCCTCTGCTCCAGATCTTCAACTAGCATATAAATTCTCTTATCATCAATTAATACGCGACTGTGTCTGATGAAACTCGCGTGTATACGCGACTTTTGTGAATAGAACCCGCGTATGGAAAGTGAAACATAGAAATTTTTCACATTCCTTTATCTCCCCCTGGACTTGTCCTTCCTGTACCTGTCTTCTTCATATCAGATGTTCTGTTAGAAATACATATAACCAGAATAATAAAATCAACCATGAGAGACATCATACATTGCTCCCCTTGTGACGATACATTACTAAAACTCATAATGTATCCCACATCATTCCTGCAGTCAATCAGAGAAGTAAGCTTCCAGAAGCGGATGACTGTAGTAGGGTCTGAATTCCCTACGTTTCTGATCGGTCCTCCTTCTTTTTCCAAATTTGCTTGAGCTTTCCAACTGTGTACTGAAAATTGTCCACTTTCCCAGATATGTTCATCCTGCATTGTTTTTCTACATGTCCATACTTGTTACAAGCATAACATCTCATGTGGCCAGAGAAATAAACATAAGAACCATAATGAGTATTTCTATTCTTCCTCCTTTTACAATCAGCTGCTTTATGTCCATACTTGTTACATGAAAAACAATATCCCTTGAATAAACCAGAGTACCTTTCTGAGTAGAATCTGTTTGTTTGAGGCTGAAATGATCTGCTCCTGCAATTTGCTACAACATGCCCATAATTATGACATTTGAAACATTCAACATTATTGAATGATTTCCTTTGAGACTTCATCATTGTTGATTGACCTTTTGTTTCTTTCAACACTTCAGGTTTTGTATTGTCATCCTCTGAAGTTTTAGCACTCCCTTGTGAACTAGATTCTCCTTTAACAGTTTCATGAAAACCAAGACCAAGTTTGATAGAAGGAGACCTTTGACTACTAAGAATATTATCCAGAATCTTAGTACTATCTTGAAACCTCAAAAGTCTAACCTTTTCTTCTAATTTACCTTTGAGAATGTTTACCTCAACCTCCATGGCTTGACATTGCTTTGTCATGCTTTCTTCTTTCCTTCTTCCATCTTCTACTTGATCCTTCAGATTTAGAATCTCTTCTTTCAACCAATTTTTGTTTTCTTCACATGTTTGTTGCAGCTCTTCATTCTTCTTATTTGATTTTTCCAGATCTTCTTTGAGAGAGATGATTTCTGCTTCAAGGCCTTCCTTTTCAAATGGTTGTAGAGGTTCCTCATACTTCTTACTTGATGCTTCAAGATCTGCTTGTAGAGAGATGATCGCAGCTTCAAGTCCTTCATTCTTCTTGCTTGATTTTTTGAGATCTGCATTTAGATCGTTAATTTCTGCTTCTAGTTCTTTAATTCGATTGGATGCATAAGTATGAAACCTTTGATACTTGTCCACCTGTCCATTCAGCATTTCTATTTGTTTTTCCATCTGAAAGATCATCTCTTTGTACATAGCTTCGCTTTTATTAAATGATCTTTGTTGATATTCAATTTTCTTGATAGCTTCCTTTAGATCTAAAACTTTACTTTCACTATCTTCACCATTGCATGCACAGGAAATTTTATCACAAGAACAACAATCAATACCTGTTTCATTTTCTGCTGCACATGTTTTCTGAGATATCTCCTTTTCAGTAGCCATCTTCTTTTGCTTCCTTCCCATTGCGACTGATCTCCTTCAAGCGATCAAGCTTCTGTAGAAGGACCACCCTCTGATACCAATTGTTGGGAAAAATACTGAGAGGGGGGGGGTGAATCAGTATTTACTGCATATTCAAAACTCTTTACTTTTTTATTCCTTAAAACCCATATGCTACTTTCATGAAGCCAAGTAGTGTATACACGCGGATATCCTTCATAAAAATAGCGTATACACAGAGATCTAATTATGCCATTAGTTCTTCACTTATATCATTCCATCATTCATTCATTAGATGTTCTATAAACAGTAAACATGTGCAGTAAGAACTAATAAACCATCACACAAAGTATCACACATGAAATACTGTGAATTTAGTGGAAACCCAAGTCGGGAGAAATTCACCGCCTAGCCATATTTAAATTTTCTCAATATTTTATTATAGAGAAAACATTCATAACATATGTGCTTGTGCAGATTACCCCAAGATTTGTGTGACCCACCAAGGCCAAGCATGTGCCCCCCCGGAAGGAAGCTACGACCTCGACTCGCTACTACCCTCTCGGAAGGGAGCCACACCTGATCTCATTTACCAGCCTCACCTGGAAGGGAGCTACAACCCCCTGACTGAAGGCTACAACCCTCAGCACCTCTATGGACCACGTTTCATCAATTTTCACACTGGACCCTTTCCATACTTTTAAACACAAACATACATCACCAACAGATACTTATCAACACAGATCAGATAGCAGAAACATAGTAGAACAGATCAGATATTTCATACCCCTTGCTTTAGCAAACCCTAGTTTGCATACACGCTTTCCCTTTACTGATGTCGCGTATATACGCGCTTTAGTCCACACAAACTAGTGTATACTTCTGTATGCATTTCATTGCGCATACGCGCTTTCTCTTCAGCGAAGCCGCGTATATACGCGCTTCCTCCGCGGCGAAGTAGCGTATAGATCTTTAATCATTACAGAGCTGCATACTTCTTCAGATCAGACATTCAGTTTAGATTCAACCCTTTACTTCAGACATATGTTCGCCTCATCACAGATCTAATCACTCCATAAACAGATCTAGCAAATACAAGTACATTTCAGATCTAGAAATCCTGCTTCATCATTTCTTCATAAGCGCATCATAGATTCAGATCTATCATCAAACCTTTACCCTTTCCATACAGATATACTTCACAGAGAAGTATTCATTCAAGCTCAGACATCTTGCTCCCACTTTCATGATTTGCACAATTAATTTCTTCTCCTTATATAGGTTTACCCTTTTTCAATACCATGAGCCCCTTTTTCAATACCATGATCCAAAACCACATTACATCCGATGGTATTCCTGGATGGGGTTAATTAGGCGGATCATTACCCAATACAATGGGTCAATACCATGGTGGTTACCCCTGGTTTTTCACTTTTTGAGCGCTTTTTCCCATACGCGACTTGGAACGTTTATTCCCGCGTGCATACGCGACTTCCCCTAGGCAAATCCGCGTATGCCTAGAGACATACTCTTTTCATCAAGATTTAGCACATGCTGAATTCCTTTCTTCATTGCCTTCTGTACACACTGTAGATACATAAGATTTACTTCATCAAGAACATATTCTATTAAGCACAACTTCATCAAGTAAGTTTTCACTATCTTCACTGCTGGGCTTTTGCTCTTCAAGGACAACACTCAAGATCATATTGTCAACAAACATCATATCACATCGCATTTACCTCATTTACCAAGTCCATCAAGTCAAGCATAACTTCATCAGGTGGATTGCCATCAAGGACAACACATGTCAATAGTCGCATGTCTTCATCTTCATTCAGTGGGTTGCCATCAAGGACAACACTCTGCATCATATTTCCAACAATTTCATCTCTACAAATATATGTTTGACTGTATTACCCTATCTACAATGTACATTACATAAATCCATAACTGTTAATGGATACTGAAAAATGCAGTTAAAACTAAATGTGATATAATTAATCTTGTATTTTATTGGTTGAATCGAGAAGTGTACGCATTTCATTAAAATCTTATAGCATTGAGGATTGAAATATTACTCTAAACTTGTTAAGTGCCCAAATTCTGGCTAGGTTTGGAAGGTCCACAACAATCATGGTGTGTATAGGGCTATAAGCTGTTATGTGACAATGTCAATACTTTAACATCAATTTCACTGTTTTTAAATGAAATTCAGTGAACTGCAACCACAAATGTATATGAGAGTATAGTTAACAAGCCTGAATGCTACCTGAAATCAACTCGAAAAATTAACATTTCATGCAAATTGTTATGCAAACCCAATTTTTTTTTGAAGTGGTCAATAAAATTGGATGCAATATATCAAGGTAGAGGCTAATACCATCCTCTCAACCCTCCAAAGGTGGTTCTCTCGGCCTATAACAAAGGAAGGCTCTTGGCCTCATAAGACAAATGCACTAGGCTTGTAAAATAGATGTGCTCTCGGCCCCTTCAATTAATTGTTCATCAAGTTTTCAATTGCAAGAAGGCTCTCAAATTGAATGTTGAAGTGCAGTCAGTCTCCAAGAATACCAATCTCAGCTTGATAAAAGTGTAAACTCGTTCTCTTATTATTGATGAAGTCAAACTCCAACTATAGAATAATTTCGGCCTCCTGAAGTGGCTTATTGTGGGCCTCTAGAATAAGATAAGGTAACCTCCAAAGAACAAGTTCGATCTACCAAAATTAATAAATATCAGTCTCCCAAACAATATTTAGATCTTTTGAAGCTCTGACTCAGCCACTAATGTTCAAGATAAACTTTGTGATGCTCCTAAAATTCAATAACAATTCGACCTTCAAAATCTAGTGTACTCAACCTCTTGGAAGGAAACTCGGCTCCTCCAATGATGACATAGTTCTTCTTCTGGGAAATGGATCTTTCCCTTAAAATTAAACCTCCTCTAATGCCAAGGAATTTAACCCAATAATCCACTTGCAAGAGTAATGCGGTCCTCCAAGAATAATATATCGATCAACTCAAATATCTCCTACAATGCAACTCGATCTGATCTAAAATCCCCTGTATTTAGCTCAATCGAAAGGTCTGAATGTCTCTTGCCTACTCGAGTTTCCACATCACCAATATACTCTATAATTTGGTCTACTCGTATGACCTGTTGCTTGTTTTTGATACCAGTTTAAGCCCAAAACTGATCAATTTACTTGTCACAAGAAACCTACTAACGAATTTCATCTCTACAAATATATGTTTGACCGTATTACCCTGTCTACAATGTACATTACATAAATCCATAACTGTTAATGGATACTGAAAAATACAGTTAAAAGTAAATTTGATATAATTAATCTTGTATTTTATTGGTTGAATCCAGAAGTGTACGCATTTCATTAAACTCTTATAGCATTAAGGATTCAAATATTACTCTAAACTTGTTAAGTGCCCAAATTCTGGCTAGGTTTGGAAGGTCCACAACAACCATGGTGTGTAGAGGGCTATAAGCTGTTAAGTGACAATGTCAACACTTTAACATCAATTTCATTGTTTTTAAATGAAATTCAGGAAACTGCAACCACAAATGTATATGAGAGTATAGTTAACAAGCCTAAATGCTACATGAAATCGACTCGAAAAATTAACATTTCATGCAAATTGTTATGCAAACCCAATTTTTTTTTGAAGTGATCAATAAACTTGGATGCAATCTGTCAAGGCAGAGGCTAATACTGTCCTTACAAGTATTTTTCCTAGTATTTTGCAAATAAATGAAATATATGCTTCTTAAATTTTACTAGTGCTTAAACCCAGTTTCTTTTTGAAGATTGATGTTGGTGTCGACGTTGAGTACTGTCAAATAAGCCAATAGGACTGTCGGAAATCAGAAGAGGATTATGAGATGCCCGAAAGAGCAATTCTCAAAGACCAACTCTAAAATTACGTATAAAGAGATGACTCAACTAAATTTCCAACGCAAGAATAACACTACAGTAGAGGAGATAGGGTGATAGGGTGACACAGATGATCGCAATGAGCCTGCAAATTTTGGAGCCCCAATAACAAAAAAAACCTCCAAGAAAAATCAATCCAGAGGGAATACTAGAACCCAAACACCAAACACCATAACAAAGAACTAGATTAGAACACCAAAATAGAGTTTCTTATCAGAGCACCAAAGCAAACCTACTAAAGCCCAATGCATTGAACAAAAACTTCAAAGCACTAAAAAAAGTCAATAGGGAATTCTGACATGGAAGGAAAATTGAACTAGGGCTGACCACCACCATGAGCTATCACTGAACAAATCTCTTTTCATACTGAGCCATTGCCCCACCTGAGTCCTAAGTTAATCCAAAATGGGTTAAAATTGTTGACAGTGATTTATGGTTGGCATGTGTGGGGCTAGCAAATAAGTGATGCCCATGCATTCCATCATCCCCCCCTTTATATCTTCTGACATATTGGCTACCTTGACATGTGTTGGTTGGTGCATTCATGACCTACCTTCATTCATGAAAATTCATAAATGCACTTAGGGGATGGCTTGTGCATGTAAATGTCCATTTTTTATAAGGATCCCTTCATTGTATCTTATGGCATCATTTGCAAGCCTATTGAGAGCCCTTAAGAATTAAGAAGATGACCTCTTGGAATCTAAGGGTCTCTTTTTTGAATTCTCACAATGAGTGATGCTAATTTGCTGTCGGGCATCTCATAATCCTCTTCTGATTGGCTTTGAGTCTGATGTTTATGTGTGCACTACCCTGGTTGACATGTACTCCAAGTGCGGCTGTGTAGAAGAAGCATGCCAAGTCTTTGACAAAACGTGTAAAAGGGATGTGGCTTCATGGAGTGCAATTATTTCTAGGTTAGCCCAGAATGGATCTGACTTTTCAAGTCAGTAAGATGTTTCACTTGTGTGTCATACATTACTGTCATTTCTATATAATTTACTATTTTCAAACTTAGTTATTATGTAGGTGAAAAGGTCAATGTATACTATAATTATGTAGATGAGAATTCAATCATTACGTTAGTGCATTTGATCCTTGAATTTCAATGATACATAATAAGATTGCAGTGAGAATTATTTTTATATATTGAAAATTGTATGTAAACAAACATCTTATACTTTTCTTCTTACTTTTTTAGTACCTTTAGTTCTCATGAGGAGACTGTGAACTTTATTGAGAGAAGGATTAAACAACCTTTCTACTTCAGATCCAGAGTCTTCCAAATACAATGCTCCCTCAAACAAGGTTTACATACTTTTGAATTTTTTGATATAATGTAAGACAACAGACTTGTATGAAAATACTCTACCATTCAAAAAGATATCCTAAGGCCTACATGCTCAAATTATAGTCCTAAAAGAATTTTCCCTAGACGAGACTTGAATTACACTTATTCTTACAAGCATGTACTTAAGTGAACCCCAAAAGTCAAGGATCGAAAATAATTGAATAAAAACACATATATGGATGCTCAAAAGTTTAATCAATCTTCTTTGATTCGAGATATAGTCAATATATTTCAATGGAAAAGAAAGAATCTATAAATTATCATATCAAAATGTTGAAAAATAGAACTAAAATACAAAGCAACCGTAAATAAAGTGCAAAATTCACAAGTTGACCTGTGATGGAGCCGATTACAGTTGGAATTCCTTCCGAGTTGTGGAGCGAGCGGACGGCTTCACAATCTGTGGACTCGAACTTCAGACTTTGTAACCTCGAGTGCCTTCCTTTTTTGTTATTGTTAGTCGGACACCCTTGTGCTAGAAACACAAAGGCGATATCTCATAAGCACAAATAGGATTTGTTATTATTAATTTTTTTCAAAAATAAATTCTTAAAATTGAACAAATCATGTCCTTGCATGTCCAATAAATTGGAAAATAAAACATCCCAATGAAAGTGATTGTGATATATTGAATAACAAAAATACTAATAGATTCGAGAGAGGTATCACATGCTTTTGCAGATAGAATTTATAAAAAAATAATAAAATAATACCTTAAGCAGCTAGCTAGGACAGAAACAGGTGAGCTAATAAACTAAACTAATACTATTCTATTCTATGCTAAGGAGGAAAATAAATTTAGAATTGCAGCAACAGGGTGTTGTTGTAGGGAACAGTTTCTACATCTCCCGGTATTGATCTTCCTCTTCATCATCGAAGTCGGCCTCCTCATCAACCATTGTATCCTTGTATTTCTGATATTTAGACACCAAATCATTCATGTTGCTCTATTCTTCTATGAACTCCATCTCATTTATGCCCTCACCAGTGTAACAATGCAAGAAAGCCTTTCTCCTGAACATGGCTGTGAACTGCTCACTCACCCTCCTGAACATCTCCTAAATCGATGTTGAGCTCCCAATGAATGTGGATGCCATGAAAAGACCCCTAGGAGAGATATCACAGACGCTAAACTTCACATTGTTGGGAATCCAATCCACATAATAAGAGGAGTTCTTGTTCTGAACATTGATCATCTGCTCATCCACTTCTTTGGTACTCATTTTTCCTCTGAACATGGCAGATGCAGTCAGGTACCTTCCATGCCGAGGATCTGTGGCACACATCATATTATTGGCATCCCAAATTTGTTGTGTCAGTTCAGGTACTGTTAGTGCTCTATATTGTTGGGATCCACAAGAGGTCAATGGGGAAACTCCCACCATAAAAAAAATGAAGACGGGGAAAGGGGATCAGATTCACTATAAGTTTTCTCAGATATGATTTCAACTAACCAAGAAACCTTAGGCAATAGGTAACTCCACTCATGGTTGTAGAGATCACGTGGTTTAAGTTACCAAATCTAGGTGTGGTGAGCTTAAGAGTCCTGAATCGAATATCATAGAGAGCCTCATTGTCAAGCACCATATATTCGTCTGCATTTTCTACCAGCTTATGAAGAGAGAGTGTGGCATTTTAAGGCTCCACCACTGTGTCTGATACCTTAGGAGATGGGAAAACAGAGAATGTGAGCATCATTCTATCAGGGTATTCCTCCCTAATCTTGGAGATCAAAAGGGTTCCCATTCCAGATCCAGCACCTCCTCCCAAAGAGTTACACATTTGAAACCCTTGTAGGAAATCATAGTTCTCAGCCTCCTTCCTAATGAAATCAAGCATAGAATCAATGAGCTCGACTCCTTCCGTGTAATTCCCCTTGGCCCAGTTTTTTCCAGCCCCGGATTGGCCAAAAACGAAGTTATCAGGTCTGAAGAGGTGTCCATAAGGCTCGGTCCTCACACTGTCCATGGTACCAGGCTCCAGATCCATGAGCATGGCTCAGGGCACAAATCTCCCACAGCTCGCCTCATTCTAGTAAACATTAACCCTTTCAAGATGTAGATCTGAAGTGCCCTGATATCTCCTAGTACGATCGATCCCGTGTTCTTCACAGACCACTTCCCAGAACTTGGAGCCGATCTGGTTGCCACATTGGCCCCCCTGAATGTGAAGGATATTTCGCATTTTTACTATTGACCAAACTCAGATTTGGATCAGATCTGAACTTCCCCTCCCAATGGGATTTTTTATTTATAACCTATTGTATCAAAGCAGAAGGAAATAAATCACTGAAGTTCAACCAAATGTATCAGAGCAGACCTTCAACAGGCACTCGGGATCAATTTCTTTACTTACCGCATCCTTCCTCCAAACCTGCGACAATATGGCCACATCCTTCCTCCAAACCTAAAATAGTATGGCTGCATCCTTCCTCAAACCTAGAGACAGTATGGATGCATCCTCCCTCCTTCCCTGGACAAACCATGCAACCAGAGGGAAATGAATGAGGGAAATTAAAACTTTTGATATTTGAAATTTTTTGACATCTTGGAATGAAATACGTGTGTTTTTTAAGGCCACTCAAATTCCATTAAATAAAATGTGTGAGACTTTTCTTGGGGTTAATAAGGGGTTTGGGTAAATAAGTGGTATTGTTGATTATAAATAATTATTAATGAGATTAGATCTAAGATATTTATTTAAATTATTAATTATATAAAATTGTTGAATTTTTATTTCATAAACTAGGGATTTTGGTTGATTTTTTAATCTAATTATGTGATATTAAAGATGAATTATGGTAACTTGAAAATAAGTTTTATGTGGTTAAAAGGGAAGTAGTAATGTTATGGTATGAATGATTATTTTCAATGAAATTTTTGGTTTAGTAAGGATAACTCATCTATGGACATTTTCCATGATTTTTAAGACAAAGTCAATATAGGAAAGGTGATACTTAAAGGGCTCCCACATGCTTTAGAAATTTTATATCTATTGGTTTATAAACATTAGAGGTGGAAAAATATCCTAAGCTCTAGAGCTAAGTTTGTTCCAACTTAGCTATATCTTGAACAACAAATTGTTGTTGACATCAAGGATATGATAGAAATTTGGTGGGTTGTAGGGTAGTCTTGTCATGAAATAAATGTAATGTAGTTACTAGGTAGGTAGGGGAACCATTTTGGTGGAACTTGGCCATAAATGGGACATCTATCCATGCATATTTTTTTAAGAACAAATACACCTAGTGGATTATCATTGTACGGGAATCACTTTAGGATCTAGGCTATTGTGCACACACTAACTAAAGGGATATTAGTGAAACCCACAAAAGTATTATAGGTGCTTTTATATAAATAGGTGTTATTGTGTTCTCATTGGTTAGTTATGGGAAAATGAAAATAAATTAAGAGAAGTTATAGGTGCTTTTATAGAAATAGGTGTTCTTGTGCTCTCATTGGTTAGGTATGGGAAAATGACAATAAAGTAAGAGAAGGATTTGACTACTGGACAATTAGAGGAATGATTCCACACAAAACCAAGCGTGGTGCTACAACACTTTCTAGGCTAAGGGATTTTTGAAGGGGTTCCCCCACCATATGACTAGAAGAAGGGAATGGTCATTCCAGATGCTCTGAAAGTGTTGAGGCTTCAGCCAGGTCACAAGTATTGTCTGCTAGGAAGGCTTTCCAAAGAAGTTGGTTGGCATCACTATGACACTATTACGGAATTAGAAGGGAAGAGAAAGGCAAAGGCTTAGGTATCATATGAGAGAAGGAAGAAATTGGAAAAATTGAGATCAAAAGCAGTGGAGTTAGCCGAAAAGCAGCTTGCCCCAGAGATGGATAAGATAAAACTTGACAACATATTGGTCAATTTCCTTGACCCTTTATTGGTTATTCAGAAGGAGTATGAATACACCACCATTAATATCAAAGTAACCGGCCTCTAGCAGATCAAGGGCTACAAGTTGTAGTTTTCGTCTGAACATCAACATACCACAACCATGCTTACAACCAGGATATGTTTTTTGAGGAGGAGAAATCTCGTCGAGATCAACATCAAGAATCCATTGCAAAAAAAAAAGTACAACTTGTGGTGATTCCATATTAGCATAGATGAATAGCTAAAATAGATGTCGAATGTGGAAATTATGGAGGAAAAAGATGAAATTCATCTTCCTTTTTCATTCAAGCGAGAGGAAAATCAATCATCAATGAAAATTCAAAATTTTCAAGCTGAGAAAGATCAACCAAATTGGGGGCAGAGTTTGGGGAACTTTCGTAAGTGAATGGGGCCTATGTGATATGGATACGACTTATCTACCCCCACATAATCCGATATGCAAAAATTAAACATTGTAGGCATAGGGTAAATTAACCCCACATATAGGGATTACATAGGTTTTGTTCCCACACCACATGCTCATGAACTGAAATCTATCTTTACTGTCAATATGTGCATATGCAACAACAAGAAATCTATTCAATTTTACTAGTTGGGTGGCTTTTATAAGAACCATGCCAGACATGTAATATTTTCAGATAATGATGATTGCAACATTGTCTTAATCTACAGGAATTAGGGATTACAGAGGTTTTGTTCACACGCCTCCACCCTTTTATATTCAGCCTGCAAACATATTCTGGGATTCCAGAGGAGATCTTCATCCACCCAATAGCCATGAGGGATTCCAGAGGTTTTGGTTCCACACCTATACCCTTCTATTTAATTAGAAACTAGACTAGATAACCAAGCAATAGCCATGCTTAATGAAAGGTGAAGGGCTCCAAGTCTTGCAGCTCTATCCCACGACCGAACGAAGGAAAAACTAGCTAGGGAGCAACCGGAAAATGGGCCACACGAACATGCATAGGGAACCCGTGCAGTCAAAACTTAGCAAATTTGATACAACCACTCTCAAACGAAACGACCCAAATCGAACGCATTTGGGTAGGTGCCCTCACATGGCGCGCACAATCAAATGATGGCATAAGGGAGAAAACAGCAAACGGGCCGCACAAATGTGCAAAATGCATCCGTGAAGTCACAACTTAGAAAATTTGATACGATCAGCCTCAAACGAAACAACCTGACCCGACACGAACGCGTTTGGGCGGGAACCCTCACACGATGTGCCTGACCGAACGAAGGCACAAGGGGGAAAACAGAAAAGGAGCCACACGAACCTGCACGAGGCACCCCTGCAGTCACAACTTAGCAAATTTGATATAGCCGCCCTCAAATGAAATGACCCGACCCGAACGCATTTGGGCGGGCGCCCTCACATGGCCCGACACAGCGCTCACAACCGAACGAAGGCACAAGGGAGAAAATGGTAAATGGGCTACACGGATGTGAAAAAGGCACTTGTGCAGTCACAACTTAGCAAATTTGATACTGCTGCCCTCAAACGAAACGACCTGACCCGACCTAAACACGTTTGGGCGGGCGCCCTCACACGGTGCGCCCGACTGAACGAAGGCACAGGGAGAAAATGGAAAACGGGCTGCACGAACATGCACAAGGCATCCCTGTGGTCACAACTTAGCAAATTTGATACGGCCACCCCTAAACGAAACTACCCGACCCGAACGCATTTCGGCAGGTGCCCTCACACAACGCGACACGACGCGCATGACCAAACGAAGGCACAAGGGAGCAACCGGCAAACACGCTGCATGAACATGAAGTACAGGGCACCCGTGCGGTCACAACTTAGCAAAATTGATACGGGTGCCCTCAACCAAAACGACCCGACACAAATGTGTTTGGGTGGGCGCCCTCAACCGGAACAACCTGACCTCAACACGTTTGGGTGGGTGCCCTCAACCGAAATGACCCAACCCAAACAGGTTTGGGCAGGCGCCCTCACATGGCGTGACACGACGTGCACGACTGAACTAAGGCACAAGGGAGAAAACGACAAACGGGCTGCACGAACGTGAAAAAGGCACCCATGCAGTCACAATTTAGAAAATTTGATACGGTCGCCCTCAAACGAAACGACTTGACCCGAACTGAATGCGTTTGGGCAAGCGCCCTCACACAGCGCACCTGACCGAATGAAGGCACAAGGGAGAAAACATAAAAAGAGCCTCACAAACATGCACAAGACACCCTTGCGGTCACAACTTAGTAAAATTGATACGACCACCCTCAAACGAAATTACTCGACCTGAACGCATTTGCGCGGGCACCCTCACATGACACGACATGGTGTGCACGACCGAGCGAAGGCACAAGGGAGAAAATGGAAAACGGGCCGCATGAACATGAAAAAGGCACACGTGCGGTCACAACTTAGAAAATTTAATACGGTCGCCCTCAAACCAAACGACCTGACCTGACCCGAACGCGTTTGGGTGGGTGCCCTCACACGATGCGCCCGACCGAATGAAGGCACAAGGGAGAAAACATAAAATGAGCCTCACAAACATGCACAAGGCACTCTTGTGGTCACAAATTAGTAAATTTGATACGTCCACCCTCAAACGAAATGACCAACCCGAATGCGTTTGGGCGCGCTCCCTCACATGGCGCGACGCGACGCCCACGACCGACCGAAGGCACAAGGGAGAAACCGGAAAACGGGCCACACGAACGTGCACAAGGCACCCGTGCGGTCACAATACTCTTTAAGGTACATGTATTAGGGACTACATTGATGTGACAAATTTGGTGGATGCATATGTGAAGCCTTAGTTAATGTTGATCCTAGTGAAGTAGAGTTATATAATGTTGGCCCAGGTAAGGGTATGTAAGCTATAACTATAGTTTTTGCATATTGTTTTTATTATGTCGAGTCTAATTTATTTTAGACCTTTTTATTACCTATACCATTTTGAAGTGGACAAGAGGTACTTAAGGAGTGTTTGAAAAGTAATAACGAAATTTACTATTATATTATGATTGAAAAGTTATGTATTAATATTGGTCTAAATGGCAATAATGGGGATGTGGACATAAAATTGTATTGTCTTGCGCAACTTGTTCCCCATAAGGGACAGAAATCGAGTGTTGGAACACAAAATTAGATACAAAATGTGATTTGATACCACAAATAGGGAGCCAAAAGAGATTTGAAATAGAGGGGGAGAGGTTTGAGCTAGGGGAGCTGCCTACACAAGGAGGAGACCTAAAATTTATCGGAACATGGAAAGAGACAGGCTGAAAGAAAGGGAGGGAGTTTTCCAACTAAGAAAAAAAAGCAGAATAGAACTAAGGGTACCAAAGAAGTTAGTATTTATGTAGGGGAAATTGTGTGCATGAAAATTGTGCAAGACTTGGGATGCATGAAGCTACACTAGTGATGGTTCCTTGAACACAGTAACACCTATATCCATGGAAAAGGTTGTAGGATGTGCACAGGGTGGTGAAGAAGCTTGAAATTCAAAGATGAGAATTTCAACACCCACTGGAAAAAAATCCAACTTGACTTCTTGAGATTTACAAAAAGCCATTGACAACCTGGAGGGGAAATATTCCCAACTTTTTACTTTATAGGAGGAAACTAAGCCAAGAAAGACAAGAGAATTTCCCATTTTTTTGCTTTGAATGAGATGATCAAGACATTAACATTCACAACAATGAGAAAGAGACACATAATATTGAAAGAATTCTTAACATCGATGGGGTTTACAAAGGTGTGGAGAGCCCACCAACTAGTAGAAGGGTTGTCTTGACTCTCAAGGGAACACCCTTGAACTGATACTTTCTGCCTTATCATATTAACACCAAACATGAATTCCACGTTTAGACTAGTGAACTCCCATGCCTGAGGGATCGAATCAACCACGAAATTCATTAACTCTCCCCACCCTGTATCCATCAATGAACTCGGTACGAAGGCAAAGGAGGGAATTAATGGTTGTCCAACTTCATAAGAATGCACATGTGAGGGGTAAATCGGCGCATGGCCAACACCCCCACAAACCACCACCTCAACCTTAATGACGAGATCCTGACGCAAAATGTTATGCGTGATGCGAATATGTGCATATATAGGAGGAGACAAGGGGGGCATGGAAAGGAGGGCTTTGGAAATTTTCAAAAAATAATTCTCATGGTGCATATATCCAACTAGCAAAACAAGAGAGAGGGACAATTATATTGAGTAAAATTATTCATGGAATATCTTTCCAACCTGACATTGATCTCATACTAACCCGCTTCCTTCAAGAAGGAAGGCTTAATTCATTTGTGTATCCACCTCTTTGTTTTGGCTTCTTAAAATGTGGTAAGAAGCCTTTTGAGAGAATGACTTTAGGGTACTATTGATTTTTCTAAGGAGGAGGGATAAATTGTTGTTCTTCAGGAGAAAACCTTTTTGAAGGTGTTGAATAGTGATAAGGGAACCCCCCAAGATCACTAACTTATAGACATCTCGATCATTAGCTAATTGGAGACCTGGAAGAAGCCCATACATATGTGTGAGATTGTTCATTCTTTGGAATAACCCCCATAAGTACTTTATTTTTCATATTCCATCGGGATTTAGGAGAATCTCTCCCCCTCCCCCTCCTGCCACCCCAACTATTTAACTTTTATACTTTATTGAACTATTATGCTTCTATTATAACTCTTTATAAATGTATAAATTTATATAATTTAAATGTATGTGGTATAAAAAAAAAACTTAACATATTAAAATTGCGAAGATAAAGACAAAAAAATAGAAACTAAAAATATTATACAAAAAAAGTGGTGTTCTATGTAAATTAACAACATAACTTCCAACATGATCCTCATAAAACTAACTAAACCCATATTGGTCTACTGTCAAGTTTGATATTTCAATAATTTTTTAGATTATTTTCATGAAATTATTAGAGTTTTTGTTCAGCTAGTTTAAATTTGACTTGAGATTTGTGAACCTCATGAAATTAATTTACCAAAAAAGAAATTAGACAAAATTCAAATGTAATTAATTTTATTCACCAATCTAATAACTTATTTCAAAACTATATAAAAAAATATATTTAAAATATAATTGTTAATATATTTGAAATTCAGTGTGAATTATATAATAATTTTAGATATTTATTTTTCAAATTTTTTATTCTATTTTATATTTATATATAAAATTAAGTTAAAAATTTATTTAAAAAATATATTTGAATGTGAAATTATTAATGTGATGTTTATTTTGAAACTATATTATAACATTATATGTAAAAATAAATTTATATTTATATATTAATGAGAAAAAATATATTTAAATGTGAAATTATATTAATATAATTTGCATTCTAAATTATATATATATATATATATATATATATATATATATATATATTTGTATTTAATCCAAACCTTATTATATAATTCCACACATTATATATATTAACCGAAAGTTCCAAGGTTTAATTATGGTGGCAAATCATATTCCAAAGTATACCATACGGTGGAAAAACATTACAATGGTGGTGTTAGCTATTGCAAATTCCGAATATGTGATTTATTGGAGGCACATTCCAATTAAACTTTGGATATAATGGTATGGCACTTATACTATCAAATCCGATGGCATATGTCAAAACGTATGGTAATGTTTGGCTACTGACACATATTTTAGAAACATCGGAAATGCGATGTTTCTAAAATATGCGTTGGTATTGCGACGATTTGGAGCAAAACGTTGGTCTTGCAACATTTTATCCAAACCGTCGCAATACCGTTTCATATTTTAAAGACATTGCATTTCTGACGTTATGTCCCACAAACGTCGCTCTTCCGACGAATAGTTTAGAATATCGCATGTCCGACGACATTCATAAACGTCGCAAAAGTGACGATGTCCCTAACCGTCGGTATAGCGACAATTGGTGGCAGGATTTGAAAAATTGATAAAATTTGGGGACATTTACGACAATACAACAAAAGTGTCGGAATTTCTGCCAAATGTACTAGTGTCCCGATGGGTTTCTAGATTCGTATTCTATCCTCATTTTTTCTAGGACTCAAGCCATTTCTTCCTCGAATTCTTGTAAGGGTGTGCTTTGAGGGTGGGATGGTCCTGCCTCCTCTATGAGGTCCGGGGTTCCTTGAAGTGTTTTGGACCATTTTTTCTTTCTTGGTTCTGAGGTTGCAGTTCGGGTCCTTTTTATTCTAGGTATGTTTACCCTAGGAAGCTCAATTTTGGTTTCTCCAAGGTTTATTTCAGGTTCTTGTGCATTAGGGTTAACAAAATTGTCCCAGGCTATTTGCTGCTTATCCAACTAATGTATGATGACTAGTTTAATTAGCCTGTGGTGACTAACTACTGCTTGGGGATTTTTGGCTCTTCTTAATCAAACAACAGTATCATGCAATATGGAATTTAAGAAAGAAGGTAGATTAACTAAAATATTTTTCTTAAGTACAACTATGAGTTTAAGCTGGTGAGGTTTTACCACGTCCTGACATCCGTCACATGTAATGAACCTTTGGATGAATGTCGGTAGTTCCTTCCATGGTTGGTGTAGAGAGGTAGGATTAATCCCTTACCTTTTTCACTCCAATGTCTCCTCCAAATCCTGATATCTTGCTACTGCCTCTCGTAGGAGGAGATGTCTTTCTATCCATATTTGTCCTTCTTCTGGTATTCCGGGGACTCCAGCTGTAATTTCCTCTATGACTGGTATAATTCGACCGTTGATTCTGGTCTGGCCTTCTTGCAGATTTTGCAAAAACTCAATTGAAATTTTCGTATAAAATCCCTGTAATCGGTGTACATATGTCAGCCAGCCGGCTAGTTGGAGGATGGTGCTAGTTGCATCTGAAATTGGAAATTTTACAGGCTCGTTTCGAAGGGAATTTCCTCCCATAGTTGGTGTGATTTCCTGGGTCTCTTCCTCTGATTGTATTCTCTCTCGGCTCTATTTTTTTGACAGAATGTTGTATGAAAGCGAAAGAGATATTTTGGTTCTACGTAGGTAACTTCATGCCTTAATTGTAGTGTTCCTATGGTCTTATCAATGTATCTAACGAGATTTGCACAGAAATTTTGTATGATTGCCAATTTAAGACTACTTACACCCCTTCCATCGAAGAAAGGGCACCCACGTCCTCAAGTACAAGAGGGATTTGGCCAATCATGAATGCGAATAGGGGAATGCCAAGATTTGGTAATAATGACCTGTACGTGAAGGAGAAGTTTGTGGCTTTCAAGCTTTAGGGGGTTGAGTAATTACTAGCATACGTAGTGTAAAGGTCAGATTTGGAAGTTTTTCCATAATTGCATCTTGTGCAGAAGTGACCAGAAAGGAAGAGGGAATAGTATAACTATTATTATGATATTATGTCCTTATTCAATGAAAATTTATGACGCAAGCAAGACTGAGATAGGTAATGATTCGGGGTTCAAATATGTAAGCATATCTCTGTTAGTTATTCATGTGGTAGATTATAATTATCACTAATTCGAGTAATAGCTTATGGAAGAATAATGGAAGATAAAGTATATATAAGAGTAACTGGCTATTGATGAAACATAATTTCATACCATAAGCAAGGCCACTATTGCCAGTAGGCGTTCATAGCCTCGACAGGGTTGCTATTTTAACCCAAAAGAATGATTCAAGATCCTTATGTAAAAATAGTTATTCTGCCAATTTTGTGGAGAGATCACCATGTTGGTATGATAGCCAAATAACCATAATTCCACTCACCAGAGTTGTAGCAAATTGATCAGGCCAGCTCATGATGAGACCTCCTATCCTTCAAACAGATAAGAAGGTCATTACCCTAGTGTGCTGGCCATTGTGGGCATGTCACTTACTAAGCTCTTATGAACGTGGTAGGCTGGCTCATGATGAGACCCCCTATCCTCTCTTGAAAATTTTCTTGTAAGCACAGTACTTATTTTTTAATCATAGCATTTTGATTTATAAGGAGGTTGCTGTGCTGGTGTGATAGCTAGATAGTCACAATGCCATTCACTAGGATTGTAACAGAGTGATCAGGACAAATCGTGATGAGACCTCCTGTCCTTCAAGCAGATGAGAAGGTCATTACCCTAGTGTGGTGGCCATTGTGGGCATGTCACTTGTTAAATCCTTATGATCATGGTAGGCTGGCTCATGATGAGACCCCCTATCCTCTTTAAAAATTTTCATGAATGCATAATAGTTTATTCTTTATACATGGAGGGAGGCTCATTAACTCCTTAAGAGTTAGGGATGGTCAGAAAAGTGAAATAATTCCAATACAATTGATACCCCTTATTCCCATTCTTCATATTGGAGGATAATATTACTCGAATAGTGCAGAAAGATATACCATCATAAGGTCATGTATTGTATGATAACATATTTGAAATGGGGAGGACTTATCCTTTCATTTCATTTATGTATAATGTCAACTTCATGTTTAAGGATTATAGTGCCAGGGAATCATCATATTGGTAATTTTACTGTTTCCCTCTCTTCTTCAATGGCCATTTCCTAATCAGATATGCCTTTACAGGTCGGGTGTAGATTAGGAAAGGGGTGCTGGATAAAGGGAATAATAGGATGCAAAAACAAGGTTATTCAATTTGAACAACAACTGTTCAATAGGATTGAGAAGTAACCGTTTGGAAAGTTTGAAAGGCAGGGGGGAAAACACAAAACTTGGTTGTTCAATCCTGTCAAACAACAGCTGTTCGAGGATTGAACAACAGCTGTTCAATTGGATTGAACAACAAAAAAATGAAAATGCAAGAACACGGCTATTCAATCCGGTTGAACAACAGTCATTCGACGATTGAACAACAGTCGTTCGAGAATTGAACAACGAGAAAAATAACAACGACAAAAACATGAATATTCAATCCAATTGAAAAGCAGCCATCCGAGTATTGAACAACAACTGTTCGACGATTGGACAACCAAAAAAGTGCAACTCACAGTTGTTCGGTCTGATTGAATAATAGGTGTTCATCTGGATTGAACAACAGCTATTCAGGGATTGAACAACGAGAAAAATTAAAGCACAAACATATGGCTTTTCAATTCGGTTGAACAGCAGTCGTTCGACGATTGAAAAATAGCCGTTCAAGAATTGAATAGTGAGAAAAATAAAAACGCAAAAACACGGTTGTTCAATCCATTTGAACAATAGCTATTCAATTGGATTGAACAACAGCCGTTTAGGGATTGCACATGGAAAGAAAAAAAAAACGCAACTCTCAAGAGGATGAAGAATGTACAACAATGTAAAGAAATTATATACATTATTTATAGATGATGGTATCAAAATTCTCATGTACTTGAGTTTGTGGGGTTATCACCCCCTTGTGCCACAGCTTGGATGGTGGGATTGTTTTGTACCTGTCGGAAAAAATATTCTTTCGTGAGAGGTTTGCGATAGAGGCGTAATATATTCCCATTGACTCTAAATGTTGAACCCAACCCATATATGGTGGTTAAGGTGAGTGTGCCATTGTTGTGTACTTCCTGAATCTCGTATGGACCGAGCCACCTTATCTGTAATTTACCTGGAAAATCTTGGAATCTGGCGTCATAGAGGAGTTCCCAATCTCCTTTTTGACATACCTAGTAAGGTTGTCATGCCCCTTAGCTTGTTTTTGTTGGATAATCATTGTGCATTGTAGGGCTAGTAGTCATATTTCATCTAATTCATTTATTTGTTGAAGTCTTCTAGCTTGGGCTTCTGTTAAGTCCAACCCTACTTCCTAGGCTATTCTCATAGTTTTTATTTTGAATTTAATAGGGAAGATAGGTTCTCTCCCAAATACTGGCTGATATGGTGAATATCCATTGGTGTTTCTCTAGGTTGTATGATAAGCCCATAAGGCTTCTGGTAGTGTAATGGGCCAGTCCCGACGATGTGTTGATACCATTTTGGTAACGATTGCCTCCAGGACTCTGTTGGTGCTTTCGACTTGCCCATTTTCCTGCGAGTGGTAAGGAGACGTAACTCTATGCAAGATATGGTGATTCCTTAGGGTGGCTATAATATTATTACCTATGAATTGTGCTCCCCCATCAGTTATAACTTCTCATTGCAAACCGTATCGTACAAATAGCTCGAAAAGAAAATGAATCACAGATTCTTCTATGGCTCTTGATTAGGCCACTACTTATACCCATTTGGTTACATAATCTATGGCAACCAACATGTAGACTTTCTAGTTTGATGGCGAGTTGAATGGTCCAACGAAGTCTAGCACCCATCGTTTGAATGGTTCTACCACAAATTGTAGTTTTAGCGACATTTCGTCAGCTTGCCCTGGGCGGCCCATTCTCTAGTAGCTATCATAGGCTTGGACATATTTTTTTGCATCTTTAAAAATCGTAGGCCAACAATAGACTAATTGTAACACTTTATGCCCTGTTCTACATTCTGTGAAATGGCCGCCACAAGGTTCATTGTGACAGGTTTGTCAGATGTCATAGATTTCGTCCTCTCTTATGCATCTGCATATGTGCATGTCGGCCCCTGTATGGAAGAGGTATCCACCGATCCAAGAGAATCTTGCACTGCATTGTACAATCAGTTTCCATTCTCTTGATGTTAAAGGTCTGGGCAGCTTCCCTACTACCAGGTAATTTGCCACATCTCCATACAATGGTGTTTTTACTGCTACAGCAAACAGATGTTCATCAGGGAACTGATCATCAACTGCTAGGGTGTCATCCGACTTTGGAACCCTGGAGAGGAAGTCTACGACTATGTTTTATTTTCCTGTACGATATTTTATTGTTATATCAAATTCCTGTAATAACAGCAACAAACGAGTTATCATCCCATTTGTGATTGGTTTATTGGCTAAATATCTAATGGCAGAGTGATCAGTATACAAGAGTATTTGATAAACAGTTATATAGTGCCTAAATTTATTAATAGCATAAGTGACAACTAGGAACTCCTTTTCGGTCACGGTATAATTTAATTCATCCGGAGTGAGGTTTTTTCTGATATAATAAATGGCATAAGGTTTTCTATCTTGTTTTTGGCCAAGGACTGCTCCTATTGCTGTGTCGGATGCATTTGAAGAGATGCGAAAAGGCAGTTTCTAGTTAGGTCCTCGTAGAATCAGTGCTGTCGAGACCAGTCTCTTCAAAACAGAAAAAACGGTGTCACATTTGTTAGTCCAATAGAATTCAACATTTCCAGTTAATGCATACAAAGGTGCAACCATTTTTGAGAAATTATTTACAAATCTGCTATAATATCCTGCATATCCCAAAAAAATGCCTACCTATGTCTGTGTACAAGGTGTGGCTAATAGAATGATTACCTCTATCTTAGTCGAATCTACCTGTATTCCAGCTGTAGAAATGTAGTGACCTAGGATCACCCCCTCAGTCATCATCATGTGACATTTTTCATTGCTTAGACATAACCTAGTAGCAATACATCGCTCTAACACCTTTTCTAGCATTTCTAGAACTAGATCAAAGTCCTCCCCATATGGTGTGAAGTCATCGATATAGATTTCAAGCCCCTCATTTATTAAGTCAGAAAAAAATGCTGATTATGGCCCTCTGAAATGTGGCTAGGGTATTGCATAACCCAAATGGTAAAAATCTGTAAGAAAAAGTACCCCATGGGAAGGTAAAGTTTGTCTTATCCTAGTCTTCGGGAGCTATTTAGATTTGATTGTAACCACTGAACCTGTCAAGGAAGGAAAATAATTGTTTCCCTGCCAATGTGTTTAGGACCTGGTAAATGAAGGGGAGGGGGAAGTGGTCTTTCTATGTTGCTTTATTCAATTCTCTATAATCTACATAGAGTCTCCATTTCCCATTCTTTTTAGGGATGACTACCAGAGGGGAGACCCATTTACTATCTTAAATAGGATAAATCAAATTTACATCTAATAGCTTTTGCAGTTCCTCTTTTAAGATCTCTTTTAAGTGCGAGTTTAGTCGTCGCTGAGGTTGTCTAATTGGATGGATTTCATTATCAGTATAAATGTGATGGGGGAATAGCTGAGGGTCTAAACCCTTAATGGCTTGATAATCCCAAGAAAATTCCCCTTGATACCTCCGAAGGACTTTTATGAGCTTTTGTTTTTTGTCATCATCCAAATTTCCATTAATATTCAGAATCTTTCCTGGCTCAATCTCAATAGGTATGTTGTTACATACAACGATCGTCAGAATATGTTAATCCTCAAGGTCTGTCATGGGATCCCCTTGAGCTTCGTCTTCGAGGATTGTTTTCAAAACTTGGCATTTTAAATTTCCAGATGTGGGTGGTTGACTCATAAAATTATTGATTATGTCATCTTCAGTTTGATCCTTAAATTCAAGAGCTTCCACTAGTCTCAGAGGTGAATGAATGTTTTTTTCCCAGTATGTACATGGATGCTTGTAAATTTTTACCATGGGTAATCTTGGTTTGGCAAGTGAATAAATAATGATGTTTTTTATAGAATCCCCTATAGTGATAGTCATGCTACCTATTTGGAAGCCTATGTAAGCATTGACTGTGGCCAACCAAGGTCACCCAAGAATCAATGGCTACCCGTCCATCCTATTTTTTGGATTAATAACTAAAAAAATAGTTAGATATTCCCATGAGTCCACAAAGACTAGGATGTCCTGCATCATTCCTTTTGGTATGATAACAGACCTATTAGCCATTTCCAGCAGAGTAGCCATGGGTTCTAAAGCTAATATTCTCCGTCTTTTGCAGGCCCTTGTAGTTAGGATGTTAATGGCTGCCCCTAAATTGACCAATGTGTTTGGAATTGAGTGGCTGGATATTTGTACAGTCACAATGGGATTTCTTGGTTCTTCATATTTCATGGGTGGTTCCCTACCTAGTAACAAATCAGATAGCGCCCCTACCACATGAACGGTGGGCGTAGCCTTTGTTTTGTTTACTTACTTTTTCCCACATAGTTCTTTAATTTTCTTTGCATAGATGGGAATGTCTTGGATGGCCTGGAGGAGAGGAATTTTGATACAAAGGTTTCTCAACTCCCCTAGGATGTCAAATTATGGAGAAATTATCGGTCTGGGCAGAGTTAACCTTTAGGGAATGGAGGCAGAGACATCCTAAGTTCTTCAGGTCCCTGCTAGTCAATCGTTTCCTTTCCTACCTCTTTCCTTGTTATATCTTCTTGGCTAGGTTATGTTGAAGTATAAATTTGAGACTGAGGTGGAGTCGTGGCTTTTATAGGTAAGATAGTGCATCCTGGTCTCAACATTAGTTCATTGAAATGTTTTTGCTTAGTGCCAGAATTTGGATTTTCTATGATCTGAATTAGTTGAGCCGGTTTGTTGTTGGGATTAGGATTGGGTTGGGCAGGTAATTGGGGGCATATTATAGGTTGCGGGTTATGCTGGACTGGGTATGGAGCTGGCAGCATAGGTTGATTTTGAGTTCCCACCCCCATTGGTAGGTTGGTCATTCCCAGGGATCGTTTCCAATTCCAATTAGTGTTTTGAGGAGGAAGGTTTGGCCACTAGGCTTGATATGGAATATTTTGCCAATAAGGGGGATAACAAGGAAAGCTTGGCCAATTGTTCCCTGATGATGGTTGTTTAGGCCACGGTGGTATAGGAAATGACTGGTTTGGCCAAGTGGAAAAAGGATTTTGATTTTGCCAAGCTGCTGCAGGGTTTTGCTGGTTAACCTGCGGAGATGAAAAGAATTGAGGCAGGTCTTCTGGCATACATTGTATTGCCTTCCATTTTCGACGCTGATTCATTAGGTAGACTAGTTATGTTTCTTCCTCTGCTTCCTTTTAAACTTCTTTCAACCCGAGAATTGGAGGACATTGGTCTGTGGTATAATCCTTAGTGTATATGGTACAAGTATGAACCATGTCTAAAGGGCATTCCCTTTGGCTGTGCTTCTTCTGACATCGTGGGAAAAATATGGCCAAGTTTTGTTCTACTATAGCTTTTTTCTGCTTGGCTTGTAAAACGTCAAGCTGTGTTGTCAAGGTACCCAAAATGTCAGTTTTGAAATCTTTGAATAGATTTCCAAACTATCCTCTAGTTACGTTGCCATTGGACTGCTTAAGATATTTTTTCATAGAATCATGCCTAATTGGCTGATTGCCCGCACTACCTTGAGAGCATCTAATACACAGGGAAATAATCTCATCATATTCTTCCTTGTAAATATCTCCTTTTCCCATTATGTTAAGCATTTAAACCCTTTCTTCCTTCATTCCTTTAATCATCGTGCCTTTTAAGATTTCCCTGGATAACGTGGTATATGGAGACCTTTGTAAATTGTATTGAAATATTTCTACGTACTCTTCTAATGTTTCATTGTATTTTGCAGACATATTGAAGATTTCATATTTTAGGTCTTGGGTTTGGAAATAGTCTTGATATTTGTTAAGGAAAATGTTCTTCATTTGGTCCCAGTTATTGATGGTTCCCCCACCTAGTCCCATGAACCGGCGTAGTGTTGTTCCTTTTAAGGTAGATGGAAATAGTTTTAGTTTCTGAGGATCAGTGGTGTAGTCATACCCCCTACATAAGACATAAAATTAAAATAGGAATGCATCAGGATCTTCCGTAGTCAAACCATGGAAGGTGGGAATGTTGTGCAAGGGAATGGCTTTCATAGGGGCGTTTGCAACATGATCAACAATGGGTATTCCAATTTTGATGTCTGCCTATGATTCTGATTTTGATTATTTTCCATTTGATCGAAGAGGTGCCAGAAATCTTCAGGGATTTCCTGTTCTGGAGGAGTGATCCTGGGAGATTTGGGAGGCGAATGCAGTGAAGGTTTTACAACGAGTCCCTGATCTAGGATCCTCAGTAACTCTGTCTTGACCACTCTTTTAGGTGATTTAGGTTCTGGAGCTTCTATTTGAATTATGTAGCTAGTTTCTCCTTCCCCTTCTTGTAAATTGCAAGAACCTCCCTCTCTCGAAGGGTCAGTGCCTATATGATCGGCAGTTTGAAGGCTTCGATCAGATCCTTCTATTTCAATTTGAATCTCGGCGTGGGCTGCAGATGGTGAGATTGCGGCTTGAGGAAGTGTGATAGGAATTTGAATGGAAATAGTTCTAGGTCCTATGGATGCATGAGATTCAAATTTCTTAATGATTTCGTCTATATACGTTGTTCTTCCAAGGATCACTGGTCCTTGGGATTGTGAGGATTTTTTAGAGTTATTTTGAATTGTTTCTATCTTTTTCTTCCTAGTCATAAAACAAGAGCACCTATTCTACTGGTCTTTGAACAATTTTTCTGAGAAGCGGGCTAAAGAGCATGAATTTCGCTTACTGGTACGTAGGTTCTTACCTATCATTTTTAATACCCAATTCTTCAAAGAAATGGAGAAAGATGAATAAAGGATATCACTCTTAACACTCTCCCCGGCAACGATGCCAAAAATGTTGGTGTCACAGAGGTGACTTATTATAGGCAACCGTAGTGCTTCTCATTTAATTGTCAGCCCAAGGTAAGTATTCTTATTTCAAGAGTGTCCGCACAATATATGCAAGTGAGATCGACTGATAGTTACTCTATGCTGTTTATGAGAAAGGATTATCTAATCTTTTGAATTCAATCGACTTAAAGAGGAATGGTTTGGTAGATTACGGTTAATTATTTTGTCTAGCTTAGAAAAGAGAAACCTATGATTAAACAACATAGTGATGGTTTGAACAACAATCTTGATGAACTGAACAACAATCTAAATGAACTGAACAAAATTCTTAATGAATTGAACATCAATCTAAATGAAAGGAACAAAAATTACTTATATAGTTTTTCAATGGAATTCTCTTTGTAAACTGACTAATTAACATTAATCAGCAATTGGACGCCTCACTGTGTTGAAAGGACAATTTAATCTGCAAAGACAAGTAATCATTGAATAGTAATGATTCTACGATTTGTAAATCGATTGCAAAGGTGTTGGAAGAAAATGGAAACATCTAACAGCTATGAAGCATTATTATATGAACCAAAAAATATGAGTGCAATTATTCTGAATCAAGAAGTACACATGCTAAAGTATTACGAAAGAAGAAAAACTTTAACTTTATTGAGTAGAAAAGTATTTTACAACCGCATCAGATAACTGGACATGGATTCGGTAACTAATGTACAATACAGAAATTGGTGAGGAAACTCCCACGGGTTGGGCCCAGACCACTAGATGTTTTAACGCACTAAAAACCTCAAAAGGTAATTGTTCAAAACATCAAAAATCTTAATTAACTCAGAAGATAATACAGGAATACAATCTGACAACTCTGTCTTGATGCATTGATTATAGAGGGAAAATTCCTATTCGACTCCTATCTAGTTCGTCCCTGGCCTTTTTAAAGCCATTTTCATGCAATGAGATAGTATTCTCCAAAGGACAGCTGCTGCACGTGGCTATCATTTGAGTCTTCAAGCTTGAATCAATCTCTTTGCCTTCTGTCGGCTCATACATTCATGTCTATCAGTTGTCTTTCGTTTGTCGTTGGTTCAGCTACTCTGCCATCCTGCATGCAGAGATACAATAAGTCAAATTTCTGTTATAAAAACGTTCCTTTTTGTCATTAGCTCAATTTCTCTGATTTTCATAAATAATTTATTTCTTTATTGTCAAAATGTGGAAGAATTCCTAAGATTGTGTCATAATTCGAAGTAATTATAGGGTGAAAACATACCTTAATTCCGACCCAACACCTTGGTTCAAGCTTCCACTCTTGTTCGGTGCCTTCGATCAAGCAAAGGGACCCTCAATTACCCTTTGAATTAATTATTTCTTAGTTCTAGCTCCTTAGGGCATGATCGAGATCCATATATTTGATGGTTCAGTGATGCAACAGGTTGTGCCAGTGATTCCGGGGGGTGTGATATGTTTTAGACCTCGTGAAGGGGTGGCCCTTCAGGTAGCCCCCCACATCCCTGGATTACCTCTTTCTTAAATCCTTGGATGCAGCTCTACAGATTTAATGTTTCTCACCTCACCCGCCTGCAACGCCTTTTTAATTTGCATGTATCATTCATATTTTCAGATCCCTTTCCTATTTAGAAGACCTCTTCGGTTGTACTTATATCTCATGTACTCAGATATTATTGCATAAGTACTGGCTATTTTCCCAAGAACAGTATATATGTGGGATAAATTATATTTTTTGTTTGTCCCATGTTTATGCCAACATGTATTATATATTTCACTACCATGTTTAGTGGGCGCACCATTATTCTTTGTACTTTGTTATATCTGCGAGCATAGGTATGCCTCCCCCGCCTCATTCAGATCAGGTACTCACTCATAAAAGAGACTTGCCGCACCTATAAGTCTCACCTCCTCAGGGTCTTTTCCTCTCTCGCTACAGTCCGTCTTATATTTCTCTCCCTCTGCCTCCCCCCTTGGTGTTTAGTGATTGTGTTCTTACAACTTACTTCGGTCATACGATTAGCTCCTGATGTTCGCATGTTGGGGGGAAATCTGTTACACGAATTTTTCGTCATCTAACCTGTTACTATTAGATGGAATAAAGTACACCATGTAAGACCAATTTTACCATAGTAAAATTGCTTTCACTATGAGAAATAATTTAGTAACCCATAGTTTATTAATTTATTTACGGTCTAAATAGGAAACCCCATGAGGAATAATTAAATAAATCCTTATTTCTTTTATTTTCCTGTAAGGATAAATAACTAAACGATTGTTATATTAATATTCCTGGTCATGTTTAACCCAAAATAGGAAAATTAATTAGATAATTCATTATTTATCTTATTATTTTCTAGGAATAATTATTTAAATCATTATTTTTTTGATAACATTTCTTTGTTAAATTTGACTAAATCATTTATAAACAATTGAATAAATCATTATTTATTTTATTATTCTAACCACATTATTAAAATAATAAATAAATCATTTATTTATTTATTATTTCTAAATAAAGGAATTTGACCAAATTTAAATTCCTTTTTCGTCCAACAAAAATAAAAAAATATTCCATAAAAGTTGGATCTAGATTTGGTTAATAATATTCTAATTATCCACCAATATATAGAATAACTCAATATTTTGTTATAAATATAAGCGTTTTCCATTCATTGACTACCTTTTGTTGCCTTGATATCACCTTTTGATCTATACTTTTGGTCTGATTTTGATACTCCATCATTGTCATATTTTTCTACTTTTTTCGTGTGAGCTCCATTTGAGCTCCATTTTGTCTGGGTTTTCTGCACGATCAAGAGAGAAATATCGTAGATCTGAAGTTTTGATGACATATAAGAACCCATCACATTGAGGGGGATTGGTAACATCTTTCTATGTTCCCTTCCCAAGTGTCATAATACAAAAAATTCTTTAAAAATTCTTATCTTGTCCATTGGATGTATGGAGCAACTCTTGCTTATTTTTACTTTTTGATGTCTTTAACTACATAGACCTATATTTTTTTAGTATTTATTTTTATCACCTACTACAGATCTAAGGAAATTGATGGCCATATTTTATGTTAGGTTTTTTTTCTATACACAGCTAAAGTGAGATTTTTTCATACGCTTGCGATTAGAATTCACACTAACAAAATGGAAAATGTCAAAAGCCAATCATGAACGGATCATTGAAGATGGAATTCCATTGGAATTTTTTTGATTGAACTGCCCAAAAATTTCTTCTCTTTGGATTCATCTTTTAGAACTTTAAGAACTCAACTAAAAATTGAACTGCCTTTTTATGTTATATGTACAAGTGTTTGCACAAGTACATTGTTTTGGTACATGCACATGAGTAATTTATACACGTTTACACATACACATTTCTACATTATCTTATCTAAAGATTTCTTACATTCTCTGGTACAATTTTTCATAATGTCATTATTGCAAAATGTACATATCTGTGTATCTAGCATAGTTGATATAATGAAAATTTCAAGTTACACGATTTTGTTTTGGACATGTGTCTATTAAAAGTGAGTTATAATATTCATTCTTGAATGCAAAATGTGTGGTACGATTTTTGTAATCTCCAGTTTACTATCAACTAAAAGTAGCTTTTCTATGTACATTAATGTAAATGTTGTGTACTAGATATATATGTTCTAATGTAATTTTAAAATTTTATGATTGTTTGACACATCTAAGAACACCTAGAATTTTATGATTCTTTTTAGATATATACATCGATATGTATTGTAATTCAATCTTTTTAACATATATTCAAACATGTACTTCAATCATTTTTATGTACATATATTCATGTGATCTGTTTTTGTTTGTAACTTGGGATAAACTATATTAAAAGCATGAAAAACTATACATATGTAATGGGCAAAGATGGCAAGCAGTGCTTAGCCTATCCATGCCTTGGTAGTGTTCAAAATAGACCAAGTTTTGGGTTGCCTCAAGGGAGGAAACCATCCCCTTAAGAGTGTCATCCAGTATTTTAATACAAAATATTTAGTGGCCCATATAAAAACAAAAGAGCTGAACTATATCCTAAGGTGAGAATCATCGAGTTCATTCATCTTCATCCATTGCCTAGTCCTCTTCCTCTATCAGGCACCTGTATTCTCTAGAAATGGATTCCTCCTCAACTGTGGGCATTCAAGGAGGCTTTGCAGGGGTCACATGGATGAGAGCGGCCTGAAAACACACCTCTGTAGCTACCTCTAATGGGTTTCTGACGTTGGCATGGGGCCATGGTATGGCTTTTGACCAATATATTTGATGATTGTTTTTAGATTTTAAAACATCGATGTGTGTTGTACTGTTGTGCTATACAACAACCCCCATTTATTTATAAAAAGGGACCCTTTAGAAATAAATAGGAAATTCTTTTAATTTTTCTAAAACAAAAAACTTTGGAAATAAATATTTTCTTTTTTAGTTTTCCCCTTAATTTTCTTGAGTGCATCACAAATCGCATATCTTATGAATTTAAAAGACTCATAAACCTTAAAATGTGTGAGCTGCGATATGCGCTCAAACGTTTCTGAAGATATGTTTAAAAATTTGAAAAAACTTCAATCACCATGATATTTACTTTATTACATCACACCTCACTTAATCGATCAAAAACATTAAAATAAAATTTATATAAGTTGTGACTCCACAGACCCGACGAGAAAATAAAGAAATGAATATAAAACCTTCGACAATCGCAGTCATTTAAGTTTTGCAAAAAGCGCAATTTGCATCTCGCACAACTTATAACATACGCCAAATTGTTATCCTATAAAAAGTTGTGATCTGTGATTTTCACAGATCGTATTTTTCAATCTTTAAAGGGTAAGTATTAGGAATGGTTATAAGTTATAACTTGCGATACGTGCACCGACGCCAATAAATGGATCAAGCGCGTAAAACAACTTGTGTCATGTCAAAACGAAGTTCAAAGTCTTATCGGCTTTAAATCGATTGATATATTTTACGCGTGGAGGTATATGAAATATTAATTTAGAGATTATGAATGATGATTGATGTTATATCTTAAAATATTGATATCTACTTGCATGTGTTTGAAATAAATGATAGATTTGTCTCTTTGAAACTCTATACTTGTAAAATTTCTCTCTATTTTTAGGAAAACAGTTAACGGATTGAAGAAGAACAAAATGAGCAAAAAGGGTAAGGAAATTTCTCAGACATTCTCCACTGAAGATACAAAGATGTCTCCATTATTTTCAGATACCGTCTGCAACAAATATTGCAGAAGTTTGACATGGGAGGCAATGTATAAGATTTTTGAAAGTGACCAAGGGTGATAACCAAAGTTTCTTCGACGGGAACTTCTTCTACCTCCGATGCAACTCTTTTTGATGTTTCATGATCATACATTCACAGGATAGATGGAAGACCAAATATTCTTCCTTACATAGACATGGTTAAGTGGGAAATTGATCACTTAAACATGGAAGATAGAATGTTCAAGAATTCGAAGGGAGAAACTATGGGTTCTTTCAGGTTAGAAGATTTAATAGCAATGTACCATCTACCACCTCTATAGCAGAAATATGACAAAGACTATTTGCAAAATTTCATAGAAGAACATCCAAATATTATTAAAGTCATACAAGAATGGAAATATAATCAGGGGAAGTTGAAGCAAGATAAGTTTGGTACGTACCCAATTTCCCAAATTCCTAATCCTTACTATTATGCTTCTGATATGTTATGTATATTATTTTAAAAACCTAATAGCACTAGATTCACAAGAGAATGGGTTCCCCTGATTGACATAATTGTCAATTCATGAATTTTGAATTGGGAAGACATATTATCTGATAACCTAGCCAAGAAAATTACCGAATATAGGAATAAAAGGAGTATTTCATTCAAAGAGATACCTACCTTTTATATGTTTGCCTATGTCATGGATGCTATCTGTTTTACTTCTAGTTTTTCTACCATGGGATGGAAATGGACTACCCAAGACCCTACGCCAATTCATATTTATCACAGAAAACTCTGGCATTCAGACTTCCACCTACACTTCTATAAAATCTGTTATGGAGTCATATTGCCTATTCATCATATGATTTTCAATAAAAAGGTTCTTAGGGTTTCTGAACAAGCCAATGTAGACATTATTCCTGTAGCTAGATGGTTCACAGAGGAGAATTTTACATATATTAGAGTATTCGGGAGTTATGATTTTCCCCATGTTTTACGATATTATGTTCCCGATAAATTACTTGCAAAATAAATAGCATATCAACTTGTTAATGCTGTTATGAAATAGTTGAAAGATGCTAAAAAGGCTATTTCGTTCAATTTCCCTGTAAAATGTGGAACTTTTGCACTGTCTAACATCGACCATAATTACAAGGAAGTTTCCAATATTGAAATTGGCAGTAATGCCAAAAAGGTTATTCTATCCAAATGATGTAATTAAAAATTACATCACAGAGCTTAAGTTGAAGCCTTTTGTAAAGGAAGAAGATGGATTTGATGATCTTTTCCAAGGCATGGAAAAATTTTCAGATATTATCAAGTATATATCTAGTCAACTATGTCAAGATGATTTTGAAGCTTTCCAAGCATACAGAAACAAGAGACTAGAGAAATTCCCTCTCAATTTTTTAACTATTAAAGATGAAAACAAACACACTCCAAGTGTCGGCCTAGATGATGAAGTAAAAGATATGCTTGAAGACGAATCAGTTCAATCACAGTAGCAATCTCATGATTCAGATCATTTTGAAAATGAATTCGAATATAAAAAGGAAAAATCAGAAAAGATAATTGACCAAGTTATTCAGGAGATGGAGATTCTAGAGGAAACGAGAAGCAATGGAATAGAAACAGATTCTCAAACAATTCATCACAATCAATATGTGCTAGATCAGTCCTGTTCACCACAAGAAAAAGGTCTCATAGATGCGTTAGGGTCCCATGATTTGGAAGATTGGTAGACCAAATGACAGGGTAACATGGAACCAGTATTTAGAGTCTAAGGACCTAGCCTTCCTGGAATCAGAGAGGGATCTCTCAATTGGGTGCAAAGGATGTGTTCTTTTTTCTCTAGGGTTTTGATTTTAGGCTAGTTGCTAAGTGTAGGGTTGGTTGACTATTTTGGTTGGGTAAGATGGTCAAGTGGAATAGGTGGAGAGAGGGTTTGTCAAAGCCATTGTGATATGGATTCAAATAAAGTCAAGGGTGTCTAAATGATGAAACAGAGTGTGTTGCAGGGCCAATTGAGCAAGGTTAATGGATCCTAAAGGTGATGTATGAGGTGTAGTGAAAATCAAGTTTGGAAGGACTAAGAGGTCTTAAACATATATAGTTTAAATTTACAACTCATGAGGTAGGGAAAACCATTAATCTCAATGAACAATACTTAAACTGATAAACATCCAAGATAAACATTCCAGTGAAACATAGAGAGCATAAGAGCTTATAACTTTAGAAATTTGCCTTCAGATTTTGGGAAAACATATAAGATAAAACAAATAACTCAATTTATGGAGAGGGAACTCCTAAACATGATATATCAAGCTATTGGGAACTCTGAAACATGTTGGTAAGCATGGACAAAGGGAAATATGAAACGAGATCTCTTTGACTTAACCTAGCAATCAATATTCCACAGAAAGGCTTCAAGATAGGGTTTTGAAAACTTCAAATAAGTAGGGAATACCATGAATCATACTTGTAAGCTAGCATACTAACCATACATGAAACAAAAAAAAAATTTCATGGACCTAAGGAGCAATCAAGAATTCCTTAAGATGGCCAAAAGAGGAAAACATCAAGACTATAACAAGCAGGAGGACTGAGGTGCCTCAAAGAACATGTCTTAACCTATACTTTTCTGATTTATAAAGAATAATGAAACAAAATGAGAACAAGAAAACATTAACTAGTTAAGAATACATCACCATTCACCAAGCTATGGAATCCTACAAACAAGCTTCTCCATCATCAAGCCAAACAAGCCATTCATCCACTTCATAAAACCAATTTCTTCTCCAAGCTCATAAAACCATGTATATTTCTCTTCAAGCTCATTAAATTCCAACAAAATACATATGTGCCTCATGCTCTATTTATGGAGCAAAGGAGGACTAAAACCCTAAATTTGGTAGGAAAATGTCAAATATAACCATAAATGTCATTTATGACCAAGAGACAGTGCAAGGCCCAAGGCACATAATATCCTAAAAAATAAATTCCAAAATAACTATTTGCACCTAATCCTAGAGTAATCTGCCTCAAAAAACATAAAAATATCTATTTGCAATAAATGAGTTTGTTTTGTTGACTTTTGGTCCAAAACACACTAAGCAACCTCTGTGCGTAGTGCCACTTCAGCAGAAAATAAGGTATCTTGTGGCTGAGTTTTGGACCCCTTCCTAACACTGGATTTGGCTCCGTGATGGCTTGTTGGAAAGCCTGATGAGTATAATTTCTAGAAATTATTGATTGGTGCTAAGTGGGTGCCAGTTACTTGTTCAAAAAATAATTTTACCAACACTTCTATGTGCGCAGCGCCTGGTCTGGAAATGAGGCAAAAAGGTCAAAATTTTGATGTGTTTTGACCTTTTTTTTGACACCTAATCCTATGGGATGGGTGTGGATATGTAATATTGTATAATAAATAATATTAGGAAATAAGGAAGGCCAAGAGTGATTGGGAGATGAATCCCAATAGCCTCACCTCCATGTATAAATGCATGCACATTCTTCATCTAAAAAACATTCTGATTTGTGGAGTTACCTCCTGAATTGACATGGTATCAGAGCCAGTCCCACTATTGCCATTTTTTCCTGTGGTGTAACTCCCTAATTCCTTTGCTCAGTCAGTTTCTATGCTAGTTTTTGCTGCTCCATTAAATTGTTGTACTGTAATTCTGCATTTTTTTTAATTTATCTCTGCCACTTCTGCACAGCTCTGATTTTTTCAGATTCTGAAGATTCTACAATATGCAATTCCTACATTTCTGCAGTCCTGCAAATATCTGCAGTTCTGCAACCCTTTAAATATCTACAATTCAAAATTTTTAACGACCTCTTGGCCTCACATCTCATCACTCACACTGCAGACCCATCTCACCTATCCCTACAGCACCCGTGCTATCTCCATTTCTCCACGCTTGCGCACACGACAAACCCCTCTCCCTGCTACCCAACACACCTACAAATGACCCTCCCCTCTCAACTCTTACTACTTCCCTCCCTCTACGCTACGCCCCACTCAACTTTGCTATTCCACATCCCTCCTCCCCTGCTACAACTTCCACCTTATGCCCATCCTTCACTCGGCCTTTGATTGCAACCCACCCACGATCTTCCGCCCTCGGCCCTCCCCTTACAGCGCTGTATGCTCCAATTAATACCACCCCCTACACCCCTCAACACCTACATACCACGCCTGCATACGCTTCCCCACCTGCACATACCCCGCCTCCCCGTCCTTGCTGACTGTCCCACGAGCCCTCTCCACCCACACTACTCCATTCAACGCTCTGTCATATTCAAATAATACAGTTCCATTACCATATACCGCCCCTTCCCATTCATATACCATACCATTCATTCATAATATAGTGCCACTACCATATACCATCCCCTACCATTGTTTGTAATACCATTCACATTCATAAAACCTCCTTTCCTCCACATTTTCAATATATATACCCATATAAATTTTGTTTCTTCAAACACAATATATATATATATATATATATATATATATATATATATATATATATATATATATTTTTGGTGCAGAATTCAATATTTTTAGCAAAGAGTTTTTGTCCCCTTCAATTGAGTATATTTCCAGAATTGAATATTTTCTAGCAAAATTTTTCCTCTTCAAAAGAATTTTTTCCAGCAAACTAATTATTTTTTCCCTTCAGAAGAATGCATTCTCTCATATCTATTGTCGGGGTGGTTCTCTCCGGCAAAGAGAACTATCTTGAATGGTCCCGGAAAATCAAGCACACTCTCATTTTTAATGAGTTGTGGAAACGAATCTGTGAAGGACAAGAAGGAAATCCACCAGCAAAGCCCACTTCAGACAAGGAGCTCGCCATTTGGGAAAACAAGAACTGCAAGGCCTATGCCTTGATTGCAGATTCCATAAATGAAGAGGTGAGTCGCCATATTTCATCATTCTCAAATGCCTATGAAGCCTTGAGAAAGCTAAAAGAACTCTATGACTCACATTCAGAACTAGAAAATGTTCAATTGATGATTAAGCTGTTCAGTCTTGAAATGAAGAATGATGATCCCCTTGCTTTAGCTTCAGAAGTTAGATCTATCGTGCATGATATTGATAGCACTGGTTTCAAAATGGATGTACCTCTCATAGCATATGTTAATGCATTATATCCGACTTACTCACATTATCTTGAGTCATTGCAAGCAAGTGGAAACCTTGAGCATATCACCTTTGATACACTTGACAAAAAGTTTGCAGAAAGAGAGAAAGCTTTCGGGAAGATGAAAGTCCCTTCATCTTCTGAAGAGGCTACATAATTGGCACATAAAGAAAAGATTCATGCTCCATATTCTTCCAGAGGAAGAGGTGGCAGAAGAGGAAGAGGAAGAAGAAACTTCACAGAAAGGGGGGGCAGACAATCTAACAAATCCAATCTTCATTGCACACGTTGCAATAAAGATCGACATGATGCATCCAAATGCAGGACACCTTGGGATAAAATTGAGCAGCAAAGAAATCAAGACAAAGGTAAAAATATTGACAAAGACAAAGGTAAAGCACCTGAATCCACTCATTATGTTCTAGCACATTGTAACAATGGAGTAACTGAAGACTTGTTTGATGTTTCATTTACTTCATGGAGAGATGATTGGTTGCTAGATTTAGAAGCAACATGTCACATGACATTTAGAAAATATTTTTTTGAAGAATTCACTGACAAAGTTGATGGATCAGTATATTTCACAGATAAATCCAAACTCAAGCCATCAGGGCTTGGCACACTCAAGCTTAAGTTGCCTGGTCTTCCAGATCATATCCTACATGACGTTCTATACCTCCCTGAGTTGAGGAGAAACTTGTTGTCCCTGGTCCAAATCCTCCAGCACACTCCATTCACTTGTTTGATGGCAAGGCAGAGGTCAGAAGAAGGGAGACTTTTGAAGCTGAAAGGTTCATCTGCTCATGCTCAAAACTTTGCATTCAGTTCACATCATGATGAAGGTACATTCCCATCAAGTATTTTATGGCATGCTATATTTGGACACTTAAACTATGAAAGCCTTCCTTTGTTGAAGAAAAATGGTGTTAATGGACTGCCTACAATTCCTAGGAAACCTAAGGAATGTGATGCTTGTATTCTAGGAAAGCATAGCAAACAACCATTTCATGATTCACACTCGAGAGCACATAGAAGAATTGAGCTTGTTCATTCAGATTTATGTGGCCCTATGCCTAATGCTTCTTCAAATGGAAATAAATACACGATGACATTTATTGATGACTACACCAGAATGTGTTGGATTTACTTATTGAAGAACAAGTCTGATGCTTTTCAAACATTCAAGATTTTTCATGCATGGATTGAAAATGATGCACAAACTCATATTGGCTCTCTACGTACTGATAATGGAAAAGAATACACTTCAAATGAATTTGAAAATTATCTTCGTCAACATGGAATCAAACATCAAACAATTGTACCATATAATCCCCAATACAATAGTTTAGCTGAAAGAATGAATAGGACTATTTTAAATATGGTTCGCTCCATGTTATTTTTCAAGAATGTAAAATTGATGTTTTGGGCTGATGAAGTTCTATGTGTTGTTTACATAAAGAATAGGTGTCCTTCAAGTTAAATTAGAAACAAAACTCCTTTTGAAATGTGGCATGGCCACATTCCTTCGGTAAAGTATTTCAGGGTCTTTGGGTCCACCTGTTATGCCTTGATACCCAAGGGTCAAAGGAACAAAATTGGTGCTAGAAGTAGAAAATTTATCTTCTTGGGGTACTCCAATACCTCCAAAGGATATCGTCTCTATGATGAAGCAAATAAGAAGTTTGTAATAGAAAGAGATGTCATATTCCTTGAATCTTCCAAGAGTGACAATGTTGTTGAGCGGCAACTTGATCTCCTGGATAGATTCACACATGCAAAGTCTTTCAAAGAATTTGATAATCATATTCCACATCTTGAAGGGGGGATTCCGATATTGAATCAAACTGTGGAATCATGTCCTGAAGCACTCTCTCCCCCACATGAAGAAACAACCACGGATGACACATTAAATGATGTGATTGAAAGAATTGGGAGATTGAATCTTGAATCAATCCCAACTCAGTCAAATGAGTAGCCTGGGCCATCTCAGAAAGGTCCTCCCAAATGGTTGACAAAGACATTGGAGAATGTTCATCCTGATGAGGTTGGAAAAATAGGAACAATAAGTTCCACTAAAAAAATCGAAGGTGATGTAGATAATTCTGATTCTCCTGTTGATATGGATATTTCTTATGACTGTGAATTGATTTTGTCTACAGATCATGAACCAAACTCCTTCAAAGAATCCGCTTCTCATGATGAATGGAAAGAAGCGATTAAAAAGGAGTATGATGCCTTGATAAAGAATGGCACTTGGAAGCTGGTTGATCCGCCTTTGGGAACAAAACCAATTGGTTGTAAGTGGGTCTACAAGAACAAGTATAAAGTAGATCGCTCACTTGACAAGCACAAGGCCAGGCTTGTGGAAAAAGGTTTTGCACAAAAATAAGGAATCGATTATGAGGAAACTTTTTCTCCCACAGCAAAATGGACCGCCATCCAGACTCTCTTTGCCCTAGCAGCATAGAATGGATGGAAATTCCGTCAGATGGATGTAAAAACTGCCTTTTTGAATGGAGATCTAAAAGAGAAAGTTGATATGTCCCAACCAGAAGGATTTGTTGTAAAGGGTAAAGAACACAAAGTTTGCAAGCTTATAAAATCCTTGTATGGCCTCAAGAAAGCACCACGAGCCTAGTATGAGAAATTAACCGAGAATCTTCTGAAACTTGACTTCAAATATTTTGATCTTGATGATGAAACTTTGCTTGTTAAGAAATTTGGAAAAACAGTTGTATATCTTGTGGTGTATGTAGATGATATTTTGATAACAGGGAACAATGAGAGCTATATTGCATCCATGAAGAAATAATTAAAGAAATGTTTTGAAATGACTGATTTGGGTCATGTTCATTACTATCTCGGTATTGAAGTAATTCAAAATCCTAAATTTATATTTTTTTCTCAAAAGAAGTACATTAGAGATCTCTTGAACAAGTTTGGCATGGATGAATGCAATCCCTTAACCACTCCAATAGAACAAAACTTGAAGCTCACATCTATTGAAGGGAAGGAATTCGAGGATGCAACTAAGTATAGACAACTTATAGGAAGTCTTATCTACCTGACCACCACCGGACCTGACATTTCATTTGTTGTTGGAATCCTCTCAAGGTTCATGCAAAAGCCTTGTGAAGGACATTGGTCTGCTGCAAAAAGAGTGTTAAGGTACTTGAAGGGGACTCAAGACTTTGGACTCAAATATACACAGGTAGGTGATTTCAGCTTGATCGGATACTCTAATTCAGACTTTGATGGCGACAAAGAAACAGGGGTGTCTACTACAGGTTACACCATGAGTCTTGGATCAGGAGCTGTCTCATGGAGATCACGCAAACAGTCAGTTCCAACAGATTCCACGACCGAGGCAGAGTATGTGGCAGCAACTGAAGCAACAAAGGAAATTGTGTGGCTCTGGAAAATCCTAGAAGATTTGCATATGAAACAAATGTATTCCACACCACTCATGATCGACAACACTTCTGCAATAAAGTTGGCCAAGAACCCAAATTTCCATGATCAAACAAAGCACATCAATACAAAATATCATCTAATTTGACATCATGTTCAGGCCAAAACCATCCATCTACATCATTGTTCCACAAATGAGCAAAATGCTGATATCTTCACCAAAGCACTTGGCAGAGAAAAGTTTGAAAAGTTTAGATCAATGCTTGGGCTCACCAACATCCCTTTGTATTAAAGGGGGGAATGTTGACACCTAATCCTATGGGTTGGGTGTGGATATGTAATATTGTATAATAAATAATATTAGGAAATAAGGAAGGCCAAGAGTCATTGGGAGATTAATCCCAATAGCCTCACCTCCATGTATAAATACATGCACATTCTTCATCTAAAAAACATTCTGATTTGCGGAGTTACCTCCTGGTTTGACACTTTTGGGGGTTCAAAAATGTTCCAAATGATCTGAAATTTGGTGAGAAGACTGCTGGTGATGTGAGGAATCCAAAAATGCAAAGTTTGTGAGCTGAGTATGCACCAATTTTTTGTGTAGCACCTAGGGTTCTACGCACAGAGGGGTCAAAATTTCAAAAAAAAAAAAAAATTGTTCAAATTGCCTCAAAATTAGTGGAGAGGTCCCTAAAGAGGCCTTGGACACCTGTTGAGAAGCCTCTACCAAAAATCCAAGGCTGTCATGCACTTTTTCCCTTTTTAGGTTTTATAGCTCCATGAGCGCCTCCTTCAGTTTGGCACAAGCAAGCATGTTTTTCCTCGCATAATGCTTGGTAATTTAATTTTTTAGAGAAATTCCTCTCTTTACCTCCTTGAAATGCTTATTTTCCTCTTTGTAATAGTGACTGACACGTTGTGCCATCTCAAACTCTATTTCCCACTCCCTAAGCTATGCATTTTTTTCCAAGAGAAGCAATCTAGTGGTCATATCCTTGTCCTCATTGTCACTATCTAGATCAATGAATTAAGGCTCTTGAGAAGTCTTCTTGATCCTTTTGCTTCTCCTTACCTTTACCTTCTACTCACGTTTGTCCATATTTTCCTTACCTTTGTCCTTGGGCTTGTTAGCGAGAGGAGAGATGGGTCTTTTCCTTTTGGAGGCAGCAAACACATCTCTTTTTCCTCTGTGGTATGTGCATGCGAGAGGGGTGATGATGGTTTTGGAGGTGTTTCCATCATTTCCTTGGTATTTGGTGATGTTACAAGCATTTTCATTTTTGCTATGGCTTTCATGAGTTACCTTGTGCCCCATTGGGTCACTGCTTTTTTGATCTTTACCGCTAACATCATCATTGTCTCCCTCACTATTTTCTACACTGTCATTTTGGCCTTCAAACTAATCACTACCCTCCTCACTTGCCTCATTTTGGCTCTGTCCTTCACTAAGGTCCTCTTCCTGGTCATTTCCTGCATTTTCACTTTAAGTTTCTTAGTCATTTAGAGGCTAATTTGTGTCATGACAATAGTGACAACTGTCATGACTTTCATGACTATTTCCTTGCTCATCACTAACAGTCCTATCCGTGCCACTGCCTTGGTCACTACCTGCCTCTTCAAAATCTATTTCAGCCTCGTTGTCTGCCTATTCTTGGTCTTCAATTTCATCATCATCTCCTTCTGTTTCCTCAGAATCATTGTCTTCATTCATTTCAGCACTGTTTTCACTATCATTGTGCTCACTGTCATGCCCATGTACCTTCTTTTATTGGCTATTTAGTGCATTCTGTTATTGACTGCCATCTTCATCTTTTTCTTCATTGCCCTTTGTGTCTTCATCTTGTTCATCATCAACACCTTTTTCTGCACTTGGGAGTGATTCATTTGTGTCCTTACTAAGACTGTCTTGCTCTAATTCATCACTATTTTCCTTTTCTTGACTGCCATTTTCATCACTCTCCATGCCATCATCATCCTGCTCTTCTTCATTAGACTCTATTTCTGCCCTATTGTCTTCATCATTTCCATCATCATCTTCTTGTTCCTTAGTGCTACTGTACTTGCCTCACTATTTTCTTCCCTTTCACTGTGATCTTCTTGTTCATTAGTGCTACTGTCACATCCTTGTTCATCATTACCACTATCATCATCTTTACCTTGCTTGACTAATGCAGGAGCTTTGGAGGCAATAAAATTGAATTTAGGCCATTTTTGAGAAATTTTGACCAAAAAATCACTGGTGTGTAGCGCCACCCGACTGACCATTCAAGTTGGGCCCTCTGTGCGTAGTGCCCGACCTGGTTGGGCTGTTTGATCGAGTTGTTTGACCGGTCTATGCACAGTGCCGGAGAGTTTTCAGGTGAATCGAGCCAAACCTCGGCGTATGCGCAGTGCCTTCACCGGTGCGTAGTGCCTGCGCTCCATTGAGAAGTGCAGTGTATTTTAACATTGCAGCTGCCTACTCTGTGCGCAACACCGACGGCCTGACGCGTAGCTCCTCCATCGGTGCGTAGCTCCTTCGTCGGTGCGTAGCACTTGGAAATTTCGACCAGGTTTGCACAAAAACCCTAGAAATTGCTCCAATGAATTTCTTCTTCTTTGCAAAGATGAAATGAAGTGGGAGAGAAGGAAAAGAGACTTTATACTCCTTTTGAAAAGTATTTCATGACCAAAAACCCACTTTATAAGGTTTTATTTCTCTTCCTACCTTTTTACTCTCTTTTTGGGTCTCCTTCTCCTCTTGGTGGCAGTTTGACAAGTTTTTGATAAAAAGGTTCTTCAGTGACATTAGTGTTCTATTTTGGATGTTTTCTTCACTATATTCCTTTTTATGAACTTCAAATCTTGTACAAAGAAAAATATTGATCATGTTGATACTTTCATCTTGGAACCTTATTCATGTATTTTTTATGCCTTCAATTTGCTTGGTGAATAGACTAATAGAAGATTTTTTCCTTCTTTCAACTGATATGCTGTCATGTTTTCTCTTTGAAACAGTGAAAAACCTCCTAGATATGAAAACCTAAGGATAAATCATTAGAAAAACCTTTTATTATTCATGTGTGCCATTATTGTGAGAGAGATGAGGTTTGTTTGTCGTTACCAATCTTCCTGTAGGTAGCCATCATTGAAATTTCTGCAGAAGTGTCATTCATGGATAATCTATCTCTTGCAAAATATGCTCGTGATAAGGAAACATTTGGAGGCTTCTTTGCCTTTTGGACCAGTTACATGTTTGTTTCTTTGACCATGTTGATAGTGATATATATCTGGTTGGAAAAGTAAGTAGTTTTAAACCATTTTGTGTTTCCCCTTGGCCACTTTTGTTCTTGTAGGCGCCTAAACAACTTCTTCTTTTGATCACTGTTCTTTTGGAGTTTAACACCTCATTTTATCAATAATGAACCTATTCTTGTCACAATTTCCTCCTTGGGAAATTTTACCTCATGCTTGCCTCCTTTGACCATTTGAAAATGTCTCTGACTGTTCTTTTGAAAATTCAAAACCTTGCACTGATATTTCTGGCCCTTTTTGTCCCTGTGGTGAAGTGGGATACAGTGCGTCTTGTCTCCCTCCTTTGATATTTTCAAGACCTCTAATTTTACCTTTTGAAACCTCATGCCTTTGTACTAATACTATTTTCCTTTTTTTACCTTTGGTGAGGTGGATTCAATGCCTCTTTGCCAAACCCTAGAGGGTACCTTGGGTGTTCTTTGAATGCCATCTACTTGTTTATGAAGGATGACTTATCATCTTCACTTGACCCTTTTGATCCATCTTCCCAAGAACACTTGGAGGGCAACGAAAAGTGACCACCAACCCTTTTCAACTTGTGCAGGAGCTTGGGGAAAAATTTGAGGAGAAAAAAACTAAATTTTGTCCACTTTTTGGCAACCCTGGCCAAATCTCCTCTGTGCGCAGCGCCACTCCGTCTGTGCGTAGTGCCCAATTTGCAAAGGGAATTTGGAGCCCTTCTCGGTGTCGGAATGAGCTCTGTGATAGCTCGTTGGAAAGCTTGTTGAGTCTTATTTCCAGGACCATGTTTTTTTTTCCATTTGGTATCCATTTACCTATCCAAAAACAGATTTTCCCAACACTGGTCAAAAAGTACTGAATGATGGTGCAGAAATGCAGAGTGCTAGTGAAGACAACTTTTGGAGGCCTTCCTTAACTCCACATTGAGCTCATGATATCTAATTGGAAATATATTTAAGTCTAGTTGTCTTTTGACTCATCAATAAAGTCATTTGGACACTCCAGCTATGAGAAAACGCTATTTTCCCAAGGTCAGTCCAGCAGTGCACAAATTCTCCTGGGACACCTGTGTTATTGATATTTCTCTCAAACCATGATACCTGTGTAAAAATGGAAGGGGGTTTTTCTTCTTGGGCCTATATTCGACAAACACCTCTCTCAATTTTGTAAAATGCATCTCAGTTTGGTCAGAAACACAATTTGAAGCAAAATTGGCCATAGGCATGACACCTAGCTTGTCTCTTGGAATGAATTCTTGGAAAATGATGGAGGCATGATGTTTATGAGTGGGTATGGACTTATTCTTGCTCACATGATCTATCAAATTAATCCTTTTCTCTTGTGCCTCCTTTTCATATGAAACCCTAGCTTAGTTGGAAGAGGAAATTAGGGTTTGGGGTAGGGGATTTAGGACTGCCTTGTAGAGGGAGGGGAATGAAAGGGTTAAGGGTTTTCTAAATTCTTGGGGAAATTTTTGGGGATATGGATAGATTTTAGGGAGTAGGTTAAAGTGTAATTTCAAGGATTGAGTGAGGGGAGGGGGTCCAAAAGGGAAAAACATAGGCCTAGGCTTAAAAAGTGTCAAATTGTGGCAATAGAGTAGGTTTTTTAGAAAAATGATGAATTTTAGGGATAGGAGTGATGGGAAGTGTTTATGAAGGTATATTAAGGATAGGAGGAGGTGTAAGAGCATCAATATACAAGAATTTTTGATGTTTAACCATGGAGGTCATGAAACCAAGAAAAAATGCCCTTAAAAGCCCTGGATGGACAATGAAGGAGTTAGGAAAAATAAAATAGAGGGCTGAGGCCAAAGGTGACAAAAAAAGACAAAATGAGTGACATGAGCCCATGATGGGTCTTCTGGGATGGGTGAGCTGAGCATTGACATGATGGGATGATGAAATAGTGAAAAAATTATCTTAAGGATAATGAATGTAGTGAGATTTCTAGAACTCACAATGTTCATGAACTTTGTTTCTAGAAATCTAGAACCGATACTTAGTCATATTTAGATAGTGAAAATTATGGATGAATAACAAGATGAATGGAAGGAGTTTTCCAAAGCAATAATAACTCCTAAAGAGAATCTTAATACTAATCAGTCAACGATTTTCCAGACACTTGAACACTCCCAAAAGATAGTGGAAACTATTAAACCACTGCAAAGAATTCGAGCACAACATGATAAAGAAATCATACCAGCCTTCCCAACAGATCATATAGTTCTACAAATTGAAGATATTCCTTCATTAGATATTTTCTACAGTCCTAGTTATAAGGCTCTAGTTAAAAGAAACAAAATAATGAGAATTGATGAAACAACTTCAAAGCCTACAGATGAATCAATTGATGTACTATGGAAAGATTCCTTAGATGATCATACTGAACATCTAACCAAATTATCACAGTATGTAGGGGAATATGCTACTGCTATTGTTGATAAAGTTATTGAGGTTAGAGTGTCATTAAAACAAAAGGAAGCCAGAGTACAAGAACTAGAGAATTTTTTGAATGAAGAGAAATCTAATTCCGTTGAGCAAGCCAAACCAATCACAGTCCAATTTGATAAAGATATTTAAAGCCTAAAATTGCAGCATCAGATAGAGATTAATGAAAAACAAGCACAACTGGAAATAACAATGACTAAGTTACAAAGTCAACCACAATTAGAACAATTTATCAAAAAAGCACTAGATTTAAACACTAAGTTAAAGAAAGAACAAGAAGTGTTTTTTCATCAAGCTTCTATAATCAATTCTTATTATGATTCAAACAATATAATGATCCAGCAGATAGCGATTCATAAACTTGAATGTGAAAATCTTGAGAAGAAAATTGAAGAACACATTCAATGGCAAGCTTCAAATTCGGGAAAGGAAGATAATCTACCTCAAGTAGATAAGCTTCACAAAGAAATTATATTTAGAGAATGGGAAGCGCAAATCAAACGAGAAGAGAAAGAAGCAACATAGACATCCAAGATATCAAGTGAGATTATTGAATCTGTGTGTGAGCAACTATCTAGAGAAGAACTTCTTAAGGAAAACACGTTTGATGTGTTTTCAGAAACAAGATAGGGAGAAACACAGTGGAAGAAGAGAGTAGATATACATGAGGAAATGATTAAAAATGTAAATAAGTTTGATCAAGAAAATCACTGGAATTTTTTGATCAAACCTTATCATCAGCATCAAACTCTGCAGTCTCTTACAGATTGAACAAAGAGATCCAGTTAGCAATCTCAAATGCTATTTTCAAGGGACAGATTTGATAAAGGATATCGCAGCTAGCTTAGCTAAAAGCAACGTTATATATTTGTCAAGTTCGTGACCACATTCAGAAAGAAGGGTAGGACTCATAAATCAAAATTTTTAGTTTAATTTTCTAGATTGTAGTTTAAGTTAGCTTTATGAGGAAGGTTGTTTGACACCTCCTCTATATTTTTGTAATAAATTATTTTAGTTTATAGTTAGTTTAGTATTTAAACCCTTCTCATGCATTTAGAGAAGGGTCCAGAATTTTTTCAAAAACATTTGCATAGAATGCACTATTGTAAGTTTGTGAGTGCTTTGATGAATTAATGGAACACATCTGTTATCTTTTAAGAATTAAATCTATTTAACTATTGTTGCACTAGTGTACTCTTTAAATTGCTTGAAAGTGAGAAGGAGAAGATTCATTACTGTCGGTTTACATGAGTAAAAATTTGTACATATCTTACTTCTATTCCTTATATTAAGTCTTACTTCATAGATTGATAGTCATCTTTTATTGCATTATATGTTTGAAATGTTAATCATATATAAATATTACATGCACTTTTGTTCTAATATTTAGATGTGGTTTATTATTGAATATGTAATCACACAGATAAATGTGATATTTCTTTCATAATTATTCTATGCAAACTAATTTGTTAGAATAATCATTTTACATAATTTTCATCTCTTTCGACTGTTAAATGATCTATATTACTGATAGTTGAAAGATATCATTTTATATCGCTTAAAGGAAAAAAAAACCTAGGTATATATTAGATTAATAGTTTATATAGATGCATATAGATTAAAAATCATTATCCATTTGCACGATATATTCACAACACCCTCAAAATCATCCTTATTAGGAAACTAGTCTTATTATCCCCTGTCAGAGCCACTACACCAAACGGAAAAGGAGATGCTTTAAGGTCTGGACCGGGTGGTTTTCCCCCATGTTTTGGCAGGAGAATTCTGAGGCCTCAAGATATTGGGACTAGAAGGAGGGCCAAGTGAATGGCACAAAGGTATGATCAATCTAAAGGTTAATAAAAAAGTCTCTCTCCCTGTAGATCCCCATCAACTTCTAGAAAATTATCTAGATCCTCATCTATAAAATATGAAGTTGATCATCCTTCCCCTAAGTCTCCTAAATATACTCAAACTATACTATTTCCTGAGTTTCGCCAAATTTCTCCAAAATTTCAGTATTTGATAGAAAAGTTAGAGAAAGTATCTATTTCTGCTAAAAATCCTGAATCTTATCAATTATCAAATCTTAGTATGTCATCTTCTTTACAACCTCGAAGAATATTAACTCGAACAGAAATTCAAAAATCAGGGATTATCACTTTTGAATTTCCTATTAGTAGTACTCGAAATAAGCTAAATAAGACTAAATCAGAGTCAATCAATAGCGAGATCTTATCCCATTCACCCCCATTACCTCTGCTCACTTACACAAATTTCATTGCAACATTTGGTATCACTTTCACTAGTTCCAGTACTCAAAATAATAGTCCTAGTGCTTGACCTGCCTCATCATCAATTCAAAGTCCACTCAACCAACCCATCCTAAATCTCATGGCAGGTGAAATCCCTCCACTGAATGTAAACCCATGGAGTAATCTAGGGGTTGTAAACCTGCCCACTCCTATTCATGCTCTATCTAAAAATCCTGAAAGATGGCTACCCAAATTTAATCTTGATGATGGTCTTCCTACAGAAGAACATATTCATAATTTATGTTAGATGTCAATCTGAATGTAGTAGTTGAAGAGGATTGCGTTGTATGATTATTTCCATATATTTTAAAAGGATCTGCATTATCCTGGTATTTTTCATTACCTGCTCACTCTATAACTAACTGGAATATGTTTGAAGAACAATTTCTAGCTAAGTTTGGAGATAACAGAACTACTGCTATGCTCATCAATGATATTTCAAATCTTAAAGCTAAACCAAGTGGGAAGATAAAATATTTTAATTCAAGATTTAATAAACTACTCAATAAAATTCCTGTTACATCAGTTCATGGTGCAGAAGTTCAAATTGAGTGGTATATTTCATACCGTCCATCTAATATAGATATTTTCGTTGATAGAGAAAAACTAGAAACACTTGCAGAAAATATGAAAGAGTCTCTATCTGTAGAAAAATGCATAACTTCTCTTGAGAAAAAGAATTCTCAGGAAGATAAAAAATCAAAGAAGATATATTTCAAGGATGACTCTAAGAAGAAGATGCCAAAAGATCCATTTGATGTAGAAGGTATTCAAAATGTTTTGAAAAACATGACCAATGAGATGGCAGATATCAAGAAATAAGTCGCCGAAAATTCAACTTCAAAAAAGAGTTTCAGGAATTTTAAGAGGAAACAATCTTCTAATTGTGAACCTCCAAATATTATATCTAATGTTGAATCAGATCAAGAAGAGGAGGAAGAACAAACAGAGGAATAAGAAGATGAAGAAGAAGAAGAAGTTGAACTTAATGGAATATGGGATTTCGTCCTATGAAATGAAGAACAAATTTAAGCTTTGCCTGTTAGCACATGTAGCAAAAATATTACTGAAGCAACACAACCAGGTCAGCAGCAAAAAATTTCCACTCTTGCTAAAGACAAATTAGTAAAAAAAAGAGTCTAATTCAAAGACTACGCAAACAAGTCCTGTCACCTTAGACTCTCCACCTATATCTAAAACAGTGGTTGTCTTAGATACCATTGAATACAATATAGTTGAATACATGAAGAAGACTAGGGTAAATATTTCAATTCACGAGCTTACTAAATTAAAGCAACAACAACAAATCTTACTTAGAGAATTAAAAGTTGTTCCTGCTTCAAATTTACCTGCTCGAGTCATAGTTCAAGATGAAAATTAAATGGGTAAGACACCTTCTCCTTCATTGAAAATAGATGCTTCAGATTTAATTATGATACGTGATTGATCCATCTCTCATACTCCCCCATTTATCTTAACCTATGAGATCTATAATAAAAATGTTCATAACTATTTAATAGACTCAAGGGCTTCTTCGAATATAATGCCAAAATCAGTTTGTACTAAATTGAACATTACACCTTAGAGTTCTCGAGTCCATATAGTACAACTTGACAGAATTAGGGTAGAAGTCATAGGAGAATTAAAACTTGCTTCCATCAGATTGTCATCAAATACCAAAGTTACTCAGATAACTGATATTTTGGTGGTAGATATTCCTAAATTTTATGGTTTAATTTCAAGTCATGACTGGTATGAGAAACATCATGGTTATTTTTCAACAGACTGGTCACATATGTGGCTACCACATAATGGAAAGCCAAACCAAATTCGAGTTGGCCGTGATAAGTTTATGAAACAGACAGTGACTGATCTTGAAGAACTTAATGAGCCAGTAGTATTCAATAACAGCATCATTGGAAACTACTCTGTAGAGTCATTTTTAGGAAACTTTAATGTTCAACTATCACCTTTCTTTGATAACGCGGTTGTATCTCAAATTGAGAATTTTTCCCAACAAGATAATTCTAGATGTATTAATTTTTTAGATATAAAAATAGTTAATTCTTTGTTTTGGACCATTTAGTTTGAAGGTTCTAAATCTGAGGATGGTGCAAGTGCGGGTTTTATTTTAATAAATCCAGAAGGTGAAAAGACTATGTTATCTTGCCGATTAGAATTTGATTGTACCAACAATGTAGCTAAGTATGAAGCATTAGTTCAAGGTTTATTAAAAGCTATTGATCTGAATATCAAATGCCTGTAGGTTTTAGGAGATTCAAAAATCATAGCTAGGCAAGTGAGAGACCCTATTCATTGCAATTCGGGGCATTTAAAACATTATCAATCATTAGTCCAAGAATTAACTACTCATTTCTTATCCTTCAACATTTCTTCTATACTTAAAATATAGAATGCTAGTGCAGATTTACTCGCTAATGTAGCATCAAAATTAATCCCATCCCAAGAATTATTCGCGATAGATTTTATGTTGAATTGATTTTTAGACCATATATTCTTGATAATATCACTAATTCGAGAGTATTCAGTAATGACTCAGATATCATAATTTTTTTAACATCTGAAGAATCTTACGATAATCAAATCATGGATGAAAGCGAACATGACACTCAGATTAAGAAAGAACAGGGTGAAAATTCTATTCCAAAATATGTTGTCAAGTTAGAAGACTTATATGATCTAAAGGATAGATTTAAAAGAGTAACTAACTCAAAAATAAAAATTTCTACCTTAAAATTTGAGTTAGTTAATCTAGGAAGTGAAGAAACACCTCAAAATATAAATCTAGGTCTTGGTTTGTCTTTTGAAGAAAGATTATCATTCATTAGATTTTTTAGAATGTACAAAAGTGTATTTTCTTAGGATTATTTTGATCTTGAAACATACGATACTTCTGTAATTCAACACAAAATTCCTATCATCGGAGAGGGAAAGCCCATACAGTAGAAATTAAGAAAGTTTCATTCAAACTTAGAAAAGGAAATTAAAACTAAATTGAATAAAATTATCAAGGAAAAAATCATCTTCCCAGTCAGACATTCAAAATGGGTATCAAATTTGGTACCTGTCAGGAAGAAGAATGGTGATATTAGAATTTCTTTTGATTTTAGAAATTTAAGCAAAGCTTGTGAGAAGGACAATTTTCCACTACCAACCATGGAACAAGTATTGCAGAAAGTAGTTGGTTTTGAGCTCATGCCTTTTTTAGATGTATTTTTAGTTTATAATTAGATTCTCGTTCATCCAGATGATAGATTGAAAAATACGTTCAGAACTAAGTGGGGAACTTATGCTTATCAGAAAATTCCTTTTGGATTAATTAATGCAGGTGCCACTTTCCAAAGAGCCATGGACACAACTTTTAGGGGACTCATAAATAAAACATTAGTTATTTATTTAGATGACATTACTCTCTTCTCTAAACAATAAAATCATCATGTGAATGAACTAAAGAAAGTCTTTGAATGATGCAAAAGATATGGCATTTCATTAAATCCAAAAAAATCATTTTTTGCTTCAGATGAAGGAAAACTTTTAGGATTCATTGTGTCAAAAAATGGTATCTATATTGATCCTGAAAGAGTTAATGAAATTAAATGAATTTCTTTTCCTCATAACAAGAAAACCATGCAATCTTTCCTTGGGCAAATTAATTTTGTTAAGAGATTTGTTCCTGATTTTTCTCAACTAGTTTTACCATTGCAGATCATGATTAAGAAAAAATATGTCTTTAAATGGGGACATAATGAAAGAGAAGCATTTGAATTGATTAAAAAATCAATTGTCAATGCTCCATTTCTAACCACCCCCAATTTTCTTAATCCATTTACATTATACACTTTTTCATCGGATACATCATATGCAGCTATTTTGACACAATTGAATGACCAACAAATGGAAGCACCGATATCATTTTTTAGTTCAAATTTACAAGGTGCAGAAATGAATTACACATTTGTTAAAAAATAAGAATTCACTGCTTTCAAAGCCATAAAACATTTTAGGCCTTTTTTCCTAAATTCTCATACAAAAATCATAGTTCCATTTTCTGCAGTAAGACAACTTTTGATGCAGAAAGAATTAGGAGAAAAAAGAGCTAACTGGGTGACTGCGTTACAAGAGTATGATGTAGAAATTAAACCCTCTAAAATCATTCGAGGTCAAGGTTTTTGTAGAATGCTAACATGAGCATCACATTTGTCAGAAGAAGAAGATTCAAATAAATGTGCGCAATTATCAGAGGTAATCCTCAATGATACAGAATCACAATATGCTGATCTTATATTTTATTTGAATAATGGATATGCTCCAAATAATCTCAGTTATAAGACAAAACGAGCTCTTATATTAAAAGCTAAACAATATGAGTTATTCAATTATGTGTTATTTACAAGAAATTTTGGTTTTGTACTTCTAAGATGCTTAGAAAAATCTGAAGCAGAGAAGGTCTTCCAGGAACTCCATGATGGACCAGCTGGAGGAAATTTTCGAGGAAATACAACAACACATAAAATCTTGTATACAGGTTAATATTGGCCTACACTTTTCAAGGATGCCCAATAATATAGAGGAAGATGTAAAGTATGCCAAAATACATCTGGAAAACAAAGAAAGCCACCATTCTCATTACAGCCAGTCAATATTGAACAACCATTTGAGCAATGGGGATTACATATAATTGGTGATATTGTTCCTAAATCTTCAAAACAACATAGATATATTCTCATAGCTACATATTACTTTACCAAATGGGTGGAAGAAATTCCATTAAAAGTAGCTAATTCAGAAAATATCATTCATTTCATTGACCATAATATCATAACTAGGTTTGTCCCACCTACTGATTTGATGGTTGATAATGCATCTTATTTCTCTGGAACTGCTATGATAGATTTTGAAACTAAAATAGGTTTTAGACTAAAATATTCTACAAATTATTATCCACAAGGAAATGGTTTAGAAAAATCTACAAACAGAAATCTGATTAGAATAATCAAAAGAACTATTGATTAGAATCAAAAAAATTGGCATAAGTAATTTCTTTTTTCTCTTTGGGAAGATCGAATAACTCAAAAATATTCTATAGGTACTTCTCCATTCAATCTTGTATATGGAAAAGAAGCTATACTTCCCACCGACGTAGTTATTCCCTCTCTTTCCTTAGTTCAATTCATTGATGAAACTCCTATTTCTTCTTTACAATTTGGACAAGGTCAAATTATTAAGTTAGAAGAAGAAAGATAAAAAGCCAAACAAACTCACGCTTATCATCAACAAATAATAAAAGCCTCGTTTGATTCAACTTCTATCACTCCAAAAAAAATTCAAATTGGTGATCTGGTATTGAAATGGGAGAAAGCACATGAGGAAAAAGGTAAACACACGAAGTTTCAAAAACTCTGGTTAGGTCCATTTCAAATAATTGAAGAAATAAGCCCACCAACATTTTTATTGCAAGATCTATCAGGAAAAAAAGATTCTTTTCCTGTTAATGGGAAAATTTTAAAAATATATTTCTCATAGAAGGTAACCCCTTCTATCCTTGTATACTAGTGTCTTTTTATTTTTCTTTTTAAAGAAAATAGAAGTTTCTTAGTATTAATATTTGGCTTTTCAAACATAATCTCAGATGATTTTCTTTTGATTTTTCTTTTCTCTTATAAAAATGGAAAATGTTAAGGAAAGAAAATCGAAAGATTTAGAAATACGATTTGATTTTATCTTTCTGAAAAATGGAATTTCATTGAAATCATTTATTCTTTGATGAACTCTCATATTTCTATAGAATGAATATTCTATTTTCAGTCAAAAAAATAATCTTTAACATAGTAAATACCTGTTACAGAAAAACAATCTAAAACTCAACATTATCATCCAGAATCTTAAAAAGGCCAATGATTCATCCCATCTGAAAAATCTTATAAATTTTTTAAATGAATTCAAATATATATATATATATATATATATATATATATATATATATATATATATATATATATATATATATATATATTAGAAGAAAAAGCTTAAAAGATAATAAGTCTCACCATGAGCTTGTTTAGCAGGTTCATAAGGAAATTGTTAAACTGACATTACCAATACTGCCTACCAAAACAGGGTAATGAATTGAGATTATATCAAAAGGACAAGGGGTCTCATAAAGAGCCAGCTTGATCAACTTAATTACTACTAGTGAGTGGCATTGTCATAATTTGGTTACCAAGAAAAGACAATGGATTTTAAGTAAATAAAATAATATATAAAAAAGAAAAGTTCTCAAAGGTTAGAATTTAATTCTGAAAATTATAAGAAATACTGGATGAGACAATGAATCATTGTTGGATAGAAGATAACCCTACCAAAAGCTTAAATTTTCTATTGGAACAGAGGCTCTATCTGTGATAAAAGAGTAAATTTTTATAAAGCTAATTTGTAAAGGCCACCTACTTTATCTTTTTAAACTGAGTAAGGACTGATATAGATTTTTATACTTATATTTTTAATAGAGGAATTCTCGAGAATAGTGAATAAGAAAAATTTTCATTGCTTAGTAAGATATTATTTATTTAAAATTTCATTCCTACAACTATTTTTATTTTCTAAAAAGATTAGAAATTTTGAAAATTTTTATTACAGATATCTGGTTCACCCAAGTGAATCGCCAATTGTTGTGCTATACAACAACCCCCATTTATTTTTATAAATAGGGACCCTTTAGAAATATATGTGAAATTCTTTTAACTTTTCTAAGACAAAAAACTTAGGAAATAAATATTTTCTTTTTTATTTTTCCCCTTTATTTTCTTGAGTGCATCTCAAAGCACATATCTTATGAATTTCAAAGACTCATAAAACTTAAAATCCGCGAGCTGTGATATGCACTCAAAATTTTCCGAAGATATGTTTAAAACTTTGAAAAAACTTCAATCACCGTTATATTTACTTTATCACACCGCACCTCACTTAATCAATCAAAAAAATTAAAATAAAATTGATATAAGTTGTGACTCCACAGAATCGACGAGAAAATAAAGAAGTGAATATAAAACCTTTGGCAATCGCAATGATTTAAGTTTTTCAAAAAGCTTAATTCCCATCTCGCACAACTTATAACATACACCAAATTGTTATCCTATAAAAAGTTGCGATCTGCAATTTGCGCATATCGCATTTTGCAATCTTTAAAGGGTATGTATTACGAATGGTTATAAGTTATAAATTTCGATATGTGTGCTAACAACATTAAATGGATCAACCGTGTAAAAAAAATTTTGTAATGTCAAAACGATGTTCAAAGTCTTAACGACTTTAAAGCGATTGATAGATTTTACGTGTGGAGGTATATGAAATATTAATTCAGATATTATGATATGATTGATGTTATATCATAAAATATTTATATATGCTTGCGTTTTTTTGAAATAAATGATGGATTTGTCTCTTTGATACTCTATACTTGTAAAAATTCACTCTGTTTTCAGAAAACTAGTTAACGGATTGAAGATGAAAAAAATGAGAAAAAGGGTAAGGAAATTTCTCAGACATCGTCCATTGAAGATACAGACATGTCTCCATTATTTTCAGATACCGTTTGCAACAAATATTACGGCAGTTGGACATGGGAGGCAATGTATAAGCTTTTTGAAAGTGAAGGACCAAGGGTGATAACCAAAGTTTCTTCGACAAGCACTGCTTCTACCTCCGACGCAACTCTTTTCTACCTTGCATGCTCATACATTCACAAGATAGCTGCAAGACCAAAGATTCTTCCTTACAAATACATGGTTAAGTGTGCAATTGATAACTTAAAAATTGAAGATAGAATGTTCAATAATTCGAAGGGAGAAACTATGGGTTCTTTCAGGGAAGAATATTTAACAACAACGTACCATCTACCACCTCCACAGCAGAAATATGAGAAACAATATTTGTAGAATTTCATAGAAGAACATCTAGATCTTATTAAAGTCATACAATAATGGAAAGATAATCAGTGGAAGTTGAAGGAAGATAAGTTTGATACATACCCAATTTCCCAAAATACTCATCCTTATTGTTATGCTACCAGTATGTTATGTAGATTATTTTCCAAATCTGATAGCACTATATTATCAAGAGAATGGGTTCCCCTAATTGACTCAATCATCAATTCATCAATTTTGAATTGGGAAGATATATTATCCAATAACCTAGCTAAGCACATTACCGAATACAGGAATAAAAGGAGAATTTCATCGAAAGAGATACCTCCCTTTTATATGTCTACCTATGTCATGGATGCTATCTGTCTTACTTCTAGATTTTCTACCATGGGATGGAAATGGACTACCCAAGATCGTAACCTAATTCATATTTATCGCATAATACTCTGGGATTTATACTTCCACCTACACTTCTATAAAATCTGTTATGGATTCATATTGCCTATGCATCAGATGATTTTCAATAGAAAGGCCCTTAGGTTTTCTAAAGAAGCCAATGCAGACATTTTTGCTATAGCTAGATGGTTCGCAGAGGAAAATTTTACATATATTAGAGTATTCGAGAGTTATTATTTTCCCCATGTTTTACCCTATTATGTCCCCGATAAATTACTTGCAAAATAAATAGCATATCAGCTTGTTAATGGTGTTACAAAACAATTGAAAGATGCTAAAAACGTTATTTGGCCCAATTTACCTGTACAATGTGGAACTTTTGCACTGTCTAACATCAACCATACTTACAAGGAAGTTTCCAAAATTCATTTATTGAAATTGGAAGTAATCCCAAAAAGGTTATATGATCCAAATGATGTAATTAAAAATTACATCATAGAGCTTAAGTTGAAGCCTTTTGTAAAGGAAGAACTTAGAAGATGGATTTGATGATCTTTTCCAAGGCATGGAAAACATTTCAAATATTATCAAGTATGTATCTAGTCAACTAAGTCAAGATGACTTTGAAGCTTTCCAAGCATACAGAAACAAGATACTAGAGAAAGTCCCTCTCAATATGTTAACTATTGAAGATGAAAACAAACACACTCCAAGTATCAGCCTAGATGATGAAGTAAAATATATGTTTGAAGGAAAATCAAGTCAATCACAACAGCAATCTCATGATTTGGATCATTTTAAAAATGAATCTAAATCTAAAAAGGAAAACTCAGAAAATATAATTGACCAAGTTATTCAGGAGATGGAAATGCTAGAGGAAACGAGAAACAATGGAACAAAAACAGATTCTCAAATAGTTTAGCACAGTCAAAATATGCTAGATCAGTCCAATTCACCACAAGAAAAATATCTCATAGATGAATGGAAGGAGTTGCCAAAGAAATAAAAACTCTTAAAAAAATCATAATATTGATCAATCAACGAGTTTCCAGACACCTGAACACTCCCAAAAGATAGTGGAAATTGTTAATCCACTGCAAATAATTCCAGCACAGCATGATGAATAAATCATGTCAGCCTACCGTATAGATAAGATAGTTCTACAAATTGAGGATATTCCTTCGTTAGATATTTTCTAGAGTCCTAGTTATAAGGTTGTATTTAAAAGAAACAAAAGAAAGAGAATTGATGAAATAACTTCAAAGGCTACAGATGAATCAATTCATGTACTATGGGAAAATTCCTTAGATGATCCTACTGAACATCTAACCAAATTATCATAGTGTGCAGGGGAATATGATACTTCTATTATTGATAAAGCTACTAAGGTTAGAGTGTTATTAACACAAAATGAAGCCAGAGTACAAGAAATAGAGAAGTTGTTGAATGAAGAGAAATCTAATTCTAGTGAGCAAGCCAAAGTAATCACAGTCCAATTTGATAAATATATTGAAAGCCTCAAATTGCAGCATAAAACAGAGATTAATGAAAGACAAACACAACTGGAAATAGAAATGACTAAGTTACAAATTCAACCACAATTAGAACAATTTATATAAGAAGCACTAGATTTAAACACTAAGTTAAGGAAAGAAAAAGAAGTGTTTTGTCATCAAGCTTCTATAATCGATTCTTATTGTGATTCAAACAAGATAATGATGCAGCAGATAACGATCCAGAAAATTGAATGTGAAAAACTTGAGAAGAAAATTGAAGAACACATTCGATGGCAAGTTTTAGATTCGAGAAAGGAAGCTAATGTACCTCAAGTAGATAAGGTTCACAAAGAAATTCTATTTAAAGAATGGGAAGCACAAATCAAATAGGCAGAGAAAGCAACAACAGAGACATCCAAGATATCAAGTGAGATTATTGAATCCATGTGTGAGAAACTGTCCAGAGCAGAAATCCTTAAGGAAAACAAGTCTGATGTGTTTTCAGAAACAAGACAGGTAGAAACAAAGTGGAAGCAGAGAGAAGATATACAAGAGGAAATGATTAAAAATGCAAATAAGTTTTATCAAGAAAATTACTGGAATTTTATGATCAAACCTTATCATCAGCATCAAACTCTGTAGTCTCTTACAGATTCAACAAAGAGATCCCAGTCAACAATCTCAAATTCTATTTTCAAGGGATAGACGCAATCAAGGATATCATAGCCAGCTCAGCTCAAAGCAATGTTAGATATTTGTCAACTTCGTGACCACATTCAAAAAGAAGGGAAGGACTCGTAAATCATAATTATTAGTTTAATTTCCTATATTGTAGTTTACGTTAGCTTTATGAGGAAGGTTGTTTGACACGTAATCTATATTTTTGTAATTGTTTATTTTAGTTTATAGTTAGTTAGTATTTAAACCCTTCTCATGCATTTAGAGAAGGGTCCAAAAATTTGTCAAAAACATTTGCAAAGAATGCACTATTGTAAGTTTGTGAGTGATTTGATAAATTAATGGAACACATCCGTTATCTTTTAACAATTAAAGCTGTTTAACTGATGTTTCACTACTATACTCTTTAAATTCCTTGAAAGTGAGAAGGAGAAGATTCTTTACTGTCGGTTTACATGAGTAGAATTTCATACATATGGTACTTCTATTCACTTGTATTAAGTCTTACTTCATAGATTGACAGTCATCTTTTATTGCATTATATGTTTGAAACGTTATCATATATAAATATTACATGCACTTTTGTTCTAATATTTACCTATGGTTTCTTATTGAATATGTAATCACACAGATAAATGCGATATTTACTTCAAAATTCTTCTATGCAAACTACTTTGTTAGAAGAATCATTTTACATAATTTTCATCTCTTTCGACTGTTAAATGATCTATTTCACTCATATTTGAAAGGTATAATTTTAGATCGCATAAAGGCAAAAACACCCCGGGTATAGATTAGATTAATAGTTTAGATAGATGCATATAGATTAAAAACCATTATTCATTTTCATGCTATAGTCACAACACCCTCAAAATCATCCTTATTTGGAAACTGGTCCCATTTCTCCAGTTGGAGCCACTACACCAAATGGAAAAGGAGTTGTTTTAAGGTCTGGACCAAGTGGATTTCCCCCATGTTTTGGCAGCGGAATTCCGAGGCCTGAAAATGTACTTAAATATCACCTAAATAATAGATGTACATCCTAAAATTATATAGCATTCACACACATGTTTAAATGCATAATATACATACCAACGTATGTATGTCTTAAATGTAATTTGAAAATTCCATCTAGATTCATTTTATATTTAACAAATAAAATGACAACTTGAGTTTTAAGAACAAAAAATTGTATCACAACATGTGAGCAAATGCCAAATTTAGTTCAACTATCCAAAATATACACACTTATGTGTAAAGTGTAATTTGAAATTTCTATCTAGATTCATTTTATATTTAACAAATATAATGGCAACTTAATTTTATATTTAACAAATATAGTGATAACTTGAGTTTTAAAAACAAAAAATTATATCACAACATGTGATCACATGCCAAATGTAGTTCAACTATCCAAAATATAAACATTTATACATGGTTTATAATTATAAATTTCCATCTAGAGAGATTCATTTTATATTTTTAACAAATTTATAAAATGACAACTTTTTAAAAACAAAACATTATATCGCAATCAAATGTCAAATGTAGTTCAACCATACAAAATAAATATAGACATTGTGAAAATTTAATTTGAAATTTCCTTCTAGAGATTCATTTTATATTTAACAAATAAAATCACAACTTGATTTTTGAAAATGAAATATTATATCATAAAAAAAAAACATTATATCACAACATGTGATTACATGCCAAATGCAGTTCAACTATCCAAAATATACACTTGTATGTACATGAATTTTAATTTGAAATTTCCATATAGTGAGATTCATTTTATATTTAACATTTATAAAATGACAACTTAAAAAAAAAAAGCATTATATCACAATCACATACCAAATGTAGTTCAACCATCCAAAATATACAAATTGTGAAAATGTAATTTGAAATTTCCATCTAGAGATTCATTTTATAATTAACAAATAAAATGACAACCTGAGTTTTAAAAACAAAACATTATATCATAACATTAGATCACATGCCAAAATGTAGTTGAACTATCCAATTTAAAAACAAAACATTATATCACAACATGAGATCACATGCCAAATGTAGTTGAACTATCCAAAATATACATGTGTTTTGTAATTTGAAATTTCCATCTAGATTTGAATTTTATATTTAACAAATAAAATGGAAACTTCAGTTTTAAAAACAAAATATTATATCATAACATGTGATCACATGCCAAATGTAGTTCAACTATCCAAAATATACACATGTACATGTGTTTTGTAATTTGAAATCTCCATCTAGATTCATTTATATTTTAAAAATAAAATGACAACTTGAGTTTTAAAAACAAAACATTATATATCACAACATGTGATCACATGCCAAATGTAACTATCCAAAATTTAAAATCATTCTTGATAAAAGTAAATGTAGTTTAAAACTATATCCTAAAAGTAAAATATGTCCAAAATTTGTATCTCACATGAACAATAAAAGTAAATATATATATCTAGTTCAATGTATAGTGTTACAAGTATCCAGTTATATAGAAAAGTAAATATGGCTGCATAGATAAGACTATATATAAAAAAATAAATTTAAGACTAGATTTATCAAATATAATGTTGCACACATGTGCATCATCCATCAAATGCAAATAGATCTAGTGTCTCTGCCAGCAAATTACTAAGCGTCATGCTATCATCAGGGAAAATTTTAAGGATACAAAATTATCTTGTAGTTTAAAACATTGGCGAATCTCACTAGTCCCTAACATGAAAACTATAAAATGTTTATTGATGTATTTGTAAAATCATTAAAATTTATAATGATTTTATATATACTCTCTATATAATATTGCTTATTTTTAAGGTAAAATAATTTTATATTGTAAAATTTGGGCGAATCATTTTTATAAAAAATGGAAATTGGCGAATCTTTTTTTTAGAAAAATCATCAAAAATTGGCCCACTTACGAATATTAGCCCCTAATCATAAAAAAGTAGCCCACTTAAGAAGAAGGTTGTACACAAACCTGTACACAATGTGTAAACACATTAAAATTTAATGTTTTAAAATTTAATGAGAATATAGAACTTCCCATAGAAAAAAAAAAATGAAAAAAAAAATCAGGAAATACCAAATGTGGTTCCCTCTCCATTGTGTTTTGTTGCTCGTCCATTAAAACATCCTCCATAGAAACATCGTACATCGTAAACTCAACAATATACATGTACAATTATATATATATATATATATATATATATATATATATATGAACAAACTCTCTATTTTTTTTTAAAATATTATTGAGAATTAGTTTATATGAATTTTCGTTTGAATTTTTTTAATATATATATATATATTAAAAAAATTCAGACGAAAAATGCATATAAACTAATTCTCAATAATATTTAAAAAAAAGTAGACAGTTTGTTCAAATGGTGTGGTTGTTCCTATCTCCATCATACACTCTATCACTAGAGTCCATGGAGAAGGGAAATCATCTCCAAAAACCTAAAATTAAAAAATTTTAAAAGTATAAAATAACTCAAGATCTAGATCTCAATTTATAATAACGCCTTTGAACTTCAATTTATAAATTATAACTTAAACGTATTGAATACTTGTGATGGTGGACTGGGCACATCTCCTAAGGGTGGCTCTGAAAGAAAATCTCTAGAAACTTAAAATCCAAAAAATTTAAACCTGTAAAATAACTCAAGATCTAGATCTCATTTTTAATGGAACTTTTGAGCTTCAATATATAACTTAAAAACATATTTAAGTGAAAAATTGTTCATACTTGTGATGGTGGATTTGGCACATCTCCTAAGGAAGAAGAAGGTGCCTCCATCCCAAAAAAATCGGGCATAATAATAATCTATTAACATTTAATTATATATACATATACATGTGTGGACAATTATTTATTTTAAAAATATGTCATCATGTTTAGATATATATAATAATAGATAAAAAATAATTTTACATCATCATGTTCACTTAAAAAACACTAACACGTGCCAACATATCATCTTGATGGTAAGAACCATCTTGATTGTGTGATTGATGGTGAGAACCATCTTGATTGTGTGAACCAGAGGCTTCAACCATGATATTAACATCTTCGTTCATCAAGCGTGGGAACTGCAAATGGTGTTAAAATATATGATACATTTTTGTTAGATTAATGTATACAAATAAATGTATGTATATATGTATTTATTACAAACTTTACATGTGTTAAAAGAATCACCCTAACCATTAACACATATTGTTCCCATGCCCTCTTGCTCCTGAATAATTAGGTCCTGCAAACCATTGTGAAAATTCTTTGCATATGTTCTGAGATCTTCAACACTCGTGTTGTCTATCTCTTCATCTGTATGGTACACAAAATTAGCACGTGAATTCTCTCATTCTCTTTGTTGATTTAGACAAACATCAACTCCACCCAGTCCACTCTGAACATTGTCAATAATGGCATCCCTTGCTTCTCGACTAATTTGAGAAGTGGCATCCATATCTGACCGCAAAGTTTCAAAACTAAGAGATCGACTAACCAATGGTGGCTCGCGATGAGACAACTCAGCATCATGCTTAGCACCCCTACGGTCACATAATCGACCTTCACCAAGACTAAAAAATTTAGAAGGAAGGTCATTATAATTGGGTTTCATTCCCAAAAATAATTTTGCATAAAATAATTTTGAAAAATAAAGTGAAATGTCATCATTCCATGGGAGACTTCCATAAGCAGCAAGGTGTCTATCATACAAATGGCCAGCTATATTAGGGTGCTTGAAATATTGCACCTTTAGCATCTTTCTTTTCAGCCCTTCTTTGAAATTAAACATAGACTTGGTCATTTCTGTTGTAACTTTTTTTTTAACAACCTCCCATGTATCAGGACCCATCATTGTTTCCTTTATTTTTCTCATCACTTCTACAAAAGTATCAGTGGTTTTCCAAAGACCTAGGAACACATCTACTAGTTTTCCTAAATAGTGATTAACTATTTCTAAGCTTTCTCGACTCTCAACAAGGAGTTTCAAAGACACAAGATCTCTCTTCAATTTTGAATGAATATGTTGACATATTCGTAACATGCATTATTCCATGTTCGATTCCCAAGGTATATCGGAAATTTTAGATGAATAATTCATGGTTTGTGTACAACCTTCTTCTTGAATAACGCGTTCTTTCCTACATTTTTTTGGAGAAAAATTTTCACCCTCTGCATCATTATATACAAATTTTATAAATTAAAAAACATGTAAACAAATTTGTAAAAATTGAATGAAAATAATATTCATATTGATGGCCACCTCAATTTGGTTGGCCAACATCATTCTGACCCTGAGACTGTTGAGAACTAGAACTACCACTGATTCATTTAGAACCAACATGACCATCCATTTACCGGCCTCCGAGGGAATGCATATCACCGCCCTAATCCAATTGGCCACCACCTATGGATGGGCCTCTAGGGGAATAAGTACCACCACCAAACTCGCGCAACGTGAGGGAAGCCTCATAAAAAATATGAATTTATAATCAATTCAGAAATACATTCATACATATAAATACATGTACATATGATTGATTAAATTATTTTAACCATAACACGATTACGTGAACCATGGCCATGCTCCATTGACGGAGTATACACCCTTGTTCTCCTAAATCCTAAAAAATAAAAGAATGAAACTTATTAAAAATGATTTTAACTCACAAATAAAAAATGAAACTTATTAAAAACTAATTTAACTCACGGATTTTTTAAAAACTCAATTCCATGTGTATACATGTATGTACAGGGGGATAAATTATATATATAATCAATAAAAAATTTAATTTGACATGTATACACACATGTACACATATGTATGTATGGAGATAAGATTATATAAATACCATGAACATCCCTCGATCTGTGATCCCCCTCTCTCATAGAGGCATGGGATTATATTGATCTTCGCCTTTCATCCTCCATGATATATATATATATATATATATATATATATATATATATATATATATATATATATATATATGTATATAGTGGACATTTAAAATTATTTTTAAAGTACTATTTAAAACAAATTCAAAATATTTCAAAAAATTAATTTTATTTAGTACACAAATTTTGTAAAACACAACTTTCAAAGCACTAATTGATGTGTGAAACTCAATTTAAACATAAATTTTTTGAAGTCCTCACATTTTGATTTTATAAAAAAGTGAAGTTCACAAAGTTGCGCTTTTCATGGTGGGAGAACACTTAGTATATAATTGAAAAAAACACATGGTCATTAAAAATGACGCATTTATAAGTAAAAAACACACACATATCAAAGATATGTTACAATGTCCATCAATAAATTTTGAAGGAAAGCATCTCAACACTAATTTATCATTGAGAGATGAATATTTGAGAGATGAATCTTGAATTGAAATTTCCCCACACAATAGATCACGAGACATCATTAACATTTTCACAATGTCTTATACTAAAAAAATGAAATTGGCTAACAATATTGTTTGCTTTTCCATGCAGTTGTTTTAGCCTCTCCTTCTTAACTTGGTACATGCCTTTCATCTTGTTGCACACAAGTTCAAAATTGGTGAAACCTATAGTTGTATTTGATCCATACTCCCCAGTTTTTCCCAAGCCTTCTATCAATGCAATATAATATGCCTCGTTGTTTGTTTTTCTTCCTGGTATATTCATTTTCGTTTGGAGGAACTTGTTATTCGCAATATTGAAAATCACATATGTAATCACTTCTTTCCCTAGATTGGGATAACAAGAAACATCTATACATAATGTCCATTTTTCAACCATATTTAGGGGGTTTTTGTATCCCTGAAAAAACAAATTCAATAAAATATATTAAATTAAAATTTATTCTAAATGCGTGGGAGAAATGACATGTACATGGTTTTCCTTAAAGTTTATGGGAGAAATGACATATAAATGACAGAGAAATGACATGCCTTAAAGTTTTCCTTAAAATTTATGGGGAAAATGACACATGTATGGGAAAATTGACACATGTACATTGTTTGCCTTAAATTTTATGGGATAAATGACCAATAAATTACATGTACATGGTTCCAAACACACTAGAAATTTCCTTAAATTTTATGGGAGAAACGACATGTAGAGAAATGGATATTACAATGAAGAACTTATATTTAGATCTGTTTCAAAGATTGACTGTAGGGGCATTACTGGATATGTCACATTTGAGAAAGGATGAGATCTAGGGGCTTCCTGGCCCTTTACATATTTTTCCTTTAGAGCGTGTAGAAGTTAACACTCAACAGAGTGACTCAAATCCTATGGAAGTTCAACCACTTTAGGTTCTCACCAAGGTTTTTAGGCCTTAAATTTTGCCTTGAGTTTATGGGAGAAAGCCTTGAGTTTGTGGGAGAAATGAAATGTGCATGTTTTTGCTTAAAGTTTTCCTTAAATTTTATGGGAGAAATCACATCTAGAAATGAAATTCCTTAAACATTGTCTTGCCTAGAGTTTCACGAATAAATGACATGTACATGGTTTTCCTTGAAGTTTGCGTCATAGTTTGTTGGATAAATGACATATAAATGATAGAGAAATGACATAGAAATGACATTCTTTAAATTTGTCCTTAAATTTTATCGGAGAAATGACACATGTACATGGTTTGCCTTAAATTTTATGGGAGAAACGACATATAAATGACATGTACATGGTTCCAAAAACACTATCAAATGCTAGAAATGACATTATTGGAACGACGCTCCCTACGCTGCAAATTTTGTATATTTTTTTTATTAATTAGTCTAACACAGGGGTTTTTGGGTAGGTCAAAGCCCCAAACGCATTGTAATGGGTCAAAGGGTAGACCTAGAGTCTGCAAACCACGGTTTGCAGACCACAGGATAGTGTAAGCTACATCGATATAGATAGATGAATAGCTTGAGCCTAGAGGTAGGCATGAATTAAGACTGATGCTACATGCGAAATATTAGATCTATTTTGGGTTGTTTTGGGTAAGGACTCCTACTGGATGTGTGTGCGGAGATCCTTAGTCCTACTGTGTGTAGACTCCGCTAGGTTGTGTGCACAAGATGATTGTGGTTGTAAGTGGATTTGAATGTTAATGAATGCGAGGTATTATTAAAGTATCTGTGTGTTATCTGGACTGGTGATGGTTATTGCTGAAGCAGATCTGTGATGGTTATTTAGCTATGAATGTATCTGTATTTTTTCATAAGTATATCTGTGATCTATTATTAGATGCGATTATAAATTCTCTGTGATGGTATTTGGTAATGTGCAGGTGGATGCGAATGCAATGTTTAGATTTGATAACTTTGTTATGGTTATATGCTGGGTATACTATTAAAGGGGCTGCAAATAGACTCATTCTAGGTAAACCTACCAAGTTATAATACATATCTCCCTCGAATTACCTACTCTCTCTCAGGGTGAGGAAACCTGGTTCCAACACTCTCCCATACTACTTCAGGTGATACCTTGGCCTGCACAAGTAGGTCATTGCCGAAAGGCCAATAGTATATGGGTTTGTTGGAAAACCTTAACCTCTGAACCTCGGTCAGGACCCCTCAAGCCATAAAATGGTTCCATTTCCAGGACCAAGAGCATTTCGAGAGAGAGATCAGGTAATGCCACGATGTCCTTGGGGACCTGAGAGGGTGGAAATTGAAGATTGGTTTGAAAGAAAGACAAAAGAGTTTGATGTAAAGGAGAATCACAACATGAAGTTGACAGATAAGAAGTGGAAGAACAAGTACATCTTCACTAAAGTCTATGAAATTTTCTTTGTAACCTTTGTGCACGAGCTTTAGGAGTGGTTGGCAAGGCTCGTAGAATTCGAGATGTGATAAAAGGGTAATCAAGTAACATAGTGGACACCAGGATTGATTCAGCAGTTGGGAAGGACCGACAATACGATCACCTGTACTGTAGATGACTGGGTAGATAGCGTGTTGGGTGGGTTCGTGACAAAATTCATAGTCGATCAATTCGTATCCTAATCTAAGGTAGAACAGAGGTTATTCAAGGGTTTCCATGGTAAGTTCTTGAAACAATTTCCTTTGTTAATCAAAATTTTACTATGCAAAAAAGGCATTCTATGCAGCCACACGGAGTGAATGACCTCTAATCTGGGAGAGAGTACCACATGAAGTGGTAAGTACAACCAAAATAATCAAGAAGGAGATAGATCCTTCTACAATCCATTAAGAGAATCAGTTGCTTATAGCCCTCCAGCTACACGACCGTCATGTCATCATAATGGAAATAACTCGCGCACACCTCCACCGCCACTAGAAGAATATATGGCCATGCACACGAAGCTACCTATATTCAAGGGTGTAGGGGATGAAGATATGGACCGATTTTGGTTTGTCGTAGAATCAATATGGGTTGCGTAGAATGTTGCTACCGACACTGTCAAGAGAGTGCAGCTATCACTCACCTTTGAAGGAAGGGCCTTCGATTTGTATATGGGGTACGTAGGACAACATGTGGATCCATCCATTTCAAATATTAAGACAACGTTAAAAAAACAGTTTCGGAAGCCTAAGTCCTACTCTCAGATAGTGTTCGAATTGAAAGACTTTAGACAGGGACCCACTGAATCTATATGGGAAGCTGATCATCAGCTTAAAAAGGTTATTAGAGATGGATAATTTCAATATGATGATAGGCAGCACAAGGAATGGTTTATCACTATGCTGCTGCCTCACCTGCGTGGACCTATGGGTCAGAAATTGATCGCAACGCAGGAGAAGGCCTTGGAGATTTCCATGAAACTAGAGGCTGCGCTGAGAGACGATGGTCAGTTTTGGGTACAAAAGATCGAGGGGTAGTTGGAGGCAATGCACCTTGACATACAAAACCTACGAAAAGAACGAGGGAAAGAGGGTAGCCCATAAATATGGTGCATAAGATGCAGGGTATCTGGTCATACCAAGGATCAGTGTCCTCTACTGGCAGATTACATGTAGGCTGGGGGACCCAGCCCACTATGCCCTATGGAGGCTGTAGGGCCAAGTAGCCGAATGTTATGGTGCGTTGATTGTCATGTTGCAGGGCTACATGATACTAACCACTGTCCCTGTCTTGGTGCTTACGTTCCAGAATTAAAGAAACAATGGTGTTGATTCTTCTCCTCTCTAGGGCATGACGAGCATAATTTCTGGACCTATGAATTGATGATAGATTGAGGAATCCTATATAGTGTACAGGTTGACCCTTCTTCACCACTATCTCCCTCAGGTAGAGGAGGATCCCCAGCCAGGGGTAGGGGGGGAGGGTTGGAGGCACAAGTCGTGGAAGAGGAGAATTGATTTGTTACAGCTGTGTGGAGATAGGGCACTTTGTGAGGGACTGTCCGAACCCTACGTGACAATCTTACCATTATTGTAGACAACTAGACCATGTAATTGAAGAATTTCTGATTCTGATAGCGAAAATGCAGGAAAAATAGCAGACACCTACGTAGAATGTGAAAAGGGTTAAATTAGAACCGTGTGATGAAGGACAAAGTATTAATGTCATAACGCGCAGCGACATGGCTACGTGAGGAGATGAGGAGAAAGCTGAAGATGAACCTCTTATCTAGAAAGCAGCAGTCAAAAAGAAAAGCTTCGACGTACAGAAGGAAAAAGAAGCCTTTATCACAGCTTGAAAGGACTTTACTAAGGATGAGACGCCTACTTCAAAGGCTCTAGCAAACCTGAGAACAAACGATGAGGTTAAACTGTTTCTATAGACATGTGTGAAGCTGCTACGCAACTAGAAGGCAGTAGAAAATTTGCAAGCACTAATAGACAATTGCACAGAGAGAACTAGTCTGCCCCCGGAAGTTAAGGATGTGCACAAACTATACAAGCATAAGAAATGCACTGGTCGGGAAATGTGGCTAACAATGCAGATTGGTGACTATGAAATGGATCAAGTTATTTTGGACCTGGGATCAGATGTGGACGTACCGCCTAAGAAAAATTGGCAGCGAATGGGAGAACCTAAGTTGGAATGGTCCATTATCTAGCTGCACATGGCCAACTAGCAGAAGATCATACTGCTCAGAAGACTGTCAAAAATTATGGTAGATATCACACGAGTTAAGGTCCACGCTGACTTTGAGGTCATTCTGATTGTGGAAGATGTGAACCCCTATCCTACGCTCCTAGGATTGGATTGGGAAATATACATGGGAGGTATTATCAACTTAAATAAAATAAGCATGGTGTTTGACAATGAGGGTACAAGGGTGATAGTCCCCCTAGACCTTGCGGAAGGAGAGCGGTATACAAAACCAGTGCGTGAAGAAGAGGATGTGGATCACATCTATAAGTTAACCGATTGGGATGAAGATTGGATCAATCCTACGACTGATGGTGTGTTTTTTTTGGAAAAGGACAACGAATTCTTCTCCAACTCCGACGGGGAGATAGAAAATTGGAAAAATCAGTTACATGATGTATCTGCGTAGCGATGTCTTAGAATCACAAATAACTTCCAATGAATCTCCTCAGATGTAATATAACTTCTCTACTTTGATGGCTCAAGTAGTATTAGGGAGTTCTTGCAAGCATTTGAAGTTGAAGTCCCATAAGAGCGAAGGTTATGGGCCCTTAATCTGGCCATGTGCGCAACCCTGGAAAGGTGGTGGGACACGCATAAAGGGAAGTTCCAGTATTGGGAAGAGTGTCGACACATGATGGTGTTACGGTTTGAACCTCTAGTTCACCTATGCATAAAGACTTTCCTTCGCCCAGGGGACCCGTGCGAGCACTTGTCCGCATGGATGGAGAAATGCTGCGAACGAAATATGGTTGAAGAATGTGTTAACCTGTTCATTCATGCATTGGGGCCAATCCCCACTGCATGGTATTTAGATGCAAAACTACACCAGTGCACCCACCACTTGGAAACGTTGAACGCCAAGTTTGTAGGGACATTTGGGTTGGTAGGTGGAACGAAGGCACTCGACGAAGCTCTGCAAGATATTAATGCCTTAGTATTTGATGAATCACACCCTTGTGCAACACATGGGGCACCAACATGGGAAATGGAGATGCAAGATATTGTCAACTGCCACAATTTATCAATGAAGGAGTGCGATGAAGACTCACGAAATGTCTCTATCCCAGAGTCGGAGGAAGAACGCGCAGTTGTTGGACCCCCAATACAGACCGTCGAGGATACTAAGCCTCTAAAGTTTCGAGAAGTCAACATTCGAATAGAGAAGCAACCTAAGCTAACAAAAAATGGGGATTGTTGGGATGATGATACTATAGAAAAAGTTGCAGAACTCCTCACAGAATACCAGGACTTATTCCTGAAAAAATTATCGAAACTCAAAGGGATTACAGGGGACCTAGGGTCATGTGCATCACTTTAAAACTAGATGCGCGCCCTATGAAGTAGTGCCCTTATCGGTTGAACCCAAAGTACAAACAAAAAGTCAAGGAAGAATTCAACAAAATTCTCACCGTAGGTATCTTCGAATTGGTCAAACAGTCATATTGGGTAAGCCCTATGGTGGTTCAGGAGAAAACAACTAAGGGGGAGATCCGAATTTGTGTTGACCTCTGCTAATTAAATGATTCTTGCATACATGATCCCTTTCCTACGCCATTCTTAGATGAAATCCTTGATAGCATAGGAGGGCAGGAAACATACTCATTAAAGGATGGGTTTTTAGGCTACCATAAGATCAGAATCGCACTTGAGGATCGCAGAAAAAATACATTCACCACCGAATGGGGATATTTTCACTATACGGTCATGTATTTTGGGCTCAAGAATTCCCCCCCTCTCTCTACATCTACAAAATTGTTGTGTTTAGAGACCTACCTAAATAAATAAGTACTTATTGCTAAGACCTACCCTGGAAGGAGTCCATAGTGAGAATGGCAGACTGAAAAAACTATGGTGCCTGGGCTAAACCTAGTACTAGCCCAGCCCAAGTACCCCATCTGAGTAACTAAGTGGATTAGCCAAGTATAGTGTCCAAGGAGAGTAGTATCCAAGCCCTTCAAGGAGTTTATCCACATGTTTTTGGGGGTATATTTTAATGATTGGATTGTATTCGGGTTGGTAAAGAAGCATGTCTCAAACCCGCATATGATGTTGGACGCCTGTCGAAAGCACTAAATTTCCCTGAATATCAAGAAGTGCATATTTTTCATACCCTTCGAGATCTTGCTTGGTCACATAGTTTGTCGACAAGGATTGATGGTTGATCCCGCCAAGGTGCTAGTTATCATAAACTTCGCAGTACCTACAACTGGGAAACAACTGCGCTCTATCCTCAGATGCATAGGCTACTATAGGAAGTTCATTTAAAGATACACGCTGATCACAAAACCTATGGAAAACTTGCTAAAGAAGGATATTTCATTTTTTTGGGATGACAAGTGCTAGAAGAGCTTCGAGCTGCCTAAGGAGAAGATGGTTTTGCACCTATTCTCATATTTTCGGATTGGGCGAAGGTTTTTCACATTCACGTATATGCATAAGGAATCGCCCTGGGAGCTATCCTTATTTAGCATGGCGAGGGAGACATTTACCATCCAGTTGAATTTGCTAGTAGGAAACTTTCAAGTGCGGAGCGCAACTATTCCACTACTTAACGTGAGGGGTTGGCCACGGTCTACCCACTGCAAAAATACTGACATTATCTGTTAGGAGGACACTTCAAGATTTTTATGGACCACTCAAATTTGAATTTGATCCAATTGGATATCGATGGCCACCCACCTATTCCATTTGGTGCTCACCATCAATTCTTGCAGCTTTTCACATTCAGCACAACTTACTATTTTTAGCAGGTTTTCGGGTCCTCCACTCCCGGAGCCGTTTTGGGGCCTTAATGATCTAGGTGGATATTGGTGTCCACCCACCTATTCCATTTGAACCCCCACCATCAGTTCTTTCAGTTTTCAAGTTGCAACAAAACTTACTATTTTTAGCAGTTTTTCGGGTCCTGAACTTCCGGAGCCGTTTTGAGGCCCTAAACGACGTTTTTTGGGAAAACGAAGAGCAACATGGGCCCAGGTCCATGGATCCATCTTGCTCATTCAAAATTTGTACTCCTTGGATATATATTTCTAACGAGATATTGAGCACGTCAAACAGAGATCGGATGCCAAAGTTACGTCCCCGAGAAGTTGAACCACCAATTTACCTAAACGGGGCCCATAGTTTTGGCGCTTCATCTCCTAGGGTTAGGTTTTTGGAAGTTTATAGTTATCTATTGTTTCTCAATAATAAATAGGCCCTCGAGCCTCATTGTAACATATTTCATAGGTCTGTAGCCATCACATCTCTTTTCAGAGATTCGCTACCAGCACCCTAGCTATTTTATTTCCATTATGTTTGTAAGCATATTTATGTTATTTGATATTAATGAAATGAAGCATTATTTCCACTGAATATGTATGTTAATGGTTATTTTTGTATTCTATTTCGTTCTTGCATAAATCCGGATCAGTGGTGTCAGAGGGGGTCTACTCTTTCTTTGTTTTTCCTTGCATGTCCCCAACGCGATCAGGGTATAAGGAGTTAGGGCTCAATCTGGTTGAACCCTTGCAAGATCAGCCTTGAAAACCTCGACGACCTCCTATGGCAAAAGAAAAGAAAGACGAGGTAGAAGGATATCCTATCAAAATACTGCTCGAGGAGGCCCTCGAGAAACAAAGGAACGCGATGATGGATAACTTTGCTCAAATCCTTCAACGACTGCCCACATATGGCGCATCTGCATCCAACAGCCACTCTGGAGGCCCCACTCCCTTCAAGGTATAGGTAAACTTTGACATTCCTATATTTGAAGGAAAAATAGATGCAGACACCGTAGACAGATGGTTAAATTTGCTGGAACGGTATTTCTCGGTCCATGACTTCTCTGACCGAGAAAAGATTATTTTTTCACTCCTCAAAGCCACCCCCCATGTCAAATATTGGTGGGAAACCTACCGTGAGCAAGAGGGCGAAGGGGAAACCTCTCTATTCTCGTCCACACCCACTTGGAATTCATTCCGAGATGGAATCAAGGAACAATATTACCCCGTAGGGAGCTATGATGACAAATACATCCAATGGACAACGCTGCGGAAACAAAAGGATCAAGATGTGCACGAACTGACGAATCTATTCCATACCCTACGCAGAAAATTGGTTATTAAAGATTCAAAGAGACATTTGGTTCTAAAGTACCACAACTATCTGCACAAACAAATTCAATATGAAATGGAGTTCCTTGACATTACATCGCTTGGCACGGCATATCGCTATGCCACCAAGATCGAGCAGAAATTTAAGCAGAAGAAGCGAGACTTTGGATCTGTGAATCCAAAAGGTGCCCCTGAACCAAAGAACAAGGGGCAAGGCCAAGGAAATGCGACTCAGAACAACACCAAAAATCCAAAGAAGGACACAGGGAAGTGGTGTGAATTTCATAACAACCCCACTCACAGCACAAATGAGTGTCGGGCCAAACAGTCTTTGGTGGCCGAACTAAAGGCACCCAAATTAGATGCATTTTCGGATCCTAAGTTAGAACTAGACAGAGGCAATGAAAAAGGGAAGTAGATCATTGATGCGGATCCCAGTGCCATTGTTACCACCACCAAGATCCAGAGGGAGGGTCTAGAGAATCTAGAGGAGGGGGAGTGCCTCTTCCAGTCACAGATGTGGGTGAAGAGTTCTCCGCTCCAATTTCTCGTCGATAGCGGAAGCCAAAAGAACCTCATTTCAACATAGGTCATGAAGCGGCTCGGCCTACCGACCATTGCACACCCGCAGCCATATACCATCGGGTGGCTCCACCCAGGGAGAGATCTCCGCATCTGCCAGCAGTGCCGCCTTCCGTAAAGTATCAAGCCATTCACGAATGAGGTATTATGTGATGTTTCTCCTCTTGATGTAGCTGATGTATTATTGGGTCAACCATACTTGTGAAGGTGACATGATGTGTATAAGTCTAGGCCTCGTGTTGTTATTATTACTTCGGGAAATAACTTGTATAGGATACCGAAGGTAGTACCGCCTCCTGTCATCTCTTTGACTACTGCAAAACAACGCAGTAAGATTGTTTCCCAAACCAGGAAATTCATTTTCCTTACAACTCACTCATAGGGAAAGAAGAATATTGTGGCCAAAACCTCGAAACAAGGCTGCCTTGCACGGCTGCAGCAGATGGACAAAGTCATGGAGGAATACAAGGACATTTTCTCCTCACTCATAGAGGTTCCTCTACACTGTCAGGACAAGCACTCCATTGATCTAACTCCCAACGCACCACTGCCTGATGTTGCCATACATCCTGCAACTACAAATACAGAATCCAAACATGTACTGTCTGAGGCTAATAAAGAAATCAAATTTACCAAACGCATCCAGCATGTCCACCCGCGGGTCCATGACATCTTCAACAGATCTAATACTCAGTTCAACAGAATCTCAACGCAATGGGGACCATTGCTTCCTAAGGAGGGATGAATGATCTAGGTGGATATCGGTGGCCACCGACCTATTCCATTTGGATCAACACCATCAATTCTTGCAGCTTTTCACATTCAGCAAAACTTACTATTTTTAGCAGGTTTTCGGGTCCTCCACTCCCAGAGCCGTTTTGGGGCCTTAATGATCTAGGTGAATATTGGTGGCCACCCACCTATTCCATTTGAACCCCCACCATCAGTTCTTTAAGTTCTCAAGTTGCAACAAAACTTACTATTTTTAGTAATTTTTCGGGTCCTGAACTTCTGGAGCCATTTTGAGGCCCTAAACAATGTTTTTTGGGAAAATGCAAAGCAAAATGGTTGCTGGTTCAAAATTTGTACTCCTCAGATAAATCTTTCTAATGAACTATTGAGCGCGTCAAATGAATATCGGATGCCAAAGTTACGTCCCTGGGAAGTTGAACCACCAATTTACCCAAACGGGGCCCATAGTTTTGGTGCTTCATCTCCTAGGGTTAGGTTTTTGGAAGTTTAGAGTTCTCCATTGTTTCTCAATAATAAATAGGCCCTCGAGCCTAATTGTAACAAAATTCAAAGGTCTGTAGCAATCACATCTCTTCTCAGAGATTCGCTACCAGCACCCTAGCTATTTTATTTCCATTATGCATGTAAGCATATTTATGTTATTTGATATTAATGAAATGAAGCATTATTTCCGTTGCATCTCTATGTTCATGGTTATTTCTGTATTCTGTTGCGTTCCTGCATAAATCCAGATCAGAAGTACCTAGTGAATAAGCCTGTGTTGGGGGGGGGGGGGGGGGAATCTACCAGTGGTTGCTACTATTCCAAGAATACGACTCTAAGATCATTGTCAAGCCGAGAAGGTTGAATGCTCGGCTGAACCACTTATCCCAAATCAAGAGCGGTGAGGAACCCACCAACCTAGAAGAAGGGTTTCCTGATGCAAAGTTATTCATGATTAAGGTGGTTGATGCACACTTTTCTGACATCATTCAGTTCCTGACTACAGGGATGATGCCCACAGAGTATTCGGTACTACAGAAGAAAGAGTTGGTAACCCGTGCAACATATTTCACCATCATCACAGGCCATTTGTATAAGCTGGGAGCTGACGAGGTGTTGTGAAGATACATATTGGAGCATGAACGACACACCATCTTAGCATAATATCACAAAAGCGTAGCTGGAAGACACTACGGAGGGAAAGCAATGGCATAGAAGATCTTCAGAGTTGGGTTATGGTGGCCTACACTGCATAGTGACTCCCACGACTATTGCAAATCCTGTGATACGTGCCAAAGGACAGAAAGGCCATCCCGTAGAGATGAAATTCCCTTGCAACCGCAAATGGCCCTACAAGCAGTTGAAAAATGGGCCATCAACTTCATTGGGCCCATCAACCTACCAGGAAAGAAGACAGGTGCGTGCTACATCATCACTGCAACTAATTATCTAACCAGATGGGTCGAAGCACAAGCTATGAAGGATTTCACTACAGATACCGCTGCACACTTCATTTTTGAGCATATTCTGAACAGGTTTGATTGTCCAACTATCTTAATGAGCAACATAGGTACGCACTTTGTTAATGAAACAATAGAGGCCCTGAATGAAGAACTTTGAATCCACCATGCGAAAATAATTCCGTATCATCCACAGGTAAATGGAGTGGTAGAAGCGTTTAATAAAATCTTGGAGTAGGAAATGACTAAGGTCTGTAACGTTGATCACAGCGATTGGGACATGCACATCCCATCTATCCTTTAGGCCTATCATGCCACTTGCAAGAAACTGACTAGAAACACACCCTTTTGGATGGTTTATGGAAAGGAGGCCATCATGCCCATGGAATACATTGTGCCTAGCCTACGCATTGCAACCTTTACGAACATGGTGGAGCCTGATATAATGGAGGAGAATTTAGCATAGCTTGTGGCTTTGGAGGAAGATTGTTTCATTGCTAATTTCTATTAGCAAGTTCAAAAGGCTTGGGATAAGGCATGGAATGATCGACATATTTGAAAAAAGACATTTACGGAGGGAGAATTGGTCCTGCTGTATGATAGCCAGTTTGTAAAACACTTGGGGTAGTTCTCACAACACTGCATAGGTCCCTATATGGTAAAAGAAATCATTAATGGAGGATCTGTTCGGCTAGCTACCCTGTGCGACGATATGATACCGGGATATGTCAATATCACCTTGCTCAAACCATACTGGATCAAAAGACTATATGGCCAGAGTAGATGTATGGGGTGGAATATGCATAGGGGTTGGTTGTAGGTCTGGAAGATGAGAGAAGTACGCTGGGAGCACAGGACGTACGATGGGAGCACAAGAGGTGTGCTGGGAGCGTAGGAGGTATGCTAGGAGCACAGGAGGTGTGATAACTAGCCGTTGGAATAGTAAAAATGGGTAAAAAGTGAATTTTACAATTGAGGGGAGCAGGTGGCTGGAAATTAATGAGGATATTTTTGAAGATATTTTACCGTTTAGTTGATGGTAAGTTTATAATAAGCCTCACCCACCCTTTGGGTGACCCACGTGGCTATAAAGGTAGAAGGATAGATCATAAGAGGGTTTTGTATACCTTGAACAGTCTGTGCTTAGCGAAACTCTGTGACTATCACACTTTGTCAATGTCTGGGCGTGCTGCACCCTCTGATAGTAGCAACCATAAGTTCATTTTCGCACGATAATGATGGTGAACAATCCTGTTGAATCCTCATAGACTGTGGCATTGACGAAGCAAGAATATGAGGAAGTACTGGAAGTCGACCCCGAAGTGGAGGAGTTTATCACGACGCCAAGCCAGGGAAAGCAGAAGGGGAAAAAAAGGTGCAAGGGTTGGGAAAACCTACAAAATGGGATGGGGTGAAGCCCCATACCTCTCCTTGAAATGTGAATTCCCCACGAGCGGTGACCCAAGCACGTTTGCCTAACCCATTGAAGAGACCTCTGTCTGCTCAAGAAGAGGCCCAAATTTTTGAACTGATCAATTGGTTGTCGCCCTATGTTCGGCCTCGTAGGTGCTCGACACGTACGCCTAATAATCTTGATGGCCTACACACCTATTTTCAATGCCTCTAACTTTGGGTGAGGTCCCCATCATTGGAGAACCCTTTGGCAAACTCCACGAGGTAAAATTCGATGACCACGTCCTGGCCAATTTGGAGGCCTTCCCCAAATTGGCACGGGAGTTATATCTCGAAAGAGTATTGGAAGAAAATGGGATAAAGATAGTCCCAATGCCATGGGTGCGAGGATTGGCTAGTTCCGGGCTCTTAAACCTGCTGAGGATGCCTCATTTTGGCCAGTACAATGTCACAGACCGACTTGTGCGCCAGCTGCTTGCCCTAGTCCATGATGGTAGCTTGTGGATCCAGGATCGAATGCCAATTGATGCCACACTTATTCACCGTATTATTGGTCTCGCAATCAAAGGGCCAGACCCTATGCTACGCGTTGAAAAAAAGTATGAGAAAAATATAGTTGAAAGGGTGTACGAGGATTACCATGTGGAGCGGAACACTCGGGGGTTCATGATCAGCACCATCAGCAACCCCAGTACGCAGATGGGTACCTTGTTGCTAACATGCAAGATGATGCACAAATGTCAGGCTTCCACTGTCCCTGTGTATGTAATTCATCTGGCGAGCCGATGTGAAAATGGGGTTTGCTACAATTGGTCCTAGTTCCTGTGCAACGAATTTTTGGCGAATGTATGTGAAGCCCACGATCATGGACGAGTATTCTGCTACTTCTGGCTGCTGTTACTCATCGCGTTCGTCACATGGGAAGCCCCAAAAGACTCGGTCCTCCCTGAGCTCACCCCAGATATTTGCAAGGGGGCGCGATACATGAATTTGTGGGACTTAAAGGACATGCAACGTATTGAGGAAAATCAAGTCTTCTGGGTCCTATTTGAGAGCAAGCTCACAACAGAAATCAATTCCTGGTTGTGCTTGTCACTAGAAATTTATGACAAGTACAAAATAATTGCAGCATTTCAAGTAGCCATGCATAATGTACAGATCAAAGGCCGCAATGATCTAGCATGGATTTCACTCCCATACATGGTTGATGATGAGGACATTGAACGCCTAATTGTGACTTGGCTTCAACACTGGAAGCTTGGATTCAAATTAGGTATGAAGGACACTGTAGGGATGAGCACCGTGACAATCACCCCGCCCGACACCATCAAAGAAACTGGAGGACATGGTAAAGGTACTGTGAAGGAAGCGGACCGAGGATCGCAGAAGGGTTCAAAACAGGGAAAGAGTACTTGTAAGGATGAGGAACCGACATTGTAGAAGGATTGGCAGCAAGATTTGGGTGCAAAAGGTTTAGAGGTAGGAGGTGCTGACTCCCATCAGGCACGAAGCAAACTAGTGACCCTGTTAAAGGGCCACAGAAGAAGCAACGAGCTCAATGGTCGGAACGTGACACAGGAGTTACACTGACCGAAGAGGATCAAGAGAAGATCGTAGATGTGGTCACCCTGGCTGTAGAAGAAAAATTGTTGGCTCTAGAAGAACAACATAAAGCCACATTTGATACACTCTAGGCTGAGCTCCAGGCTCTGCAAATCAAGACTAATACATTGCAAACCAATATGATTTAGGCAAGGTCGACCCCACCAACAAGTAGTGCAGTAATCAGTACGCCGGAAAGTCGCCTCTTCCCTCTACCGAGCGCATCCGTCATACTGAGTCCACCCGACTTATGAGTGCAAGTACAAGCCTGCGCAGAGGTATAGTTGGATCTCTTCAACTTACCGCATGAACCACTACAGATCCTTCACACTTCCCTGTTCGAAGAGATTCAGCATAGAGACCATCAAGTGCACTAACAGCTCAGTACAACTGAGCAAACAATTGAAGAAAAAACTGCTGAAGTATCTCAGGCATAGACTGCATGTACCCTCACCGTCGCATAACAGACAGAGTTGGAGCACCTAATCAGTATGCTCTACGCAAACGTCACCGAAGATATCCTGGCTTCTTCCAACCCCCAAGCCAAGATTGAGGGGTTGGCTGCAGTGCTAAAGGCCTCAAGAACCAAGATCCAGGTGGTCAAGATAGAGATGGAACAATAGATTGCGGCCTTGCAGGTCAAGTTACAGCCAGAGACACCACCTGAGGTAAGGACCCAGCAAGCTGCACTAGTTACAGAGGCCACCAATGTCATTATAGGTCAAATTGCTCAATGTGAAGAATTGTGGGAAACAACTATGCAGTTGTGGACCAAGGTGTGGCATGACCCTCTCCTGTGTGAAATCAACCAAGTACTACGTCAGAAGGAAGAAAATTTTGAAAAAATGGAGGGTACACTACCCACTCTGGTCCCCGCTTAGCTTTTGGCCCGATTGCGCACCAGCCATCCGCTCAAACATGACATGGAAGCTCTTCGACAACAGAAGAATACTTTGAGTGATCACCTGAAGCTGTCGGCCAATGAGGCCCTCAAGCTGTCTTAGGATGTCGACGTCGCAGTTAAGCAACTCAACCAGAAGTTGGAGAGCATCACTACTGCTACAGAAGGCCCAAATTTTCCGAAATTGGTGGAGATAGCCCAGAATGATGCTACGCAAAGTGTAGGAGTGTTTCCCCCACTGGTGGATGCGATCAAGTAGCTTCAGGAGAAGATGTAGAACGCATGGCCACAGTGACTCAGGACGAGTCACAAGATTGTGTTGGGGGCCTATTGGAATGGGGTTCCCTAAGCTTCAAATTTTGTATATTTTTTCCATTAACTATTCTAATGTAGGGATTTTTGGGTGGGTCAAAGCCTCGAACACATTGTAATGGGTCAAAGGGTAGACCTAGAGTCTACAAACCATGGTTTGTAGACCATAGGATAGTGTAGGCTACATCGAAATAAATAGATGAATAGTTTGAGTCTAGAGGTAGGCATGAATTAAGACTAATGATACATGCAAACTGTTAGATCTATAATGGGTTATTTTGGGTAAGGACTCCTGCTGGCTGTGTGCGTGAAGATCCTCAGTCCTACTGTGTGTGGACCCCGCTAGGCTGTGTGCACAGGTTGATTGTGGTTGTAAGTGGATCTGAATGTTAATTAATGCGAAGTATTGTTAAAGTATCTGTGTGTTATCTGGATCAGTGATGGTTATTGCTGAAGCGTATCTATGATGGTTATTTAGTTGCGAATGTATGTGTGTTTTTTCATAAGTATATTTGTGATCTGTTATTAGTTGTGATTATAAATGCTTTGTGATGGTATATTTGGTAATGCGCACATGGATGTGAATGCACTGATTATATTTGATAGTGGTGTTATGGTTATATGTTGAGTATACTATTGAAGGGGTTGCAAATAGACTCATTCTAGGTAGAGCTAGCAAGTTATAATATAGATCTACCTCGAATTACCTACTCTCTCTCAGGGTATAGAAACCTGGTTCCAACACCCTTCCATACTGCTTCAAGTGAGACCTTGGCCTGTGCAAGTAGGTCATTGCCAAAAGGGCCAGTAGTATAGGGGTTTGTTGGCAAACCTTAACCTCTGGACCTGGGTCAGGACCCCTAAAGCCAACAAACATGTACATGGTTATCCTTAAAGTTTGCCTTGAGTTTATGGGAGCAATGACATGTGTGTACATGATTTGCCTTAACGTTTATGGGAGAAATGACATAGAAATGACATGTACATGGTTCCAAAAACACTAGCAAATGCCTTAAAGTTTATTGGAGAAATGGCATGTAGAGAAATGGATATTACAACGAAGAACTTATATTTAGATCTGTTCGAGAGATTGGCTGTAGGGGCATTTACTAGATATGTCACCTTTGAGAAAGGATGAGATGCAGAGGCTACCTGGCCCTTTACAGACTCTGCCTTTAGAACTTGTAGAAATTAACACTCAACAAATTGACTCAAATCCTATGGAAGTTCAGCCACTTCAGGTTCTCACCAAGGTTTTTAGGTCTTAAAGTTTGCCTTGAGTTTATGGGAGAAAGCCTTGAGTTGTGGGAGAAATGACATGTGCATGGTTTGCCTTAAATTTTTCCTTAAATTTATAGGAGAAATCACATCTAGAAATGGCATGCCTTAAGCTTTGCCTTCCCTTGATTTTAAGGGAGAAATGACATGTACATGGTTTTCCTTAATGTTTTCCTTATAGTTTATCGGAGAAATGACACAGAAATGAAAAAGAAATGACATAGAAATGGCATGCCTTAAATTTTTCTTAAAGTTTATGGGAGAAATGACACATGTACATGGTTTGCCTTAAAGTTTATGCGAGAAATTAAATATAAATGAAATGTACATGGTTCCAAAAACACTAGAAAATGCTAGAAATGACATGTACATGGTTATCCTGAAAGTTTTCCTTGAGTTTATGGGAGAAATGGGAGAAATGACATGTATGTACATGGTTTGCCTTAAAGTTTTCCTTAACATTTATGGGAGAAATGACATGTATATTGTCCCAAAAACACTAGCAAATGCCTTCAATTTTATTGGAGAAATGACATGTATAGAAATGGATATAACAATGAAGAACTTCTATTTAGATATGTTCCAGAGATTCACCGTAGGGGCATCTACTGGATATGTCACCTTTCAAAAAGGATGAGATTCAGAGGCTACCTAGCCCTTTACAGGCTCTGTCTTTAGAACTTGTATAAGCTAACACTCAACAGAGTGACTGAAATCCTATGGAAGTTCAGCTACTTTAGGTTCTCACCAAGGTTTTTAGGCCTTAAAGTTTGCCTTGAGTTTATGGGAGAAACCCTTGAGTTTGTGGGAGAAATGACATGTGCATGGTTTTCCTTAAATTTTTCCTTAAATTTTATGGGAGAAATCACATCTAGAAATGACATGCCTTAAAGTTTGCCTTATAGTTTATGGGAGAAATGACATAGAAATAACATGCCTTAAATTTTGCCTTAAAGTTTATAGGAGAAATGACACATGTACATAGTTTGCCTTAAATTTTATATGAGAAATGACATAGAAACGACATGTACATGGTTCCAGAAACACTAGCAAATGTTAGAAATTACATTTACATGGTTATCATTAAATTTTGCCTTGATTTTATAGGAGAAATGGGAGAAAATGACATGTATGTATGTGGTTTTCCTTTAAGTTTTCCTTAAATTTTATGGGAGAAATGACATAGAAATGACATGTGCATGTAAATTAAAGTTTCCCTTAAATTTTATGAGAGAATTGACATAGAAATCACATGTACATGGTTCCAAAAACACTAGCAAATGCCTTAAAGTAAAGTTTTCCTAAAGTTAAGTTTATGTGAGAAATGACATTTACATGGCTCCAAAAACACTAGAAAATGCCTTAAAGTTTATGGGAGAGATGACATATACATGGTTATCCTATAAATTTTGCCTTGAGTTTATGGTAGAAATGACATAGAAATGACATGTATAGGAGAAATAGAAATGACATGTACAGGAGAAATTACATAGAAATGACATGTACATCGTTCCAAAAACACTAAGTATGTGCATAAGTTTAAATAGGTACGTTTATTTATGAACTTAATTGAAATAAATATGTTGATAGAAATGAAAAGATAATGATAGGTTCTACAAGATTGATGTAGACTAATGTTTAATATATGCATGTATGAATGTATGTTTGGTGCAGATGTATGTCTAGTGGAGTTGTTGTGTGCATGTGAAAGTTGTGTGAAGATGTTTTTGTTGTGTGTATGTGAAATTTGTGTGACGACAATTATCCAGCACATAGAAATGAAAATATACATGGCTATCCCTAAAGTTTTTCCTTGATTTTATGAAAGAAATGCCTTAATGTTTATGGGATAAATGACATGTGCATGTGAAAGTTGCGTGAAGATGGAGTTGTTGTGTGCATGTGAAAGTTGTGTGAAGACAATTATCTAGCACACAAAAATGAAAATATACATGATTATCCTTAAAAATTTCCTTGAGTTTATGAAAGAAATGAAATACACATGGTTATCCTTAAATTTTTCCTTAAATTTTATGAGAGAAATGACATATAAATTACATTTACATGGTTCCAAAAACACTAGGAAATTCATTATGGGAGAAATGACATGTACATGGTTATCCTTAATGTTTGCCTTGAGTTTATGGTAGAAACGGGAGAAATGACATGTGCATGGTTATCCTTAAATTTTTCCTTAAATTTTATGGCATAAATGACATAGAAATGACATGTGTATGGTTCCAAAAACACTATAAAATGCCTTAAAGTAAATTTTGGCCTAAATTTTGTAATATTCAAAACTTAGCATACAACGAATTGGAATATTAATTTTTTCTCATGTCACGTAGGAGATAAATAAATCGGTAAGGAGGCCCATACATTGCAGAAAATTGAATAAAATCCCTCACAGTGTGAAAAGGGATATTCATAAGAACTGGATTTCACACCCTCAAGTGTGAAAGATGACATTTGCAGGAGGACAAGGTCAAGTTTGACCAAGTCAACAACACTAGGATAGGAGGTGGAGAACACTTTGAGAGACAACGCAGTATGAATGGGAGGAGGATTATTTGGTGAAGGAAACCCTAATGGGTGGGACCCCTAGTGAGAGGGATTTCACTTTTTTAAAATAAGGGCAAGGCAGCCATTGCTATGTAGGTAATGTATTATTGATTTTATGTTCTGAAAGACTATTTGGCATTCTCTTCTTGTTTAGCAGAGTTGCAGTGCTGCTTAGCACAAGTATTTAGGAAATCCTTATCCTTTAAAGATAGGCCTCTTGAAGGAGCTTGCACTTCATTTTTCCACATCCAGGCTTGATGCCAAGCTACCTCCTTCAGCTACAACACAGTTTCTGTTGAGAGTTGGGTTGTGTTGCAGGGTGTTGCAGTGGAGGGTTGACAACACCACTTCCAGGGCTTGCTTTTCAAAGGAGAAAACTTTCTTTCCTTTGGAACACTAGTGAGGAATATTCTGGAGCTAAATTTAGATCTTGGCACTTGGCCAACACATTTCCTTTCTCCTACAGCGCAGTCCCTTTCCTAGACTGTGTTATTTTCAATATGAAATTGCAATAAGGGTCTGCAGGATTATTGGAGGGTGAGATCTTCAGTGATAGGATAAGGCTTTCACTTGGAAGATCCATTGGAGGGGGTCTACTCATTCAACTTATGCATCATCTACAACCATATCCATCCAATTCTTGAGTTGCAGCTGCTACTCAGCCCTGCAAGTCTGACATTTTTTACATTTGCATATTTCAGGAAATCCTTCTAGAATTGTCTTGAAATTGATTTTGGGAGTCTATATCTTGGCTCCCCACATTGTATGAGTTGTATATTGTCATATTTGTGTATTTACACTTCCTAGCAGTAGTATCTCTAAATAAACTACGCTGTCATAGCCTTGGGCACGTTTCTGTGTAACAGTGATATTATGTTTTATGTACATGTTTCTTGAGGCTGATTTGCCTACCTTGAGTGACTCTTTCCTCAAGATATTGTATACATTTGCTGCTATGATATTACTATGATGGCTATTTGGATCTTCTGGCATTATATGTGTTAATGTATCACTGCTATTCCATGTTGTGTTCATGTATTGTTGTATCTCCAATTCTTGAATATCTTAGGATATTCCCGTTACTGTAGATTTTACCTATTTTGTGATATTACAGTGGTATCAGAGCAAGATATTTGGCTCAACCTGTGAGCTTCAAGACAAAATGCTATAAGAATAAGGGGAGATTAGAATGATGAATAAAATGAGTTTTGTTTCATCATTTTTCAGTTCCATGAAGAACCTCTCCAAGGAGGTTAAGAAAGAAGAATAGAAAAGGAGCAGTGAAACTTCTAGAGAGTTTCAAGAGGAGGAAGAGCCATGCAATTCCTATGATAAGAAGAGGAGATCAGTGAAGTAGAGAGCTCCAAAGAATTGGAACATATCCTTTCCTTTTGAGAAGGAGGAAAAATTTCAAGAATATGGGGGACACTTGGATCACAAGATTCTAAGTGAATACCTTGTTGAGTACAAATCTCAACCTAGAGCCTTCAAGGATACTATAGCTTTCCCTCAGTTCATTCATTTGGATGAAGAAAGAAGACCTTGTGGCCAAGGAAGGATTAAGGGAAATAGGTTTCTATTTTCTACTTTTGATGGGCCATCTGCAACAAGGGTTTGGGCAAGGAAACTAGATGCATTCTTCCTACTACAACCTGTGGTAGAAAGGGAGGCTATAGAGATTACAACGCTGCACCTAGAGGGTGAAGCAAATAGTTGGTGGTTCAGCCATTTGAGCCATGCAAGAGTGATTAATTTTTCTAAGTTTAGTGAAAGGTTGATTGGGAATTTTGGTAAAGAAAAATTAGAGGAGGAGAAACCCTCACAACCATTGGAGGAGACTTGTACCAGCGCTATCACAACTATGGAGGAGCAGCCCTCAAAATCTTCAGTTGGAGGAGCCAACACATTGGAGGAAGAAGCTCTTATAACCATACAAGATAATTCCAAATTTCATCAAGGTATGCCTAAATTTTCATCTCCTATTGTTTCAGCAAATCATATGGAGGATTGTATACCATTACATACTTCTCATTTGAAACAACATAATTTCACTGCGCTATACCACCTTGATTTAATCAAGGAAGGGATGAAATTTTTCCAAAAAACTTATGCAAAACCATATGTTCATCCTTGAGTTGGGACATGAGACAGCCAAAACACCATGGAGGAGATTTACAACGCTGTCAAGAGGTAGCAGTGAGGAGGCTTTGCCTTCAACTCACTTGGATCCTTATGCATTCAAGATGATCATTGGTGTGAGATCTTTTCTAGGAGATCTCCAAGGAGTTGCATTTGAACATCCCATGGAATGCAAGAAGAAAAATATGATTTGGGAGAAGGGTAGTCTTCATTGGAGGGGTACCAAGGTTGATCATGATGGGAGGCACCCACATTGGGATGAATGGGGGTGGATGGAGGGCAAGAATCTGGTAAGCTACTTGCAAATATATGACACCGGGCAACAAGAGGCTTGGCTGAGTTGGCTACTCTTGAAAGAGTTTGGCCATCATGGGACATATCCTTTTTCCAAGGGTATGTAGGTGGAAGGAACTTGGCAGGATACTTATATCATTGGGCAGCAAGGAGTGTGGATGCATTATGATGTTATGATCATTATGTCTTCACCACATGATTTTTATGATGGAGGTATGAGGAGGCAACAAACACTTTTGTTACTTTGGAGGTTCTTCGGAGAGCATGGACATATTTTCTCTCACACTTTGCATGATGTTCCAGGGGTAGGATATGGCACTATCATGGTGCAAGGAGACTAATCCTTAGCCTTGGATGATCAGTAAGTAATTCCACTTTGGAAGGAACTTCTTGTATATAGTAGCATTATGGGAGGAATCTTTAACAATGATCATGTCAAATAATGGAGTTATGAGTTGGTAGGAGCCTATTTGCATAGGCCAACAACGCTGTCACTTTGGAGCTTGGACTTATTGATTGAGTGTCCCCAGTATCACTTCACATTGGATGCACTTGGTGGACAAGGAGGAGGTGAGAATGATGGAGTAGTGGATGGTGGTATCTATTACTGTGGTATGTTCTTCTTGACTTGGATTTCCAATCACAAGAAGGAGGATCTTCATACAACATATGGTTCATTCCTCTTCATAGGAGTATGTCATAACACTATGGAGGACTTATTTATGGATCCTATCATCATCTTACTTTCATTACATGGTAAGAATTTTGTTTTTGCATTTATTGATTGTCCAACACAATATTTGCATTCTCTTACCATTTTTTTGCAGTGCATTGCTCCACAAAGGGGCAAGGTTTTCTTTGGGCTCCATAAACCAATTTTGGCCAGCTTTTATGATGGAGACAGCCATATATTTTATGACTTTAGGAAAGTGTTTCGGTACTTCTTGTATGCTCAATTGATACATTCATCCATTTACTATTTTCTAGTAGATTTGATGACTTACACAACTAGCCATTTGTCAAGAAACAACTTGCCATGCTATTTTATGAAGCTGCAGTGGGGAAGATTGCGATGTGACCACTTGGGAGACTGTTGGTACCTTCCAGCACCACATGAAACCTTCAGTATTTCTTTCATTTTGATGCTAATCATGATCCCATTTACTGATGTTGTTCTTTCCTTTATGGGGAGCATGATTTGGGGAGAAACATATTAGGTGGATGTGTTCTTTGGGAAGAAGGATTCCCACACTTTCTGCATTGCATGTTCTAAGGGGAGCATGGGAAGAGATATGGCCACCACAACAAAATATTTATTTCTTTATGAGGAGGGACATGAGATGGATGGGATTCCATATGGTGGTGATTTCTTATCCATCATGTATGTGATGATCTGGGCCATCTTGATTCACAACATTGGGAAAGGGATCGTTGGAGATCTAGTTTCCAACTTGCCACTTGAGCGCAACATTATTGCAGCCCAAGGTTAGAGAATTCTATACACTTATCTTAAGTGGAGAGGAGGACAGCGTGGGGTGGGCAATTTTTTCTACCATGCTCAGAATTTCAGCCCACCTACTTTGCAGGAGCTCAAGGTGGAGGCGGATTTTTAGGAGTTTTCATGTTGGGAGGTAACTCATTTTGTACGGTTTATAGCTTGGCAATGGGAGATTCTTATGGGGATGGTATATCCCAATGTATATCAGAACTCATGCCTCAAGAAGGCCTTTAGATAGACCATTGTTTCCTCCATGGATGTTTTACATGATTATAGCTATTTGGGATACACATCAAAAGCTAGCTTACATACTTGGGAGGGACAACTTGGAGATATCTTGATGAGACAACATCTTGATCCTTGGAGGATTTTATCATATGAGGATGATATAGGGGAAGAAGAGGAGGTTTCTCAGTTCTATCCTTGCAGTTACTTGAGTACAAGAAACATTTGGGAGGGGAGGACTGTAATATTCCAAAATTAGCATACAGCTAATTGGAATATTAATTTTTGTTCATGTGACTTAGGAGATAAATAAATGGGTAAGGAGGCCCATACATTGCAAAAAATTGAATAAATCCCTCAGAGTGTGAAAAGGGATATTCATAAGAACTGGATTTCACACCCTCAAGTGTGAAAGAGGACATTTGCATGAGGACAAGGTCAAGTTTGACCAAGTCAACATCGCTGGGATAGGAGGTGGAGAACACTTTGAGAGACATCGCAGTATGAATGGGAGGAGGATTCTTTGGTGAAGGAAAACCTAATGGGTGGGACCCCTAGTGAGAGAGATTTCACTTGTTTAAAAGAAGGGAAAGGTAGCCATTGCTATGTAGGTGATGTATTATTGATTTTATGGTCTAAAAGACTATTTGGAATTCTCTTGCTGTTTAGCACAGTTCCAGTGCTGCTTAGCACAAGGATTTCCTATTTAGGAATTCCTTATCCTTTCAAGAGAGGCCTCTTGAAGGAGCTTGCACTTCATTTCTGCACATCCAGGCTTGAGGCCAAGCTACCTCCTTCAGCTACAACACAATTTCTGTTGAGAGTTGGGTTGTGTTGCAGGGTGTTGCAGTGGAGGGTTGGCAACACCACTTCCAAGGCTTGTTTTTCAAAGGATAAAGATTTATTTCCTTTGGAACACCAGTGAGGAAGATTCTGAAGCTCATTGTAGATCTTGGAACTTGGCCAACACATTTCCTTTCTCCTACAGCGCAGTCCCTTTCCTAGACTACGTTATTTTTAATATGCAATTGTAGTAAGGGTCTGCAGGATTATTGGAGGGTGATATCTTCAGTGATAGGATCAGCCTTTCACTTGGAAGATCCACTGGATGGGGTCTACTCATTAACATTATGCATCATCTACAACCATCTTCATCCAGTTCTTGAGTTTCAGCTACTACTCAGCCCTGCAACTCCGACATTTTGTACATTTTGCATATTTCAGGAAATCCTTCCAGGATTGTCTTGAAATTGATTTTGGGAGTCTATGTCTTTGCTCCCCACATTGTATGAGATGTATATTGTCATATTTGTGTATTGACACTTCCCGATAGTAGTATCTATAAATAAATTGCGCTGTCATAGCCTTGGGCACTTTTCTGTGTAGCAGTGGTCTTATGTTTTATGTACATGTTTCTTGAGGCTGATTTTCCTATATTGAGTGACTCTTTCCTCAAGATCTTGTATACATTTGATGCTATGATCTTAATATGATGGATATTTGGATCTTTTGGCATTATATGTGTTAATGTATCAGAGCTATTCCATGTTGTGTTCATGTATTTCTATATCTCCAATTTTGGAATATCTTAAGGTATTCCCATTATTGTATGTTTTCCCTATTTTGGGATATTACAAATTTTATGGGAGAAATGACATAGAAATGAAATTTACATGGTTCCAAAAGCACTAGAAAATTCCTTAAACCATGTGCATGGCGCTGTTGTGTGGACAAGTACATACCAACTTAAAAATCAGTTATTCAATATAAATATATATCCTAATAGATATCAAATAAATATTAATATCAATGCATTTACAAGTCTTCTAAAAAGAAAAAGACGTGACAAAATTTTACATAATATAAGTACTAAATTAAATTTTCAAAATGTTAAATCTATTTCTAAAACAATATTTCACTGTATTAACCAGAAATAAAATAATTACATTATACTAACTCAATCAACCTCAATTATGGAAATCCTCAAGAAGCCCACACTACACAAACACATTTCATCGAAAGCAAAGTACTTTTAATGGAGTTTCAGAGAATAATTCATAGGACGTGTAATCTAAGAACACCGGCAAAAAATATTATTGGAAAAAAGGACAATTTTGGTACCTTGATGGAGACAATAATCCTACTTAGCATTAATCTTTCCAGTTGACACATTTTACATGCTACATTTTCACCAACAATAGTTTTATCATTGCATTTTCATCTAGGACAGAGCAATATTGACCAGAGATTGTCTTCTAGTTTACTATTGTGGTTTGCTGAGGAGATAGGTGGTCTAAATATGTAGGAAGACTCACTACTTAGAGAGATTATATATTTTATGAAAAAATTAGGTGAAAATAGCAGTATCAGAGTGGAATTATGTAGATTAAGAAACACACCCTATAGAGTGATGCGACTCTCAAGACTGAATAGATATTTTTTCCACCTCCTTATCAACCTCATTAAGATGACACATCTGTAAATCTCATGACGTCAGTAATAATACTTATTGACTCCTATAGAACTGATACGACATTAGGAATAATACTTCTATCTATAATATTAACATTGAATGCATGATTAATAGACACACCCTGTAGAGTGTTGCCACTCTCAAGACTAAATAGAGATTTTTCCACATGTTTATCAACCTCATTAAGATGCCACATCTGTAAATCTCATGACGTCAGGAATAATACTTATTGACTCCTATAGAACTAATACAACATCAGGAATAATACTTCTATCTATAATATAGATAACCTAGGGAAAGAAAAGAATGTTGAGCTCATATGATGGGACCAATATTATCAATAAGTAAATGAAACTAGTATCTAAGCTGCAATGATTAGGAAATTACACAGATCTAATATAGATAAGTTATGGCAAATAAATCATGTTGAATTCATATGACATGAGAATTATTATCAATAAATAAATGAAATTGTTATCTAAGATGCAATGATTAGGTAATTACTCAAATATTAAGTGTAATGAATCAACAACATCAATGCTGATTGGTTACTATCCCTGATATTGGTTACAACTTCTATGACTTATTTACTTGCCTCCAGGTAGCTCCTATTTAGACAACAAATTGCAATCCAAGTTTTAGGTCTGACGAGCATATTAAAGCAGGTAAGCAATTAATGAAGTTTGTCCATGAAGAAAAGGAGTTTGTTTTGTTTTTCAGTTTACTGTTGTGGTTTGCTGAGTAGATAATAGGTCTAAATACACAGGAAGACTCACTATTTCGAGAAATTATATTTTTTTGATGCAAAAATTGGGTGAAGACAACAATATTATAGTGGAGTGATGTAGATCTACATCACATACTGAATAGAGATTTTTTCCAAGTATATAACAAAGGAATGTAGTAGCATATTTTACATCATCATTAATCTGACTACTCCTAAACAATATACGTTTTGGAGACCTCAAGGTTATTGGAACAAAGGCTAATGCTGGTACCTTGATGGGGACAATAATCCTGCTTAGCATTAATATTCCTAGTTGACACAGTTTACACGCTACGTTTTCACCAAAAATAGTTTTATCGCTGCGTTTTAATCAAGGATAGAGCAGTATTGACCATAGATTGTTTTCCAGTTTACTATTGTGGTTTTCTAAGGAGATAGGTGGTCTAAATACACAGGAAGACTCATTGTTTAGAAAGATTATATTTTTTTTTAAGAAAAAATTGGGTGAATACAGCAGTATTACAGTGGAAAGATGTAGATCTGCATCACATTGACTGCAGGATTAAGAGACACACCCTGTAGAGTGATGCCACTCTCAAGACTGAATAGATATTTTTTCCACCTCTGTCTCGACCTCATTAATATGGCACAACTGTAAACTTCATGCCGTTAGGAATGATACTTGTTGACTCCTATAGAACTAATACGACATCAGGAATAATACTTCTATCTATAATATAGATAAGCTAGGGAAAACAAAACATGTTCAGTTCATATGACAGGACCGGTATTATCAATAAATAAATGAAACTGGTATCTAACCTGCAATTATTAGGCAATTACATAGATCTAATATAGATAAGTTATGGCAAAAAAATCATGTTGAGTTCATATGACAGGACCAGTATTATCAATAAATAAATGAAACTGTTATCTAAGTTGCAATGATTAGGCAATTACACAGATCTTAAGTGTAATGAATCAACAACATCAATGCTTATTGGTTACTATCCCTGATATTGGTTACAACTTATATGAATTATTTACCTGCCTCTAGGTAGCTCCTAGTCATCCAACAAACTCCAATCCATGTTTTAGGTCTCACGAGCACATTAAAGCAAGTAAGTAATTAATGAATTTTGTCCATGAAGCAAAGGAGATTTTTTTGTATCCAGTTTACTATTGTGGTATGATGAGGACATAAAAGGTCTAAATACGTAGGAAGATTCACTGTTTAGAGAAATTGTATTTTTTTATGTAAAATTTGGGTGAAGACAACAGTATTACAATGGATTGATGTAGATCTGCATCACATACTGAATAGATATTTTTTCCAAGTATATAACAAAGGAATGTAGTGGCTTATTTTACATCACCACTCATCCGACTAATCCTAAAGAATGTATGTTTTTGAGACCTTAAGGTTCGCACACCAATGTAAGGGTCTCATAATAATGTAATTTCTCATGAGTTATTGTAGAAAGGCTTACATAAAACCACACAACTGCAACTCCATAGAGATAAAATCCTGGTATAAAATAGAGTAGTCTAAATGATCTATGTTCGAATCACATGAGAAAATTAACAAATTAGTTTTCAATCCTATATTTTGGTGTGTATTGTAAATGATATACATTTGAATAGCATGAGAAAATTCACAAATTAATTTTAAATCCTATATTTTAGTGTGTATTGTGAAGAAAAGCTCTCCACTTGAGCACATCTCCAGAAGGGAACATGACCATTTCAAAAAAATCAATTGAAAATTTCATTATCCCACTATCAATTTAAAAATGTAAATCCAAAGGGAGGAGGGAATATTATGGCATCATGTATGTTGTGTAACATGACAGAAACAAATTTTAATTGTTCAAAAAATGAAACAAAGTTCGATTAATGAAGGGGTTTTTTTTCTACCTGTAAATTCGAGAAACAAAGACGTTGAGGCCACAACGACACAATAAGATGAACTGTAGATCGCCGAGAAAGAAGATTAGGAATAACCTGCCAAAAGAGAAATTAAAAATTAAAAAAAAAAAAAAAAACAATAAACAAAAATCATAAACCATAAACAGAACAATTATTTCCTTCTCTTTCTCCCCTCCTCGCCCCTACAATAGAGAACATAAACAGAGCACCACTACAACAGAAAACATAAATAGAGCGAGATAGATCGCAACAACAACGGTAACAGATAACAAACAGAAAACCGAGTGAGACAGAGTGAAACATTACAAAACCAAAACTTGTTCCGGTCTAGGGGCACTCATATTTATAAAAAATAGTTCGTCCAAATTATTTTCCAAAGTTCGGCCAAACTAATAGTTTAGTCGGACTATTAGTTCAGCCTAAATTTTGTTACCGCTTTTCCCACCTCCGGCCAAAAATCTTTTTACCCACAACGTCAATACGCCGTCAATGAAAATGGTAGAACTAGTTCGACGGAATTATTTTCAAAACTTCGGCCAAAATTTATAATAGTTCGGCCAAACGTTTATAAAAGGTTGGTCGAACAGTTGGGAAAATAAAATTTCATACTGTGTTTCTCACGATAGTGTAACCCACCTTCGCATTTTTACCCAATTAATATTTTATTAGAATCTATATACTAGGAAGTGTAGATAAATTGGGTTTTTTTGGGTTTAGTCCCCACTAGGTCATTAATTCAAATTTCATTGGTAGGGGTTGAGGATGAGAACCATTTTTATTAGAATTAAACTATTCCAGGGGGTGTCCGAGCTTTGCACGATCCTAGTGATAGCATAAAATTTTAATCAATACACACTGCAACCACCTAGTTTGTTTGATGACGCAATAATACTAATACAATTTGGTATGCACTAGGTTGTTTGTTGTTTTATGACATAGTGGTGTTTGTATAAAATTATTATGCATCAACCCATTTTTTCGGTTTATAAATTTTTTTATGCTCATACACGTAAATACACCACCAAGGCCTATTGAAATTTTTATTGTACATATGAAAACCCTAGTGCCTATATTACCATGTGCACCACACCAACATGTAATTGTAAATACTTGATGTGAGATGTCAACACAATTCTTTGTTATCTTAAGCACCAATGCATATGTTTCATAAAAAAACATTTATTTATATTTCTCTTTCTATTTCTATTCCACACACCAATAAGTGAGTAGAAAAGAATACAATGCACTTATATATTTATATATGTGTGTGTTATTTAAAAAAGAATCAAATAATCATCTCAAAATCAAATAATATTTTTATAATAGTGTTTATGGTTATTTTTTAATTCTCCTGTTTTCATACAATGATTGCATTAATGAATTATCCAACAAATTACATTTCTATTATGTGTGGAAGTGTAATTATCAATATATTAATTAAAAAGGAACACAATAGTTTACAACATCATATAATGCAATAAAATAAGAAACCATTTTTATTATATATGAATAAGAGAACTATCATCATACAAAATGAGACAATGTAAATTTATACAATAATAATAATAATAATAATAATAATAATAATAATAATAATAATGTGTCTATGTAATCATTACATATTGGTAATCTATCGACATTTAACCGGGTGATGTGTTTCATACGTTAAACAAAATTCCAATATGTAAATGTTACATTGATTTATAGCATGTTATCATGCAATTGAATCATGGATGTAACTTAAGTGGTTAGGAAAATGATTTACTTTCCCTTCCGCACGAGATTATTTCTTGCAAAGGGACATGTTGACCCATTGTGACAAGGCTCTAAATTTAGGAACCGAGACCCCCTTCTACAACAACATCTTGTATCATGCTAAGTCATAATTTATTGGTATGTAAGGCTTGTAGGTAGTTAGATATACTCTTGATGTTATAACAACAATCAGATATTTTTAATCCTAGGCCTCACCTATATAACTCCAACATGTTACTAATTCACCATGTGTACTACATATTTAATTACTACTATATTTTCCACATTATTTTTAATATTTATTAAAATATGAACTAGTTAGCATTTAATGTGCAGTGGGACAGTGGTCATTGACCTCTTGATGTGTGAAAATAAAGGGTTGTTCATTATTCATGGTTGAAAACTATTTCAACTTTTCAATTGTTGATGACCTAAACATTACTGTACCTAGTAATCTCATGATTATGATTCTCTAAGATTATTTTATTAAAATGTAAGTTGTTGTGTTGTGAATATTTTATTATACACTTTTCTAATGTCACTACAATATAGTGTTCACAAATCTGGTATGTTGTTATATAAAAATATTCTCTAAGAAATAATTAAACATTAATAATGTTTGCATGTGAATAGAGAAGTGAGGAAATCATGGGCCAAAGTGGACCATTAGTCGAGTAAATATTTTCGACTCAAGGTAAACGTCATGGGAAAATGAAAAATTATAAAAGAAATATTATTTTTTTTATTAACATATTGAATTTTTTAATTCATCACCTTTTTTAAATAATTAAATATATATATAAAAAATGATGAGTATGCTATAATTTAATCACAATCCCAAAATTAGAAAAATTAAATGGATATTAAAATAAAGGTTGCAAGCAAACCATGTGTAAATCATAACATAGATAGAACAATATAAAGGTTTAATATAATAATAAACTAACCATATAGGTGTATTCCATAGAAATGGACAATAACATTAAAATTCATTTATGAAGTACTTCATCTATGTAAAATACTTCCTTTTTTTGTAAGTTTGGTACTATCTTTCATTTTTCTCTTTTTTTTTCCAACCTGTGATGAGTGCTATAACACCTGGAATTGAACCTGTGATGAGTGGAATTGAAATTGTGATGAGTGCTATAACACCTCGCCTCATCACCGTTTAACGAAGACCCCAGGGACATCTATGTAAAATACTTCATCTGTGTGGGACCATAGCAATATAAAGCCTTAAGAGAATAACAAACAAAACACATCCATGTAGTCCAATTTTGAAAAAACTTTATTTGTATTAGGTAATTTAAGTTTTATGAAAAAACAAAAAATTGTATTTAAACAAAAACTCATAAAATGGGGTATATTTATAAAAGAAAATAATTAATGATTTGTTATCAAAATTTTTAAAATTTACAAATTGCATAACTTGTTCCACAACCAGTCATTAAAAAAGAGTTCAAATTGATTGTAAAATTCTTGAACTTTATGAGTAAAAACTCTACATGGTGGATACATATTGTTCATTTCATAAGTCAAATTAATATCCCCATGAAGGATGGAATTTCATAGTGAAATTGTTGCTCATGACTTGTTTTGGTCATGGAATGACCATTTTTTTATTGACCATGACTTGTGAAAGCTATTTTTTAAAGTTATAAAATAATATCCCTAAATATTTATTTCTAACCTTAAAACAAATAAGACATTATTGTAGATTTTGACTCTATAATTAATTATACTCCGCCTTTCTTTTCCAATCTCTTATTTTCCAACTTTACCATATTTTTCTTCTAGTTTTGGTTTTCTATTTCTGGAGGCTTCAAGGGGATTCAATTTTATGGAATCTTCATAGTTTTTTAATATAATTTAGCTATATTTAAACAACTTGGTGGTGAGAACCTCTTTTTCTTCTAGATTTTTCCTTCTAGTTTTGGTTTCCGCTTTCTGTTTGCGCTTGTGCACTTATATAAACTTCCATTTGCTAACTTATATAGACTTCCATTTGCTAAACCTTCATAATTTTTAAATTGATCTTAGCTATATTTAAACTAGGCTACAGGTAATTTCCACTATGTAGCTTGTCTTATTTTAGCATGTTGAAATATCTATTATAATTTATTTGTCAAATATGAAAAGTACTATTTCTCTTTATTTGGGAATTCAAGTTAAGTTATCACCATTATTATTTATTTGTGATAGCTGAAATTACTAGATGGTTGTTTGTAATCAAGTAAGTTTTTATGTCATTTAAATAAAACAAAAAAAAATTTACACATGAAATGACTAAGCTAAGTGATTATCTGTAATCAAATAATTCTTTTGTCATTTAAAGAAAACATTGACACCGAAATAACCAAGCTAGTGGTGGGTAAGAGTTAGAATTAACTTTCCTATTCCTATTATTTAAGGAAAACCCAGACATCTGAAATTACCAACTAATATATCTAACAGAAAAACCTTTATGACCTGAAAAACAAAACCACTCGAAAACAATGCCACGTGAAGTTAACAAATCGATGTTTTCCTCATGGTATCCATAGCAAAATTATAGAGAAGACATCAGCTTGGGCTCAACCCAAGATGATATCTCATGATTTGTCGTAATCTCAACCACAACTCTGGAACCGTTGATTTGTTGTTGGGCTTGCATGACTGACAAAGCATTTGATTGATGATCTTATTTGATATTTGCATGGGAAATTTGCTGCAGACCTCGGGGTTTGTAATGGAGAAGGAAAGAGGGTATTTTGTGGAGAAGGTGAGCTAGGCTATTTGGTCTTAGTAAATGTTGGAGAATTAATTTCAATCACCTGGTTAAATATATTGACAAGCAGTTATATCTCAGTATGTTTTGCAGGTTGTGGATTGAGTTTGTAGAGTAGAAGACCATCGCATAAATGAAGTTATAAACATAAAGATAATTACCCATTTCACAGCATATTAAATAATTAAAGTCAAATGAGAATTTAATGAAGGGTTAGAAGAATTGTATGGTTAAACATTTATTCCGAAAGTGTTATTTACTTCAAGTAATCTCTACAAAGTTCAGAGGTTCTGAACATAAAGACAATTACCCATTTCCAAACATATTAAATAATTAAAGTCAAATGAGAATTTAATGAAGGGTTAGAAGAAGTGTATGGTTAAACATTTATTCTGCAAGTGTTATTTACTTAAGTAATCTCTGCAAAGTTCAGAAAGTCATGTTCTCCCATCCTTTGCATTAAATTTTGTCTTTCATAAATTGAATTTCTTACATATATATGTTTTGATCATAGATGTTTAACAGTTGAATGTAGTTTAATGGTGAAGGTTTTTTTGAATTATAATAGAAAGTATTGTTAGTTTCTATTTTCTTGTGAAAATTTCAACATATTTGTTCTACTCTGTTTCACCATGAGTAAAATTGTTTGATTATATTTGTTTCACTATAGTGGTGATTCTAATCTCCCCCATTCGGTATTGAAAAAAATACTTTCATGATTCGTTTTCCACAAATGTATTGTCTGAGTTAAAAAATTTCTGCAACTCTATAGATTAAGGAAGCATCCTTGTAACGTTCATCATTATACAAATAAAAATAAATTCAAAATACTTACTATCATGAAAAACATATATGCATAAATATCATTTAACCTTTATACACAGTTCACTATACTCATAACAATGGTACATGTATTTATTTAAACCCCTTGACATTATTACACATACCAATGACATAAGATATATTTATTTTAACCCCTTTACATTATTACACATACCACTGATATAAAATATATTTATTTTAACCCCTTGACATTATTACACATATGAATGTTCACTGTCGAAATTTTGTTACACGTGTAAGACTATTTTATTAAACATGAAAGGACTACAGTTACCAATAAATCTCTTCCGTCTTAGGAGGTGCCAACTGACAGTTTTCCTATCGCTTAAGATTTCCCCTATACTCGCATTCAAGGTGATCTAAATTCTGATTAAATAATAAGTTTTTTTTTTTTATCTGGGATTATACAACAGTGATATGAATATCGCATTTAATATATTCATCGATTAATTTTCCTCCATGCTGGTCATATCTTATGGTGACATATGGAAATCTCTCCGCCCTAGATCTACCCCTTCCGTGATCCAACAGTGGTAACAATTTTAGGTTACGGGGTAATGACTTTACCACCCTAACCGTTTTCGGAGTCTTTCGGCCTTTCACTCTGGGAGAGGAGACTCTGTCTCTATGACAAACCTTGTTTTGGCTTCTCGGTCTCATTACAGATTCGCAAGAGACCCAGTCTCTGCAAAAAACCCCTTAAGGTAAAAGTATTACGGTTATGATTAATTTCATTAAAACAATATTCACTAATTTTTAAGTTTGTTACCATAAATCTAAAGCAGGATGACTTTTCTTATGAATCTCTTTTAATATTATAATTTCTGTTCCTATTTTCCGCATCTACGTTTAACTTGATGTGCTTTCTTGGCTAGGGTCTCTCAGTGCTTAATTGACCTCCATACTCCCACTGGAATCCTTTCACATGCACGTCTACTACAACGATGATACGATGAGAGTCCTGTCAATTTTCAAACTACTACACTGGGTTTTTGGTTTGTTACAATCCTCACAATTTACATTATTCTAACCGTAGAGTCTTAATGCTATTCTTGTAGGTTAAAATGCTTGGTTCTCGGTAATAATTGTTATAGGTAAGTCTGTGAGGTTTACAGGTTTTAATGTTTTTCTTCCTTTTCAGTATAATAGGGTTGAGGAAAATATTTAACCCTTTCCTCCTTTACATGCAAGTATGCTCGCAGGATTAACACCATAATGATTATGCTCTTAAGGAAACTCAGTTGTGAAATCTGCTAACTCCACTTCATCAGCTCTGTCAGGTACCATTTCTCCAGTAAGGGACTTGATCTCTGAATTATTACCCTTGACGAAGATTGGTAACTTGCTACAGAGTTTAATCTGTCTTATTTAGATACTTTACATGTTATCCCTTGTTATCAGCCTATACCCTCAAATGGGCACCCGTGGTTGTTTATATGTGACAGTATCTTAAATTTTTTACTAAGATTATTTACTCCTATTTCAAACTTTCTTAGTCTAAGCATCAACTTCTAATTTACAGTTTTCCCAAAATTTGGGTTGTATACTGTTATGGTTTGTTCCGAGGTTTTTTCCTATACTCGATGTAGAGACATTTATTGTCACATCTATGATTATCTGACCTCTACAGTATCTTCCTGAAATTCAATACTGTTAAATGAAGTAGTTCTCTTCAGCATCTAATTTATGTTTACCATGCTTATTGTTGTGACATTCTGTGGTTAGGCACTGATTGTATTAATTGCATTTATAAGAATATATAAAAAGCCAATAACTCTTATGTTAATTTCAATGTTTATAAGCATCAACACTAGTAATATAAGTCCTGTTATTACTTTCCCTAAATATATGGTGCTTGTATTAAGTTAGCGATGTTCTACCATTCAGTCGTAATAAAAAGAATACTTTTGTACTATTTTGTTCTCATCTCCACAACTAAATGCACGGTGCTTTACATTGTTTTTCATTTAGTATTTTGGGTCTGTTCTTCTTGTATTAAACTCTATCCACAGAGTATACTACTAAAAATTTTAGAGGATGACTCCACTATCACATAGTTCTGTTCATTAAAATTATTGTTAGCATAACTTTACTTCTTGACTATGTACTTAGTAGAAATTCATTATACTTTGGTTATTTACGAAACATCTTTATTTAAGTTTTAAGGGTTGAGTCTCTACGTTTATTGTTTCATTTCCCTAACATGAAAATGGCCAGAACATTATGTCTGTGAAGATACACTAACTGCAGGAAACGATCAACTGAGGACCTTCTTCTCGAAAGTTCTGAGTTAACAGTTTCTTATCTATGTTTTATCAAAAATAATATTAAGAATCAATACTAGCTATCTTTTGTCAATGAAAACATTCACAGAACCTAATATTTCACAGTTTAAGTACTGCCACCTTTCTTTAGCTTTCACACATAAAGCTATAAATCCCATTCATAAACCATTAATATCCATGAAAAAATATAAAACTTATCTGTTTCTCATTTTCAGACTAATGTTGTTCCTCCCTACCTCAAGAGAGGCAATCATCTCCTCGTCCCTTCCCTGTGCTCCAAGTCTAACCTTTGCAAGTTGACAGAATTACTGGAAGAGACCTCAGGAAATTCCAGTCTAATCTTCTATTCCAACCAATTATCAGAAATTAGCTTATTCTACTAGTTACCACCAACTCAGGGATTCTTCTCTGTAAATTTCCTTCTCCAGTTACCAAATAGAATCTCCTTTTCCTCATTGGGATATTCCTTTTATCCTTAGAGGTTGGGGTAATTGTTTGAACTGATTGTTTGAATTGATTCTATTCAAATAACTCAGTTTTTGAATTAATTTTTTTTTACCATTAGTCTATTACTCTTTTATGTAAACCATTTCCATACTTAATTATATTTACTCAAAATTAATTTCTATTCATAATCTACTATTCCAAATATAAATAATAATAAATGTCCGAATACTTAACAACATAATTAAATCATCAGTTAGAATTTAAGCTATTTGTTAAAAATTCCCCCCGCCGCCCCCCCCCCCCCCCCCATAGAAGTGAACACCATCCTTGGTGTTCTCATTCTTCTCCAGCAAATAGTTTTGGGTACACTTCCCAGAAAAATCCTTCATCCTCCCAGGTAGCTTCATCTAAGCCAAAGTGCTTCCACTGCACTTTAACCTGGGTGATGGCTCATTTCTGGAGCATTATTTCTCTCTGATCGATTATACATTGAGGCTCGACTAGAAGCTCACCATCCAGTTTGACCTCCAATCAAAGAAATTGAATTAGTTTTCTCATAAATTTTAGCATTTTTAATCAAGTCTGGAACTCATATCCTACCTTAATACTCTGCCAGTGGATTACGTGCTTTGGTTCGTGCACGTATCATTTTAATAACGATACATGAAAGACATTATGTAGACGAATATGACTAGGAAAGGCTAATCGATAAGCCACAGGTCTTACCCTTTCCAATATTTGGAAACATCCACAAAACCTGGGAGCCAACTTGGCACAAGAGGCCGACCTTAAAGGTATTTTCTTTGGCTTGAACCTTACGTACACATGGTCTCCCACCTCAAACTCATTTTAAGTCCTTTTCTTATATGCATACACCTTCTGTCTATCTTGAGCTGCCTTCAAATTTTGTCGGATTTTCTTTACTTCTGACTCCATTTCAGCTAGCATTTCCGGTCCAAGCAACAACCTGGTTTCTGGGCTACTCCAATTAATAGGATTTTTGCATGGTTGTTTGTATAAAGCTTCGAACAGACTCATCTTAAGGGATTCTTGATATCCGTTATTGTACGAAAAATCCACTAGGTGCAGATATTCTTCCCACCTAGTTGGTTGTTGCATCACATACATACGTAACATATCCTCCAGGATCTGATTGACTTGCTTCATTTGTCCATTCGCCTGTCGATGGTAGGCAGTGATGAAATTAATTTGAGTTCCCAGTCATGTAAATAAAATTTTATAGAATGCTGAAGTAGACTTCACATCCCTATCAGATATGAGAGTCTTTGGGATACCATGCAGTCTAAAGATCTCTCGCATGAATACATCTGCTATTTGCACCATCTTATAAGTGGACTGCACTAGTATAAAATGTGTTGTTTTTCTTAATCGATCCACCGCTACCATTATAGAATCATTATGCTTCTTTTACCTTGGTAAACCAGTGATGAAGTCTAAAGATATCACCTCCCACTTCCACTCAGGTACCAGTATAGGCTGCATCAACCCGACTGGGTGCTGGTGCTCCACTTTCATTTGCTGTCACTCTAAGCACTTGTTTAGATATTCTGCAATGTCTCTTCTCATACCTGGCCAGAAGTAGTTCTTCCTAATTGCCGTTAGCATTTTCTGATACCCGGGATGTCCAGATTAGTTACTTCGGTGAGCTCATTTAGAATTAGTTCCTTCAACTCCATTATGTTTGGAACAAAAATCCTCTTCTTGAAAATTAGTAACCAATCTTTATTAATTTCATAATCAGCATATTTTCCTTGTTTTCTGAGCTCATCTGCTTGTTGCCACATAAACTGGTATTCAAGATCTTTTTCAGCTTCTTTTTTTATTTACTCCAAGAATTTTCATTCAACCTGGTTATATTACAACTCATAATTACCATGCAACTTCCTACTTAACGCTTCAACTACTCTATTATCTTTTCCCTTCACATGCTGCATATCAACGTCAAACTCACTCAGGAAGGCATTCCACCTTGCCTGGCAAGAATTAAGGCCAGCTTGCTTAAAATAACAAGTTACGCTGCTATGATTAGTTTCGAGTACAAATCTCTTTTCAAGTAAGTAATTCCTCCATACCCGGAGCGGATGCACTACTGATATTAGCTCCAAATCATAAGCGGAGTATCGTTGTTCATGCTCTTTTAGATTTCATGACTCATAGGAAGCTACCTTACCCTCTTGTGATAGAATCACCCCAAATCCTTTTTTACACGCTTCTGTGCAGACTTCAAACTCTTTATTGGGATCATCTACCCTTAATACTGGAGCTATAGTCAATAAAAGTTTTAACTTTTCAAAACGGTCTTAACATTTCTTTGTCCATTTAAATATATTTCCTTTCCTTTGTAAGGAAGTAATTGGGGAAGAAATATTTGAAAAACCTTCAAGAAACCGTCGATAATAGCTGGCCAATCCCATAAAGAATCGAATGTCTACCACGTTTTCGAGTATCTTCCATTCCATAATCGTTCTTATTTTCTCCAGGTCAACTGAAATTCCCTTAGCAGAAATTACATGAACAAGGTACTGTAATTCTTCCTTGAAGGAATCACACTTGCCGAACTTAGCGTACATTTGATGCTTCCGTAGCATTTCCATCGCTATCTATAAGTGCTCTTTATGCTCTTCCACATTCTTGGAAGAAACTAAAATGTCATCAATAAATATTAACACAAAATTATCCAGATAGGGGTGCAATATACCATGCATCAGCCTCATAAAGGTTTCTGGTGCATTAGTCAACCCAAATGGTAACACCACAAACTCGTAGTTTCCGTACCTGGTACGAAAAGAAGTTTTATGTATGTCTTTTTCTTTTATCTGGATCTGATGGTATCCCGACCTTTACTTGATCAAACAAATCATCAATCTGTGGTAAAGAGTATCTATTCTTAACAGTAAATTTGTTGAGCTGGCGATAATCTATGCACATTCGTATGGTTCCATCTTTCTTCTTCACGAATAGCATTGGTGCTCCCCAAGGGGATACACTTGGTTGGATGTACCCTTTATCCCATAATTCTTGTAACTGTATCTTCAATTCGGTTAATTCCGGTACACTCATTCGGTATGGTTTCCTTGAAATCGGTGATGCCCCAGGTATCAACTCTATGGTAAAATCAATATCCCTTCTATGTGGCAAACGTGGTATTTCCTCTAGAAATACGTCCATAAACTCTTGCACCATCGAAATGTTTTTCATCATTGGAGCCTTTTCTTTGGAATTACTAAAGCCCACTTGGATGGTGTATAACTGAGATCATTTCCTCATGCACTTACCCATTTGGGATGTTGTAATTGGACGTAGCTACAGGGGTTTATTTATTCCTTGAATTTCCTTACGGGTTCCATCTTGCATTCTGTAATATATGAATTTTTCTTTACAGTCTACTAACATCCAGTGCTTCTCTAACCAGTCCATACCAAGTAGCACATCATAGGATCCCAAAGGTAATATATTCATGTCTACAGTTAGCTATTGTTAACTAATTTCTAGTGCATAGTTCAAAATCTTGGCACAAACGTTTCTCTTTGCCCCCATGGCTAACTGCACCAGCCATGGATTTCTGAATTTATGACTGCAATTTACAAATCTCTACTACTTTGGGACTTACATAGCTTAAAATTGCACCTGGTTCTACCAAAATAGAAACAGGTTGAGATGGTAATTTACCTTCCAATTCTATCATTGTCAGTTGGTAATCTGCCTGCTGATCTTCCAAGGTTGCGTTAATTCTGGGTATATTTCTAGCTACATCTCCTACTGTTGAGGCCTCTTGTAAGTTGGTAACTACCTCGCTCCTTCCTCGCTGCAAAAAATTTATATAGTAGTGTGCCTAACCACACCCCCATCACTGTAAGGGTAGCTTCTGATTTTGTGCTTGATATGGCTTGCTAGAGGCTTCCGTGGGTTTATCTTCCACAGGCCATCTTATTCTTTGATGATTCCTTCCAAAATTTTTGCTAACTGAGTTTCTAGAAACACACTTGAAATTACTGGTTCTTTTTTTCTTGAAACTAGAATTACCCTTATGCTCTTTCTTTGTCTGCCAGCTTTTGCCCTATTCTCCTTTTGCTTTAGCTTGCTGGTAGAACATTCTTGCCTTCCGGTTTGCCTCGTCCATTGTTTTGGGATTCGCAAAGTCATTTTTTTGCTTCATATGAGTCAGAAAACTACTCAGGAACTGTTGTACTTTTGCCTTTTCATCCCCTAAATAAGGAACATAACGGAGTAAGGAAGTGAACTTGGTAATGTACTCATCCATCATCATTTTTCTCAGCTTTAAGTCATGGAACTCTCTAGATTTTTCGTCATAGAAGCGTTAAGTTAAGTATTTATCCTTAAAATATTGTTGGAACGAATCCCAAGTTACGTCCTGATCATCTATACTGTGGACATTTTTCAGTTCCTCCCACCATAACGTGTCATTCTCCCTCAACTGATAAATGGCCAATCTGGCTTTAAGATTACTGATATATTCGTAAACTTGAAAATACTTGTTCATATTTATCAGCCATGCCTCAGCCACCTCTTCCTCCACTCCATTAAATGTAGGCGGTTTTATCTCTCGAAATTCACCTTGTAGTTCCACTTTCTGCCTCTTAACTTCTTTCTGATATGACACATTATTTGACTCAGCCTCATTGTAGTTTTTATTTCTATTACTTCGCTGAGACTGACTACTTTCCAATCTGTCAGTGGCATGGTCTCTTTCTTGTTGCTCATTTACTTATTTCATGTCTCTATCAGGGTTGGGTTGTTCCATTCTCTGATTCTGTTTATCTGAGAGGCTTTTTAATATCCTCTCATGTTATTGCATTAAACGCGCATTATCACTTCGAACCCTCACCATTTCCTCTTGTAACTTTTGTACTATATTTAACAAAATTCTAGTTTGGTGTTGTTGTTCCTCCAACAGTCTACTTGTTTGCTGGTGTTGATCCACACTCAGCTGCACCCACATCTCTGGATTCATTTCTGGTCGGGGTTGGGCTTATCCGGTATTTTGGGGTGACTGTTGTGTTTTCCCCCTTCGCATAATATCTCATCTTATACTTCTTTTCTCTATGCATCAGTATACAAATAACTTAAAAAATTAGTTGATCCATAGCGTCCCAGCATGCGAACGCTGCTCTGATACCACTTGTAACGTTCATCATTATACAAATAAGAAAATATTGAAAATACTTACTATCTTGAAAAAAATATATGCATAAATATCAGTAAACCTTTATACACAGTTCACTATACTCATAACAATGGTACATATATTTATTTAAACCCCTTGACATTATTGAAAATACCAATGATATAACATATGTTTATTTTAACCCCTTGACATTATTACACATACCACTAATATAACATATATTTATTTTAACCCCTTGACATTATTACACATATCAATGTTCACTGTGGAAATTGTGTTACATGTGTATGACTATTTTATTAAACATGAAAGGGCTATGGTTACCAATAAATCCATTCCATCTTAGGAGGTGCTAGCTAACAGTTTTCCTATCGCTTAAGATCTTCCCTGTACTCGCATTCAAGGTGATCTAAATTTTGATTAAATAATTAGTGTTTTTTTATTCGTCATGTTACAACACGGATATGAATATCGCATTTAATATAGTCATTGATTAATCCACCTCCATGCTAGTGATCACTTATGGTGACATATAGAAATCTCTCTGCCCTAGATCTACCCCTTCTATGATCCAATAGTGGTAACAATTTAGGGTTATGGGGTAATGAATTTACCGTGCTAACTGTTTCCGGAGTCTTTCGGCCTTTCGCTCTGCGAGAGGAGACTCTGTCTCTGTGACAAACCTCCTTCCAACTTCTCGGCCTCGTTACAGATTTGCAGGAGGAGACCCGGTCTCTGCAACGAATCCCTCAAGGTAAAAGTCTTACAGTTATGATTAATTTCATTAGAACAATATTCACTGATTTTTAAGTTTGTTACCATAAATCTAAAGCAGGATGACTTCGCTTATGAATCTCTTTTAATATTACAATTTTCGTTCCTATTTTCCGCATCTACGTTTAACTTGGTGTGTTTTCTTGGCTAGGGTCTCTCAGTGTTTAATTGACCTCCATACTCCCACCGGAATCCTTTCTCATGCACGGCTACTGCAACGATGATACGGTGAGAGTCCTATCAATTTTCAAATGAGTACAGTGGGTTTTTGGCTTGGTACAATCCTCACAAATTACATTATTCTAACTGTAGAGTCTTAACGCTATTCTTGCAGGTTAGCGTGCCCGGTTCTCGATAATAAATGTTATAGGTAAGTCTGTGAGGTTTACAGGTTTTAACGTTTTTCTTCCTTTTCAGTATAATATGGTTGAGGAAAATATTTAACCCTTTCCTCCTTTGCATGCAGGTATGCTCACAGGATTAACACCATAATGATTATGCTCTTAAGGAAACTCGGTTGTGAAATCCGCGAACTCCACTTCATCGGCTTTGTCAGGTACCATCTCTGCAGTAAGGAACTTTGTCTCTAAATTATTATGCTTCACAAAGATTGGTGACTTGCTACAGAGTTTAATCTGTTTTATTTAGATACTTTACATGTTATCCCTCGTTATTGGTCTGTACCCTCAAATGGGCACCTGTAGTCGTTTATATGTGACAGTATCTTAAATTGTTTACTAAGACAATTTACTCATATTTCAAACTTGCTTAATCTAAGCTTCAACTTCTAATTTACCGTTTTCCCAGAATTTCGGTTCTATACTGTTATGGTATGTTCCGAGGTTTTTTCCTATACTTGATGTAGAGACATTTCTTGATTTTCATTACATACGATATACTTGTCGCAGCTATGGTTGTCTGATCTATACAGTATCTTCCTAAAGTTCAAGACTGTTAAATGAAGTAGTTCTCTTCAGCATTTGATTTACGTTTACCATGCTTATCGTTGTGACTTTCTGTGGTTAGGTATTGATTGTATTAATTCCATTTATAAGAATATATACAAAAATAGTAACTCTTATGTTAATTTCAATTTTTATAAGATTCAGCACCAGTAGTATAAGTCATGTTATTACTTTCCCTAAATCAATGGTGGTTGTATTAAGTTAGCGATGTTCTACCATTCGGTCATAATAAAAAGAATACTTTTGTACTCTTTCATTCTCATCTCCATAATTAAATGCACAATCCTTTACATTGTTTTTGGTTTAGTATTTTTGGTCTTTCTTCTTGTATTAAAGTCTATCCATAGAGTATACTACTAAACATTTTAGAGGATGACTTCACTATCACACAATTCTATTTATTTAAATTATTGTTAGCATAACTTTACTTCTTGACTATGTACTTCATAGAAATTCACTAAACTTTGGTTATTTACAATACATATTTATTTAAGTTTCAAGGGCTCAGTCCCTACTTTTATTCTTCCATTGCCCTAACATGAAAATGACCGAAACATTCTCTCTGTGAAGATACACTAATTGCAGGAAATGACAACTCAGAACCTTCTTCCAGAAAGTTCTGATTTAACAGTTCCATGTCTATCTTTTATCAGAAATAATATTAAGAATCAATACTAGCTATCTTTTCACATTTTAAGTATTGTAACCTTTCTTTAGCTTTCACACTTAAAGCTATAAATCATATTCATAAACCATTAACTTATATGTTTCTCGTTTTCGGACTGATGTTGTTTCTCGCTACCTCGAGAGAGGAAATCACGTCCTCATCTCTCCCTCGTGCTCCACGTCTCAGCTTTACAAGTTGACAGAATTACTGGAAGAGACCTCCAGACATTCCGGTCCAGTGTTCTATTCCAATCAATTATCAAAATCACAGTATTCCACTGGTTACCACGAGCTTGAGAATTCTTTTTTGTAAATTTCGTTCTCCAGTTACCGAACATAACCCCCTTTTCCTCACTGAGATATGTATTTTATCCTCAGAGGTTGAAGTAACTGTTTGCACTGATTCTGTTCAACTAACTTAGTTCTTGAATTACCTTTTTTTTACCATCAGTCTATTACCTTTTATGGAAATCATTTCCATAATTATATTTAGTCAAAATTAATTTATGTTCATAATATACTATTTCCAATATAAATAACAATAAATGTCCAAATACTTAACAACACAATTAAATCACGAGTTAACATTTAAGCCAGCTATTACAATCCCTCCGATTATGAGTTTAAATTTTTAACAGCATTGAACAATTCAAGAAAGTCGATGAATAAAATGATTCCGCAAGAGACAGTGGATGATGCCGCAAGAGACCGTGGAAAATCTATACTGAAGTTATCTCAATTTTGTCCAATCACTGAGAGCGCTGTTCCCTATTTCGCTGTTTGGTTTTTGCTTTACACTGGGCTCTTTAGGTATTAATCATATTTCAAAAATCGTGATCGACTCATGAATAGGAATTCTTTCCTTATCGTTAGATTAGGATAAGTTTAAAACACTTGTTACATGATAGGCTTTTATCCAGGTTTGGAGAAATTAGCTTTCTGTGGGTGCACTAGATACGGGATTTCAGCCCATTCAATGCTGAAGGGTGACACTAGACATTTATTATATAGAAAAAGTGATTTTTTTACATTTCAGTTTTCTAATAATAATCAATCAGAAAAATAGGTCTGAGCTTTAATGTAAAATTTATTTTAATAAATTAAGATATACTAATAATAAAAATGAATTCAGTATCAACTTTTAATAAAATATTTTAATTTTATATAAAGGTATAAAGTGATTTAAAAAAAAATTAAATAATGTACTTTTTAATATAACAAAGAAAATTTAATATTAGTTATAAATAAAATACTTCAATTTTTATTTTTAAAAAAATCTATTTTTTTTTAGTAGTGAGAAAGATGTAAATTTTTATTGTTTGATAAAAAGTTCATAAATAACATGTAAAATAATATTATTGATACTACATGATATCTAGTTTATTTTATGTTTAATTAATTTGTAATATATATATATATATATATATATATATATATATATATATATATATTTTAAGAATTACAATTTTTTGTTTTATATATAATAATTTTATATATTTTACTAATGTGTTATTTAAGATTAGCATAAATTCATTTTAATTATAAATCTACTAAAAATTAAGATAAATCAAATCTTTTGAAACACAAATAATTTACACTCGAAAATAAATTTTCATGTCATTTTTATTCTACTTATAGTTAAGTAGATATATAATTATTAAATGTTATATTCAATTAATGTATTAAATTTTTTTATTTTATATAATCAGAAGCTATCATTAAATCAGTTAGATGGTTTTTTTAATCCAAAAAAAGACTTTTATTCAATAATTTAATTCTTATAATAGAAATGTAAAAATGTAAATATTGTACTTTGTATTTGAATTTAAAATTATAAAATATATATATATTTTTAATCATTAAATGATTTTACAATTTAAAATTTTCACAAAATTTAATAATAAGAATTTAATATTTTGGTATTAATCATTTAATCTCCTACCGTGATCTCAGATTTAATTTGTTATTATAATGAAATTTAGTTTCATATTAATAATAACATTGTTTCATTGGTAACCTATATTTTTAGTTATTTGATATACAATATAACCGGTATGGATTTATATTAATTTTGCATTACTAATAATAACAATGACTTAGTAATATATACATTTATATTAATTTTAGATTATTAATAATAACAACGACTTAGGGATATATGTTAAGTTTGATCCATGTCTTATTAATAAAAAAAATTTATTATACTCTGAAAGATTTAGTATCAATAAAAAAAATAGCTATTGTTTTTTTGTTAGTTAGTTTTCTAGATTTGTTTGGAATTCGTTTAAGGATTCATTTTGAAAATTGAGAATAGTTTATAATTTGAATAACCTTTCGGTCAAAGATTAATTCATGAAGATTTTATCGTTAGATTAATCTGGATCGAAAACTATCCATAACATAGTGTGGAGTATGGAATAGTAAGTGTAGTAGATGTTTAGGCTTCTTACAAGGTATGTATAGTAATTTCTTTACATATGTTCATTATATCATTAGTTATTGGTCAAGGGGTTTTATTTTGGGAGTAAGCAATATCATAGTTCATGAATTCATATTGGAGATATATAATGAGGAAAAAATGATATAATATATTGGGAGATATATAGAGGGTAAACGGTCTTTATATTGGCACGTATAAAAAATGGAGTTAGAAGTTAATAAAAAAATATAAAAGGGTATAAATAATGTTAATAAAAAATCTGATACCTATAGTGAAAGTAGAGGCTTTTTAAATTGGGAAGATGTATTGGATTTATATTGGTAAGGGTTATATAATGTGAATTTTAGAGGTATTTTCCAATATATACTCAAATTAAAGATATTGTTTAATATGTTATGATATGTTAAATGTTCATTCAGTGAATCTCCATGGAAAAGAAAAAGAAAAGAAAAATACTTTTATATTAAAGGAAATTCCAATTGGAAAAAATATATTAATTATATTTCCAACATTTAATTATTTAACTAAAATGATAATACCTAAAAAAAACCAGCAATATGTACCCAAGATCAAAATCCTAGTTTATCCGAATCTACTCTAATCTAACCTAGTGTGGGCAACTATTTCTAGAAATTAACAACTAAATAGCATGTTCATGACAAAATATTAAACACTAATTATAAACACACTGTGAAACCAAAACCCGTCTGGCCACTTCTTCTCTCAAACCCCCTAGCACAACCTCGAATTGGGTTTGAAGAGCAAAGGGTTCCAGCTCAGAATTTTAGTTTCTTCAAATCAAATGTCAAGATTAAAATTAAGACATTAAAACCTAAAATAATTTAACAATAATAAAGAAAATATAAATAAGATAAATTAAATTAGAAAAATAGTGGAAAATCATTATCCAGGATTGAGGGATCCTTTTAAAATAAATTAAATTAGCAAAATAAAGTGGAAAATCATTACCCAGGATTGAGGATCCTTCTCAACCTGGTTAATGCTTCCAAGAACACTCAAATTAAAATGACAAGATACAACCAATATTAAGAACAAGAAGCATTCATTGATGATAAACCAACTCTCTTTACAAGAGCGAAGTATACAAGTTTGTTGCCACAGTAAACCTCATATCAGCTACCTATCCGAAGTCTATTACAGAGTGAATGATCAATGCCCAACTCTATTCTGAAGATAAGTATATGTACAAACTGAGCATTTTTGGTGGACCAAGACCAATCCGGCAATCTCATACTTGTTCAACTATGAGATAAAAACAAGCTAGCACATCATACAAAATTGGATCTTTTTCTTTCCAAATACAAATGCATCTTAATAAACTATTTTAATCCTTTGGAAATAGATAACATTCGTTCCTCTTGTTGTTCAAGCAGTTGATCTGGAGTTTTCCTCAAATCTAGGAACTATTTTCAAATGTAGGCAAAATTATGCATTTTGGGTAGACTGGCATTGGAGAACCACATATGTCTCTCAAGCGGTTGAGTATTTTGGAAAATGACATGTATTATAATCGATTTTCCATACTGGAAACAAAATCCATATTCTCAAAATTTTCGATTTAGCTTCATTGCCTCAAAAATTATGCCTGAAGTTTTGACAAATAAAATTATTTTGGAGTTGGAACTTCACACGTCTGACCTGGGTGCAATCTCACTAGTTTAGAATTATTTAATACCTTTGGCTTCAAAACCCATGTGGCATAATTTCTTTCAAAATGGCGTAAATTTTCTAACCACGATCAGATACTAGAGTTGCACTCTGGATATAGAAACTAGGCTAAACAATTTTTCATTACCAAAATCAACGTAAAATTAATTTAATCTATTAAATACTTAAGTAGTAATGATTATAAGAATTTTTTTCCTCAAAGTGCATGCTAAAGGAATTTAGCTTCAAATGGGGGAAGATGGATAATAAAGTAAGCAACATGTGGTTATGAGTGGTAAAAATGTTAAATAAAGTGTTAAAAATGATGACAAAATGGGAGCCCAATAGTGCCCACCCTAACACTAGCTAGCTTTAAAATTGTTAGAATTATCCATTTGCATCAATCATATCCTTTATGATTGAGTTGAGCTCAATTTTCTAGGTTAGATGATGCTTGTTAGGAGCTTGTATGCTTTCTAGTCCCATACTTATTATTCCTTTTTTCACAAATATTTGGGTGAATACTTAGAGGGAATAACAGATACCCATCCACTTCAAGAAAGTTGGAGGGATTAACACATACCCATCCACTTCAAGCTTAAATCATACGTACGAGTCGTCAGAGAACATCTCACCATCCCTGTCGTCAGAACCTTGACTCATTTTTGAGAGAGAGAGAGAGAAAATACAATTGCTAGTGTATAATTATACAATTTTCCCTTTTAACATTGTAGCATATGTTAGAGGCTTTTAAGTGTGAATTTTCCCTTTTTGGCATGATGATTTTTTTCCCATGGTATTTTGTAGATTCGGTCAAGGGAACTATGGTTATGTTCTAATCCAAAGTTAATGGATTGGGGTTTATGAACGCTTCAACATGTATATACATGTATTGTAAAATTGAAAGGAACATAATGAAAAATCAGTCGAGAAAAATATTTGTGTATATTTTTTTATGGTTTATTCCCTCGCCGTTGCTTATTTTCTTTTTTAAGAATTCATTTGTAGGTAATTCTTGTACAGAGTTACAACCTGCATTTGGTATGAGAGTTGTTTTGGATTCAAGGGTACGGTTTTGTTTCTAAGGGGTTTTTCTCAGGCCCGTGGTAGACCAAGTTCAGTGGTAGATCTATGGGATCTATTCTTGTGGTGAAATAATATGGTGAGCAGTGAAAATATAGAGATCGGGAAATTAAATGGTCACAGTTTTGAGTTGTGGAAGCTCAATATGGACGTATGCTGGTGGATAAATATCACTCGATCATGGTAGATCCATGTATTAAACAAACAAAAACGTTAGATGAAGATTAAGCGAAGTTGGATTGGAAAGCAAATATCACAATACGATTGTGTATCTTAGATTCAATATTGTTGGATGTATCAGGGGAAGCTACGATGAATTATTTGAGGGACAATCTAGGGGCTTTGTACTAATCTAAGTCTCTGGTGAACAATGTGTTCCTACAGAAAATGTTGTATAACCCAAGGACGAAGGATGGAGACTCGGTGACAGAGCATTTGAATGTCTTTAATATTTTTGTAAGCCAGTTGTTACCTGTTGATATTAAAATTTTAGATGAAGATAAGTGTATCAGTTTTATGTGTTCTCCACTAGATTCATGGGATAGTCTCGTTGTTGCAATAGGTAGCAATACAACTACCTTGAAGTTTGATGAAATAGTCTCATCATTGTTGTCGGAGGATATGAGATGGAAAAATATGGAGGGGCATAATGGATATGCCTTGTCTATACGAGGATAATCCCAGAACAAGAAAAAAAATCCTCAAGTGGAAAATTTAAATCTAGAGGGAGATCTACATCTCCATGAAAACCTATAAAGGTGTGCTGGAAATGCGGAAAGGAAGGGAACTTCAAAAAGGATTGTATATCTAAAGCTCCTAAGAAAGGAAAGGGAGTTGATGATGCCAGTTCTGTAAAGGCGAAAACCACCTTAGATGAAGGTGGGGATGTGTACTTGGCTTCTTTTTCAAGTGCACATGTAGATAATGAAGCATAGATGATTCATTCAAGCGGATCCTTTCACTTAACTCCCCATAGGAGTGGTTCTGCGAGTATGAGAAATATGACTGTGGTGATGTTTTCCTAGCAGATGCTAGGAAGTCTACAATCATCATACACAAAATATTCAAGTTTAAGTTGCAAGGTAGAAGGATTAGAACAGTTCCTAGTGTTTTTCGTATTCCTGCATCGGCCATAAATCTAATTTTTGTAAGAAATATGGATGACACATGTGTAAAAATAGTGTTCGAGAAGGATACTTACAAGATGGTTCGAAAAGCACAGTTATTGATGTAGGGAGTTCAGATTGGAACTTTTTACAATATTTTGGGTAGCACTCTTATTCATGGGTGCAACAGTTTTGTGGTTCCTGAAAGTGAAGCAGAAAACTTAGTGATCTATTGAGAGAAGACCATGTTATGGCATCAAAGGGTTTGCCATGTTGGAGAGAAGGGCCTTCGAATACTGCATGGTAATGATATGTTAGAAGGTATTTCTAATTCCTCTCTATATTTTGATTTCTATGAACATTGTGTATATGGGAAGCAGAATCGGGTGAGTTTCCCCTCTGATGCTAAGAGAGATAAAAGGATATTAGAGCTTGTGAACAGTGATATGTTTCGACCTATGTTGGTTCCATTACTGGGTAGGTTTTCATACTATGTATCATTTATAAATGATTTCTCAAGGAATACATGGATATATTTCCTCAGGAAGAAATATGAAGTCTTTAAGAGGTTTAGACAATTTCAGGCTCTCGTGGAAAACCATACATATAAGAAGATAAGGGTCTCGAGGAAAGATAATGGTGGAGAGTTTTGTTGGTTTTATGGGGCCTAGAAACAAGTTCAAAGTGACTACGTATTCTAACAAAACCCACTATTACCATCCCTTTTGGCAATGATATGCTTGCGCAGACCAAAGTATCACCCAAGGGAATATAAGCGGACATTAGAACCAGGTTTCTACATCCAGAGGGATGGAGGAAAGTGGCTTTAGGGCTTTCCCTTCTTATCAAAGATTCGTAGGTTAGGTCTGTCAATATTATCGTCGTTGTTCAACAGATATATTGAACATACTGAGAGACTGTGCGATATTAATTATTCATGCATTAAATATAGTAAATAACCATCAAAACAGATTGTGCTATTTAGTTACAGAAAAAATCCTTATTCACAATAGAAATTCATAAGAAGTAATAAAAAATAAAACACATCATTATGATTGAGATATTGTCAACAATTCTTTCATTAATTTCTAGATCTATCCCATACACTCACTTTCCACCCTCTGCACATAGCTGCAAGGGTCTACACACACAGTTGTAGTATTTCCTAAGGTCTCTATGCACACAGTTGTAAGTGTCTGCGCACATAGTTGCAGTATTTCCTACGGTCTCTGTGCACACAACTGTAGGAGCCTTTTCCTCTAAACACAAAACACAGACTTAGACTCAATCTTACAACCAAATGCATTGCAAATGATATGCCATTCATAAGCTATATATGGCTTCTATATACACTCCTTATATAGATTTTTCTTTTACAATACTGGGTCCCAAACCATACATGGAATCCAACGTTGACAAAGAGTCCCATCCCATTACATAATAAGGGGATTTGACCTAACCAAAGCCCCTGAGACCGAAAATATACTTTTCTTTGTGCGCTCTACTCCTCGATCTATGGAGTCTTTACTTCGTGGGGGATCCCTGCTCCAAAAGGCCCCCAATGCAAAACTGTGACTCATCCCGAGTCACAATGGTGGTGCGCCCTCGATCTTCACTCTGATCCTACTCAAGGACTCCTTCAATGGAGGAACTGTATCGACACACTGCTTTGTAAAATTTTTGTCTTCCCTAACTTGAGCCACGATCTCCTGAAACTCACTCGCTTGATGCATGGTCTCTTGATTCACACTCACTTGTACCTGAAACCAATTTATAGTCTTTGCCCCTGACCAACTACGCAGAGCATCAAGACTCTACACCAACCATATAGTCATTGCGAACTACAAGGGACTGAGTCAGACCTATATAATTTTAATCTACTACTATTGATACGCCGAGGGAAAAATTCCTCATTCATCTTGGCGGGTTGGAACATGCCTCTGTATATCACTTCCCAAACAATATATATGCCTGAACTATGTATTTGCAGCTTCCCTAGGAACTTTGCAAACTTGTTGTGGTACACTAGAAAGAGGTCCCCATATTTTAAATTCTTTGGCTTTATATGTCGTTCATGCCATGCCTTCTCTCTTTCCTTATTAACTTGGTGATGAAATCCGTTGATGAAGTGATCCTCTTTCAACTCGATAAAATGCGCCAATCACTACTCCATGATGTCTCTTTCAGCCATATTCGTTAATGTGGCAATGCATAGACTAGGAACAATATATCCCATGGGATTTACTGCTTCTTAGCCATATACTAATCGAAATAGGGTATATCTAGTCAAATTCTTGCAAGTAGTTTTGTAAGCCCATAAAATAGCAGGAATGCATAGGCCCCATTTGTTTTTGTTAACATTGCATTCTTTTGTTAACGTGTGCTCCAATATTTTGTTGAAATTTTCTATTGTGCTATTCGCCTTCAGGTGGTATGGCATACTCTTCTCGTGACCAGCTTTGAATTTTTTAGTTCAGGCTTCTATAGTGATATTTAGGAAATGCATTCCCCGGTCGCTCATCAAAAAATTCGGGCAACCAACATTCACACAATATGCTTGAAAATGAATTTTTCTATTGTATCTATAGTGAAATTATTTATTGGTTGCACCTCAACACACCAAGTGAGGTAATAAGTTGTAGTAATAATGTACGAATCACCTGTCTTCTTTCCCAGCAGATCGATTGGACCTATGAAGTCAATTTCCAATTTATCGAAAGCTTCCCAAATTACTTTTGATTTCAACGGCATTTCATCTCTTCATGACGATATTCCAGTCCTTTGAAAAACATGACATGTGCCATAATAAACCTTTGAATATTTATGTATCATAGGCCACCATAATCCGGAATGTAGAATCTCCTGCGCAATAGCTTTTCCTGCATAGTGACCTCTAGCGACTCTGTCATGTGCTTCACCGAGTATGTTGTGTCGTTCATTCTCAGGATCATATCTTCGCAAAATTTCATCAGCCCTCATTTCATACAGGTGTCCTGCAATCATAGTAAAGTCTTCCTCCCTTACTACCAATGCCTTCTTTTCCTGCGTAGTTTGTTCTTGAGGTGTGATTCCCATTGAGAGAAACTGAATGATATCTAGGAAATTCTCATCTGCAACCTTTATAGTGAAAATTTTCACATCAGCTAATCCTTACTGTGCGTCATGGAAATCTTCGCAGGGTATACCATCAATCCCTATTTGCACACAATGTGTCCCAACAAAATACCATCTGATACGAAGAAAATGCACTTCTTTAGGTTTAAGAAACCCAATATTTCCTACAGGTATCCAACATCAATCATAGACTAGAGACATGCTTCTTTAATGCACAAAATATTGTCCAGTCATCAAAATATAGCTCCAGGAATTTGTGAATATAATCTTTGAAAAATGCAACAACAACCCTGGAAAATATAGTGGGCATGCTCTTCAACCCAAATGGAATGATGGTATATTGAAAGGACCCCCACTAAGTAGAAAAGGTGGTCTTTCCCTTTTCTTTCGGCTCAATCCTGATATGGTGATAACCAAAGAATCTATCCATAAATATGTAAGCTTCTTGGCCACCAACATTCTCTAAAACTTCATTGGTGAATGGAACGAGAAACAGATCATGGAGACATGCATCGTTCACATTTCCAAGATCAGCACATATCCTTATCTCTCCTTTAGTATTCTTCTCCTAGACCGCCATAGGGCTAACCCACTTAGACTCTTCAACTAGTTCAATGATGTCAATGTTAAGAATTTTGTCAAGTTCTTCCCTTTCTTTATCCATGTACTTTGGGTTCAACCGATATGGGTGCTACTGAACTAGTTTAACATCCGAGTTCAAAGTGATGTGCATTACTCCTAAATCACCCACAATTCCTTTTAATTCTGATAATTTTGTAGGGAATGGGTCTTGTTATTCATGCAACATCTTAGTGATTTTTCTGACGGTGTCATCATACCAATATTCCCCTATCTTGGTAAACTTGAGCTCCGCCTCTGAGCCTATGTTGACGTGTCGCATTCTGACCAATTTTTCTACATCCAACACTACTATCTCAGGACCTACAACCACGTGTTGTCCTTCAGACTTAGTGATATAACGTCACATGGATCCTCCTCACCTTCCTCCACTGTCAAATTGTAACATTCTCCGGCCTATGTCATTTGTACATCCCAATCAGTGTGTACGAGAGTCATGGGCTCCTTAGTAATCCTCAATACACCTGTGTTTTCTTCTTGAAGAGCCTCATTACTACATTCTGATCCATTCGTGAAGCTATATGTCAACACGAACCATTCTACCATCTCATCCCAATCCATCGTTCCATGGCACAACTCTGTTTCAAGCCATTGCTGAGGTATCATCTTCAAAGAATGAAATAACATATCCACAAATTGTGGTTGAGGTTATTCTCCCCAAGATGTGGTCCAATGAGGTAAATGCTCACACGAATCCTTCTGGCCATTATACTTCTCTACAATTCTTGTGTCAACCTGACCAATGTAGAAATTTGAATAATAGATGAGTTATTCACCGAGATTATCCTAATTACACACTATTTGAGCTTCATGCATAATACATAACCTCTTCTACCATTGATCATGAATTTGCGGAATTAAAAACAATCGCATGCGCACATTGAAACATTAATCAATCACACATATCAACACAGTATGTAATGGTGAAAGCATACAGCTGAAAAACCTCAACTATCTGTATATTATAATGATAGAGAACATGTAACAATCATAGTACAAACTCCTCACAAGCTCTCAGCACTATCTCTAATTGTTACACACTAACTAGCTCAGATATGAACAAGTCACAAGTTCAAATCTCCTCCACCTGTTAGCCTGCCTCTACTGCGCAATCCAAGATGAAGAATGATTGAGATCCAAGTTTGAATCCCCTTGGCTTGTACTACGCAATCCTCATTGGAAATCTCAATCAATGTGTGTGCAAATCTCATGCACAGCTATAGTCACAACTGATAGTAGACTCACCCTTTCACCCACCTCTAACACTGGTCTCCACTGAACTGTCCATGCACTACAGTTAACTGATGTATTATTAAGTTGATTTATGAGTTAATAATTAGTGAATTAATTAATAATTAATTCACACCACTCATCACTAGTGTATTTATCAGTTAGACTAAATACAAATAGTTCAACTAAGTTAAACCGAACACAACTCCATCAACTATCTCATCAACTCCACCAAACTCTACCACATGAGTTCTAACTGAAGTCATCCATGCAATAGCTCAACTAAACCCTAGGAATAGCGTAATTCCTTCTGTCAGCTGCATGTGCCACATTCGTAGCTCGAACTGAAGTGCTGTAAGAGGATAAGATAATGTTTATAGTCCAAATATTATTAAGAGCTAATAATATTCGACTGATCTATTTTTAGACTGGCAGTCTAAAAATAGACTCCGCCCAGTATGTCTAAAAATAGACGTCCATCTATTTTTACCAACTTGACCAACCATCCATAAATAGCATCCTGCAACTCATAGACCATGATCCATATGTCTAAAAATAAACATAGTCTAAAAATAGACTTTGCGACAAAAATCACCTATGTGGGCCCCACCTAGTTTAGGTGATCACTTTCCAACTAGGATCAGGAAAGATGTTTCAGGATGCCTCCTTCACTGTTTCTTGTTGCCATCTTCAACACTCCCTCTCAACAAGAAAGGATTGTCTTTGCATGCGACATGCAACTCCATGCATTCGCCCTGCGACCTTCACAAGCGCCATGCAACTCCATGCATCTGCTCTGCAACTCCTCTGAAACTGAATAGGCTCCAAACAACTCAATCAGTCTGATGCATCTATCATCAAAGTATTCGACTTCTATTGGGCCCAATTGCACATTTCATCAGGAACCACTGCGCTTTTGAACTCTTGCACCCATGCACTCTGCACTTGCTGTCAACTCTGATTCGCGCTCTAGTATCCGACACTGTCACTTTGATTTGCCTGCATCAATCCAACTGATCATGCTACTATTGCGCTGTTGGCACCTCGTAGCTAGGTTCAATTCATGAGATCCACACCATCTCATGAATCCTGCCCAGAAATATCCTCTTGGGATTATTCATGCATGTCGCCCCACCTCTCACCTGGTGGTATAGCTGCATGCACTCCCTCTGCCCATCTGGCACGAAATTTCTCTGCATGAGTGGTTTATTCCACTCCATGATCCTCATCTTGTGGCTGCTCCACATCCTGAGGTTCACTATTACCTGCATTAAAAACTTGATCCCTCTGAAGCATCAATTGCATTTCTTTCTTGCACTTCCCAACAGTAGGAAGCTCCGTAGACATCCCATCTACTTCAAGTCTGTAGAGATTCTTTGCGTGAATCCCAACCTTCTTGACTTGTCCTGTTGCCTTGTGCCGAAGGAAAAATTTTCCTTCACTGAAGACAACTTCGTACCCTTTATCCTCTAACATTGCGACTGAGATAAAATTCTTCTTTAAACCTGGAACATGCACTGCATCTTGTAAAAGAATGAGTTTACCTGACTCCCTCTGAAAGGTTATGGTACCAATGCCAGTCGAATTGTATCGTCCATTTTCGCCCAACTCAACATGCAACTGGAGATATTTCTCCACCAAGTCACTGAAAATATTCACATCTCCCGTCATGTGAAAGGAAGCGCCACTATCAAAATACCAGCCCGATACCGATGCACTATACACCATGCATGCGATCAATGAGAAGTCCTGCTCATATTGCGAGGCAAGAGCCTCACCAGCAGCCTGCTTGTTCTTCTTCTTCTGTGGACAATTCGTGGCGTAATGCCCATGCTCGTGACAGTGAAAACACTTCACTTTGGACATGTCACGCTCTTTACCATCCACACCGGATTGAGAAGCATTCTTCTTGCCCTTCCCCTTCCTTGTTTTGGCAGCCAAAGCGAAATCCTCTTCATCATATGCCTTTGATGAAGATCCATCCCTGGTACTCCACCTTATCTCTTCTTGCACAAGATCCGACCAAAGTTGCTCCCATCCTGGCAATTTTTCCCAACCATTGACAGAGTCCTGATAGGAATGCCAACTCTTTGGAAGCCCAAGGAGAGCCAAGCTCACCAAGTCCTCATCATCTACAGTCACCCCCACACTTCCCAGCTCATCCCTGCATTGGGTGAACTTCGTGAGGTACTTTGGCATACTGTCTCCTTTCTCCATCTTAATGTTCCTGAGTTTATCCTTGAGCACCAACTTCCTCTGGTCGCTCTTGCTTTGGAATAAATCTGTCAAGGCTTTCCACATCAAAAATGGAGAAGCCTTACCATGCAGGCTGGACACTATGTGATCCTTCACGCCCTCCAACAGAATCCTTCGACACTTTGCTGTCTTATTTTGCCAAGCCTCAACCAAGGCAGCATCGCTAGAAGAAGGCTTTGGAAATTCAACATCTATGAACTCCTTCAGCCCATTGTCATCTAACACCGCCTTGATCCTGTCCTTCCATGCAGTATAATTCGAGCTACCCTCAAGGGCATACTCCAATTGCAATCCGTTGAAAGACATCTCAACTTCGACACCAAGAAAACACTGCTGCAAATTCGAATTCCACCAGCTCAAAACTCAACCGCTTCTGATCTGAAATTGTGAGAACAAAGTATTTCTAGTACAGAGATATACTGTAGGGGAATTTACTAGATTTTTCACCTTTCAAAGAAAGGATGAATCCAGAGGCTACCTGGCCCTCTTACAGTCTCTGCCTAAAGAAATAAAATGTAATCACTGTAATAGATCCGATGATCAACTTTGCTCTGATACCATGTATAAATTTGAATAATAGATGAGTTATTCACTAAGATTATCCTGATTACACACTATTTGAGCTTCATGCATAATACATAACCTCTTCTACCATTGATCATCAATTTGTGGAATTAAAAACAATCGCATGCGCACATTGAAACATTAATCAATCACACATATCAACACAGTATGTAATGGGGAAAGCTTACAGCTGAAAACCCCCAACTATCTGTATATTATAATGATAGAGAACATGTAACAATATGATCCGGATTTATGCAGGAATGCAACAGAATAAACACATAACCATAAATACAGAGATGCAGCGGAAATAACACTTCATTTCATTAATATCAAAGAACTGAAATTTGCTTACAGACAGAATGGAAATAAAACTAGCTAGGGCACTGGTAGCTATCTCTGAGAAGAGATGTGGCGGCTATAGGCCTTTAAACTGCGTTACAATTAGGCTCGAGGGCCTATTTATTATTGAGAAACAATGGAGAACCGTAAACATCCCAAAAACCTAACCCTAGGAGATGAAGCGCCAAAACTATGGGCCCCGTTTGGGTAAATTGGTGTTTCAACTTCCCAGGGACGTAACTTTGGCATACTATCTCCGTTTGACGCACATGATACATCATTAGAAAGCTCTATCCGAGGACTACAACTTTCGAGATGAATTTGATTCCATCAAATTCCCTGGTAAAATGATGCCCAAAAAACGTCGTTTAAGGCCTCAAAACGGCTCCAGAAGTTCAGGACCCGAAAAACTGCTAAAAATAGTAAGTTATGCTGAAACTGAAAAACTGAAAGAGACAATGGTGGGGGGCCAAGTGGAATAGGTGGGTGGCCACCAATATCCACCCAGATAATTCCTCCCCCCTTAGGAAGCAATGGTCCCCATTGCGTTAAGTTCCTCCATGAGATGAGGAAATTTCTGCTGAACTTGGTCCCTGGTGAACCACTTTCCTTGGTGCAGAAGTTGGCCAGCTTTGACAACCCGATACAATTGGATCCTCTGTTGGTGAGTGTTCTTAATTTGCATGTCCATGATACAATCTGTGGTGGCCTGTTCCATGCAGTCTGGGTTTAACTCTGTTGGTGTGAGTTGTTCTGCAATGTCCGAAGTGTCCAGTAGAGGTGGGAAGTAAGGACGAAGGCAATCCACATTGAAGACTGGGTGCAGACCAAGGAATGGTGGAATACTAAGCTCGAAAGCATTGTTCACTACAGCCTTGGTGATGGTGTACGGCTCGTATCAGAGTGGGCGAAGCTTGCAGTGAGGTCCAGTGAGGTGCTCCTTCTGCAAATGCAGCCATACTTTGTCGCCCACCTGGAAGTTGTGTGGCACCCGGTGTTGATCATGGCGTTGCTTGTACTTCGAATTGGCTCTGTCCAATATATCATGAACCTGTTGGCGGATGTGTTGAATGCGCTCGATGAAGCTACTTGCTTTGTCAACTTCAGACTGGACGTGCGCTAAATCGGCCTGAGCAGCTGCAAATCGCATGGCTACGTCAATGGGACATAGTGGCTGGAATCCCAAGCCCACCTGAAAGGGGCTATGGCCAATTGAACTGTGGAGAGCCCGGTTATAACTATGTTGTACATATGGGAGGCTCTCGTCCCATGTGCATGGATGCTTTGAATTGTACATGCGCATGATGTGTACAATCATTCTTTTGACGACCTTTGTCTGGCCATCTGTTTGGGGATGAAAAGCTGTGGACTTGGTGAGCTTTGTGTCCATCATTGACCAGAGGCTGGACAAAAATGTGCTGAGGAACCTACTATCTCGATCTGATATGATAGACTATGGGATCCCAAAGTGCACCCATACTCGTTCAAAGAAGATTTTAGCAGTAGCTTCTGCTGTGATATTATTCTTATAGGCCACCATAATGGCCATCTTCGAGAATCTGTCAACGACCACGAAAACACAGTCATTTCCATTCTTAGTAGAGGGCAGGCCCGACATGTAATCCATGGAGATGGATTCCCAAGGTCGACTAGGGGTAGGTAGTGGAGTATATAGGCCTTGCTTCTTGATGGTCGGTTTGGCAATGGCACAAGCAGTGCAGGATCTGATGTGCTTCTCGACATCCTTTCGAAGGTTCGGCCAATAGAAATACTTCTGTAGTATTTCTACCGTTTTCTCAACCCCGAAATGCCCAGCGACTCGACTGTAGTGTGCTTCCCATATCATCTTGGCACGCTCGCTTGAAGGAACACAAAGGTGTCCCAGGTGACATAAAAGTGCATCTTGGAGGTGAAAATTTGGAACTTGCATGCCCCCCAAGAGTGCCTTGTAAGTGTGGCCGAATTCTGGGTCACTCTCATAGAGAAGTAGCCAATTAGAAGTCTCGTGCCCACAAGAGTTGAGCACGGCAGTGAGTGCCACGATCGGTGGTCGGCTGAGGCAGTCTGCAACATTATTGGTGCTACCCTTCTTGTACTTGATGTTCAAATGAAACTGTTGCAGATATGTGGACCACTTCTGATGGCGATCATTCTGCAACTTCCTTTGTGTCTGTATGAACTGCAGGGGCCGGTGGTCTGTGTGGATGATTGTTTCCTTCCCCAAAATGTAATGCTTCCATTGTCGACAGGCTTGCAAAATGGAATACATTTCTTTGTCATAGGTGGGATACTTGCGAACTGTCTCAGACAATGTCTCACTGTGATATGCCACTGGATGTCCCTGTTGAGTAAGAACTGCCCCAATAGCATAGTCAGAGGCATCTGTCTCGATCTCAAATGGCTGCTGCAAGTCTGGTAAGGTGAGCACTGGGGCAGAACAGAGGCGATTTTTCAATTCTTTGAATGCCTTCTGTTGAGTTTCCAACCAAAAGAATTTTTCTCTCGCTCCTCCTTTGGTGACTTGACTGAAGGGCCAAGTGATATGAGAGAATCCCAACACGAATCTACAGTAGAAATTAGTAAGACCCAGAAAGCTGCGAAGCTCTGTTATAGTAGTCGGGGCTGGCCAATCCCGAATGACTTGGATCTTGGCTGGATCCACATGCACCCCCCTTTCATCAATAATGTATCCCAGATATTGAACCTGGGTCATGCCAAACGTGCACTTATCCAAATTGGCACACAACTTGTGTTGCCGCAATGTTTGGAGGACTTGTCGGATGTGATGAAGGTGCTCTTCCCAAGTCTTGCTGAAGATCAGAATGTCATCCAAGTACACCACTGCGAATGAGTTGGTGAATGGCCGCAAGATGTCTTCCATCATCCTCATGAAGGTTGCGGGAGCATTCATCAACCCGAAAGGCATGACCAGCCATTCAAAAAGGCATTCCTTAGCTTTGAAGGCAGTCTTCCACACATCAGAGGGTTCAATTAGTACCTGGTGATACCCAGACTTCAGGTCGATCTTACTGAAATATTTTGCGCCGTGGAGTTGGTCCAGAAGGTCATCAATCCATGGGATTGGGTACCTATTCTGGACAGTGATCTTGTTCAGCGCTCGATACTCAATACAGAGTCTCCACGTCCCATCCTTCTTCTGTACCAACACGATCGGGCTCCCACAGGGCGATGAACTTGGTCTGATGTGACCTTTCTGCAACAGCTCCTGAATCTGCCTCTTGATTTCATCATTTTCCAAAATAGAGCTTCAATAGATCGGTCCATTGTGTAGCAGCGCACCTGGGGTCAGATCAATCGAGTGCTTGACCTGACAGTGCAGAGGAACCCCTGTGGGTGAGGTGAAGATGTCCCCGTACTCCTTCAAAACCTTATCCATTTGTTGTTGTCGTGCAGAGGGACCCTGTCTGGAGGTCATGGCCATAGTCTTCTTCTTGCCCTGGGGGCGGATCATCAAGAAAATGAATTTCCTAGTTTGGGAAATGAGCTTACTGCATTGTTTTGCAGTAACCAAAGAGATAGCCGTAGGAGGTGGTACCTCTGGTATCCTGTACAACTTATTCCCCAAATTAATAATAACAGCACGAGGTCGAGACTCATACACAGCATGACGCTTCCACAAGTATGGTTGTCCTAATAATACATCAGAAACATCAATAGGAGCAACGTCACATAGTACCTCATCCGTGAAGGGCTTGATGTTATAGGGAAGGCGACACTGCCGGCTGACGCGGAGATCTCGTCCTTGGTGAAGCCACCCGATGGTGTATGGATGTGGGTGAGCTGTGGTCGGCAAGCCCAACCGCTTCATGGCGTCTACTGAAATGAGGTTCTTTTGGCTCCCATTGTCGACAATGAACTGTACAGGGGAGCCCTTTACCCACATCTGGGAGTGGAAGAGACGTTCCTCCTCCTCTGGATCTTCCGGTTCCTCCTTCTGGACCTTTGTAGTGGCAACAGTGGCGTTGGGCTTTGCATCAATAATCTGTTTCCCTTTTTCATTCCCCTTTTCAGGTTCTGATTCGGAGTCGGAGCATGCATCTGACTCAGAAGCCCTCATCTCGGCCACTAGCGACTACTTGGCCCGACACTCACTTGTGTTGTGAGTGGAGCTCTTATGGAACTCACACCACTTTCCCGTGTCCTTCTTTGGCTTTGCGGTGCTGTTCTTTTCTTGTGGCTTCGATGAGTTGTCTTTAGCCGCCATGCCTTGGCTCGGCCCTTTGTTCTGTGGTTTGGAAGCACCTTTCCCTTGCTTTTGATTTGCAGATCCAAAGTCTCGCTTCTTCTGCTTGAATTTCTGCTCAATCTTGGCAGCATACCGGTATGTCGTACCAAGTGAGGAGATGTCAAGGAACTCCATTTCCTCCTGAATGTATTTGTGCAGACAGCTGCGATACTTTAGCACCAGATGTTTCTCTGAATCTTTGATACCCAACTTTGTGCGCAGGGTATGGAATAGATTCGTCAGCTCATGCACATCTTGATCCCTTTGTTGTCGCAGCGTGGTCCATTGTATGTACCTGTCCTCATAGCTCCCCACGGGATAGTACTGTTCCTTGACGGCGTCTCGGAAAGAATTCCAAGTTGGTACGGCCGAGAACAGAGAGGGTTCTGTCTGGTCCTTGTTCTCACAGTAGGTTTCCCACCAGTCCTTAACATGGGGGGTAGCTTCGAGGAGTGCAAAAATAATCTTCTCCCGGTCTGAAAAGTCATGAACAGAGAAATATCCTTCTAATAGATTCAACCATCTATCTACGGCATCTGCGTCTATTTGACCCTCAAATATGGGAATGTCAAAATTTACTTGTACCTTAAAGGGAGTCGCAACTCCAGAGTGGCTACTGGATGCATATGCGCCGCCGGTGGGCAGCCGTTGAAGGATCCGAGCAAAGCTATCCATCATCGCGTTCCTTTGTTTTTCGAGGGCCTCCTCGAGCAATATTTTGATAGGATCTCCTGCTCCCTCATCTTTCTTTTCGTCCCCCATGGGCGTCCGTCGAGGTTTACGAGGCTGATCTTGCAAAGGTTCCACCAGACCAAGCCCTAGCTCCTTATACCCCGACCTCGTTGGGGACATGCAAAGAAGGATCGAGAAAAAGCAGACCGCTCTGATACCACTGATCCGGATTTATGCAGGAACGCAACAGAATAAATACATAACCATAAATACAGAGATGCAGCGGAAATAACACTTCATTTCATTAATATCAAAGAACTGAAATTTGCTTACAGACAGAATGGAAATAAAACTAGCTAGGGCGCTGGTAGCTATCTCTGAGAAGAGATGTGGCGGCTACAGGCCTTTGAACTGAGTTACAATGAGGCTCGAGGGCCCATTTATTATTTAGAAACAATGGGAAATCCTAAACAGCCAAAACCCTAACCCTAGGAGATGAAGTGCCAAAACTATGGGCCCCGTTTGGGTAAATTGGTGTTTCAACTTCCCAAGACGTAACTTTCATACTATCTCCGTTTGACGATATGATACATCATTAGAAATTCCTATCCAAGGACCACAACTTTTGGATGAATTTGATAACTACATTTTCTATAAAACGATGCCCAAAAACGCTATCATGAGGTCTTAAAACGTTCTGTCAGGATTCAAAAACTTTAAAAGAGGAAGTTATGTCGAAATCCAAATAATTTAATAGACATCATAGGCAGAATAGTGGTGGGTCATCAATATTCCACCTGGATCACAATGAATAGATCCAAGTTCGAATCCCCTTGGCTTGTACTGCGCAATCCTCATTGGAAATCTCAATCAATGTGTGTGCAAATCTCATGCACAGCTATAGTCACAACTGATAGTAGACTCACCCTTTCACCCACCTCTAACACTGGTCTCCACTGAACTGTCCATGCATTGCAGTTAACTGATGTATTCTTTGGTTGATTTATGAGTTAATAATTAGTGAATTAATTAATAATTAATTCACACCACTCATCACTAGTGTATTTATCAGTTAGACTAAATACAACTAGTTCAACTAAGTTAAACCGAACACAACTCCATCAACTGTCTCATCAACTCCACCAAACTCTGCCACATGAGTTCTAACTGAAGTCAACCATGCAATAGCTCAACCAACCCTAGGAATAGCGTAATTCCTTCTGTCAGCTGCATGTGCCACATCCGTAGCTCGAACTGAAGTGCTCCAAGAGGATAAGATAATGTTTATAGTCCAAATATTATTAAGAGCTAATAATATTCGACTGATCTGTTTTTAGACTGGTAGTCTAAAAATAGACTCCGCCCAGTATGTCTAAAAATATAGGTCCATCTATTTTTACCAACTTGACCAACCATCCATAAATAGCATCCTGCAACTCATAGACCATGATCCATATGTCTAAAAATAGACTTTGCGACAAAAATCACCTGTGTGGGCCCCACCTAGTTTAGGTGATCACTTTCCAACTAGGATCAGGAAAGATGTTTAAGGATGCCTCCTTCAATGTTTCTTGTTTCCATCGTCAACAACAAAACCTTAACCTTATCAATTTTTAGAACTTCGGCCACCTCCTAGACTCTCTCTATGCCAACCCCACCATCGGGCTTGAGTGAACCTCAATGTGAAGTCCAAAGCCTCATACCTTTGTTCCTCTGGCACTTTCTACTCAAATTCCTCCATGAAAAAGAGAACATTCTCCGTTCCATCATAAAAGGGCAAGCCACGCACTTCTAAATTGACACAACATAGAGACTTTGTAACCCAGTTAAATGCTTCATTCTTACTTCATGAAATCTATCTTTCCATTTCTCCAACTCCTCATCGGAATAAAACACGCAAGAACTATCACGCTCCCAACAAATACTTCCATCTACGGTGGGGTTAATCCAATCTTCGTCTTAGGCAGTAAGCTGATAAATATGATCAATCGCAACATCGCCATACTCATGTTGGATATGTTCTGTATAGTGTGCACCTTCAGATGGATCTAGTGGCACAACAACTCGAGTGCCATCCTATTCAAATACCATCAGCCTATTCTTCAGGTTTATTATAGCATCCATGTCATAAGCCCAGTCAAATCCTAATAGCACGGTGTACAGATTACTATCATCAACGATCTCAATGACCTCAAATTAAAACAACACACTTGCCCATCAATATCTACGATGATTCCCTGCAAGCGCCCCATAGAGATGATCTTTTGCTGATTTTACCTCCTTAGTTGAATTAGTGACCATTGTAGCTTCGAATTTCCCATTTGTTCCCATGTCTTCTTTGGTAGAACATTAGCATCCGATCCGATATCCAGAATGAGTTGATTCATCTCATAGTCTCTGATCTGCACATTTAATCACATCTTCCAGCTAGTTCTCTTCTTATTCTTGTACACTTTGTTTACTATGTGTTGTTTCATCCATGACTCTTCTTTACCAACGTAGTTATCAATAGGCTCCTGCAATCCTTCTACAACCCTTAGGTCCCTTAATAACTTCATACACGTCTGTAAGAAAGATGATAGGATCGACGGGTCGTCTTCCTTTACTTCAACATTCTCTTCAGGCTTCTTTTATACTGGGAAGAACTTTCTATGTGAAGTCGATGTCGCAGTCTTATGAATCATAAACGATTTCTTTGCTTCCATGAATGTATCCTTTTAGCATTGTACATCAAACCCAACGATCTTATCTTCAACCTTCCTTACCAATGTGTCTAGTATAGACCTCTGTGTGATTTTCTTGAGTATTCATACCACTCCGCATGACTATGTTGACACTTGTACCTCCTTGGCATGATTCAAACTCATCATCGATATGTTCTATGCTGACTGTTGGTTGCGCTTCTCCTACATTTCAGCTAACAAAATATGATAATATTATATTTCGTGGAAATATTCCTGACAATACTTATGTTATCTCTAAATTGGTACTTATGGGTTTCTCCACCAGAGAACTTAGAGTAACTCTTTCAAACCATCTGTTGATAGAGTATTATCCTCTTCATCCTGAGAGGGCTCTCTCGAATTAACTTATGATTTTATCAATTAGGGTTCAATTAGATGGCTAAATCTGAGATAAGTGATTTAATGTATTTGATTACAGGTGAAAAATGAAATAGATTTCACTACCATTGGGCTTATGGAGTCAGTGTGAGGGAATTCAATGACAAATAGGTATCCTTGTGGAAGCAGAGGCTTTTACTATTTCAATGAAAGGACAATACTAACACACAGAAAAAATTCAATAGCTTAATGTTAAAAGGAAGTCATAGCATGCATAACATGAATTCTGAGTAATTCAACATCAAGATATTGTAAGCATGATATTAAGAAACATAAGACATAGATCTCATTGAAACACTCGAAGAATATCAGGTGAAGGAGAAACATAGTCACTTTATATTACTGATGATAAAAAATTACAATAGTGATAGTGTCAAATAACATTCTCCAACCTCTTCTCATTTGAATTTCTGCCTATTAATAGGATTTTTTTCATTACATTGTATCTACCCATATAGCTAGATCATCGAACCATAATCTTTGACACCTGTATTAACCATAAACTATATTCCTGGAACTCAAAAAGACACCTAATAAATTAAGACTTAAAATCCAATTAGGATTCTATCTTTCATTTATTACAATCAATTATCTTCAGAATGGAATAATTACATTGATCATGACTAGGTTCTCGAGTGGCACTCACCATATCATAGACATAATTATACGCACTAGATTTAGGAACTAACACCCCTACTTTTTAGGAAAAAATAAACATAACTTTTTATCGCTGTCCTCATGTTGAGTTGGATAGGTGACATCTTTGTCGAAGAGTGAATCCCTAATAGACTATCCCACTTCCACCTTGAATACCTCCACATGGCTAGCTTCTCTTCAAAATACTTTCCAAACATCAAAGTACCACTAAAAACACCTCGCTGCAAAAACAGAGTACACTAGGCAGTTTCGTAGCATAGTTTGGTAGCAAATTAATTTGAGCCATCTAAATCAAATTTTAGATTATCTTTCTGATTAGAATATGTTTTATAGATAATATGATCTAAATGAAACTCTTTATCTCCTTTGATTTCCAGCAAAAAATATTCTACAGGGATTTTTGCAGAAAAAATTATTCGACAGAGATTTCATAGCGAAATATCTCCTTCAATCCTAGGCTTCGCTCTGAAATTGCTTAATTGGCTCAAAAACAAAGAATTTTCATTTTTATTTATTATTTCTCCTTCCAAACTGAAAATGATGCTTCTTCAATGCTTCAAAATCTATAAAAAATGTTCATACCAATTATTTAAGCTTTGGGAACTCCATCATTAGCAGTAGAAGGTTGCACCTCCTTAGGCTCATTTATCACTTTGAGTTTCAAACCTATTTTCTTCAATTCTTAATGAATCATATCCATTTGTTATTCAAGGTCTTTAACTTTTCCATTAAGACTTTTCCTTTCAGACTGCAACCAAATGTTTCTCTTTATGGTTTTTTTCATTACTCTCCTCAAAGGAGGTGTTCTTTTCAACAACCTTTTGGCATTTTTCAGTGATTTGTCACATTGGTTTAGTTGATCATTCATTTTTCCTTCAAAATATGCCATCATTTCTCTGTCTACCTTGGTCTCATTTACTTCCAACTTGACTTCAATGACCTCTTCTCTAACCTCTCTTAAATGTTCCTGCAATATATGTACTTCAGTATTTTCCATGATCTTCTCCTTTCCTTCCCTTTTCACAAAAACCTTTTGTATTGCTGGATATAGGTCTATGATGTCATATGTAATAGGATGTTTTCCTTTGTCAACCTTTTCTGTCTTATTTTTTTCCATACCCTTTGCAAGTTGTAAGCTAGTAAGTGGTTTCCTTGGTTGGAATACAGAACCTACATCTTCTCCTGCAAAATCTATTTTTTTAACAATCTTACCTTTATGTTTCTTCCTTTTGTCCCCTTCAATGTCTTCTGCTTGGAAAATTAGAGTCTCCTCAATGTCTATTGACTGGAGGATGTCTTCAAGATTTCCCTTAGCAATGGTTTGGATTCTAGTTATCCTCGTCCTACCATTCTTGCTATTTTTCTATTTGTTTCTTGCAAGAGATGGTTGTGGGATATATGCCTCTAGTATAGGTTCTGCTTCAACATCTACTGGCTACAAGATAGGGTCTCCCTCTTCTTCATTAAAACCTTCTATCACGGGTGGAGATGAAGTTGTTTTTGGCTTTGAAATCTTCTTAGGTGTCACTGGATCAACTTTATATCCACTGAGGAAAAGGAAGGATGCCCAATCTCTGTTTCTTCAATTCTTCCAGCACTAAGAGTTTAATTAGACCATGGTGAAAAATTGATGTTTCACTCCCTTTAGTCCTGGCTTGGACCTTATCAGACATCTTCCCTATCTCCCAAACAAAATAATGGCAAATCAAGGGTTTGCTTACCAGTGAAATGTAAAGGAGCCTAAAATGGTATAGGTAAACCATATGAAACCTCCCCTCATAGGTAAAGTACTTATCGATCACAAATAACAACTTAGAATAATTTTCCTTCATAAAAATCCTGGGAATTCCACATGCCATGTCAGCTCCAATGTGCTTTGGTTTAACAAATTCCTCACAGTTTCACATTTTTAATTTAGTGGCTTTGAACCACTCTTCACCTTCTCTTGGTATCTATGTATCCTGAGAAATAGTATCACGTGATACTATGAAATTTAAAACACCCACCTTTGAGGTTGTACCTGTAAAGTTTACTGCAAAATATTTTGATATTTGGGCATGAAATCCTTGAATTTTAGGAAAGAACTGGAGACATCTGACATTTCTGAAAGCATCCATGAAACTAAGGTATTCATTCAATAGCTTGAGGTCTATAGGCTCGTCTCTCACACAAGAGCCTCCCTTCTTCACCTTCTTATTCATTTCCATTCTACTTTATAACCTTGTTGTTTACCTAGATGTGACACCTATAGATAAAAATGCTAGACAGCAAGCTACTTGCACTGTGAATCAACTCTTCCAAGATGAAACCGGACTGTTTCATGCAAGGCTCGAACAATAGATGACAAAGAGATTCTTAGAGATGAATTTAAAAATGCAATTCGAAAGTTGAGGCAATGATGCCAAATGTGAGAACAAAAGGTTATGATGAAATTAATTATGGTCATACATGCTTGGGTGATCATGATAACTAATTGGGTGACCTCACCTTTACCCTTGACCATTGGAATTTTGACACCTCACCATGCTCTGTTTTTTCTGCAGAAAAACACGATTCCGTTGTGCAGACAGTTAAAAACTTGGCATATTCGATAGAGAATTTTCAGGTTATTCTATAGTGAAATCTACCATTCTACAGTTATATTTGCTACCAAATGGCGAAAAAAAAACAAGTGGCATATGTTTAATTTGAGGCCATGCATGCGAAAACTAAGTGGAATGGAGCGGATTTGAATGACATGACATGACTCATGGGGGGTTCTAGATTTAGGGTAAGATTTATTTCATGGGTTTTCCATTAATTTCATCAGCCATTCTATGAAGATAAGATGAAACCTAGGTGAGTGATGTGAGTGGCCCTATCAGTGAAATTTTTGAAAATTTATGTGTGATAAAAACTTACAGGACACAACAGTATAATTTTTGGAATCTCGAGCGAAGTTTCCAGGCTGTCTCAGTTGTAAAAAACGATTTTTCCTCACCCTCGACCAAAGTTTTCTCCTCGGATGTGCCCTCAGCCTTGAAAAAATTTTCCTCGCGTAGTTGGTGACCACATAGCTTCGCGAACTTCTTCTTGCATTTGATATTGCACCTAGTATGTTCTGGAACATTATATTGTATATCCTACAATGATTTTCATCGTGACTAGCTGAACTATAGAAGTCACAGAATAGTTTCTTAGGTGACGAAGAAAATTTTTGTAATAAGTGAGAAACATTGGTGGAATTTTGGTCTGCAACATCACAGATACTACACCATACATGAGGCCCTGCACTTGGCCCTCTACTCGATCCAGGTTTTAACAAAATCGCCATACCATCACCCAAAAAGTCTCTAAAAATGAGACAATGCTCCTTGTAGTGACCCTCAACCTTGCACTCGATACACCACGCCTTCGTTCTCATCTCTGGGAAATCCTCCTTTCCCTTATTTAGATCCTGGAGCTCCATGTGAAAACTTTCCAAATCAGTATGAATTGTTGTACCCCTATGCTTGCATCGGCTACCGGCGAAGCATCCAGCTTCATCGCTATCTCCAACGCTTCAGCCTGAGTTGCGATATTTTTTTGTGACAATGGAAATCTAAGACGCGACAAAAACGTAGAAATAAACCGCTCCTTATGCTATTCGTCCGGGACCTTGAAACTAATTTGACTCAACAATGTTTTAAATGTCCGAGCTACCTCCAACACATACTGGGTAGTCAAATTCTTAATTTCTTTGATCTCAATGATACACTGGGACTGCCACTTTGATTTCTTAAATTCCACATTTAGCGCATTATTTATTTCAGCCAATGAAGCATTTTCATTCGTTGTAACATATTTCATCTACCAGGAAAATGCTTGATCTTGCAGCAAAGTAACCAACTGTGCTTTCTTCATATCTTCATCTATAGCATTCTGCAAACTCCATATTGCCTCAAACCAGAACTGCTTAGGGTCATCTATTCCTTTGAACAAATGATTCTTTGGGGGTTGGGCCATGGTGAATGGGGGACTTCGAGGTCGAGGTCGATGGAAAAAAAGGGATGGAGTGATGATGGTTTTGGAGGGTTGCTTAATTTCCTCAGCACTCTACTGAATTTCATATCTTAGTGAAAAACTTCGTAGAGTAGAGGGGTTGATTTCTCCTTTCTCAGATTCAAAAAATGGTCTACGTTTAGTTTCAATGTACGTACCCCAAACCTATTTTGAATCGCTTACCGCTTCGTGTAGTAGTAGGTTCTTTGTCTTCAAACATCAATCTGAGCACAATCGTAGTATACCCTTTTCACACAATTGTATTTTAATCTAGAACTTCAGTGAATTTAGGTACTTACCTCGCATTCCTTTGAAAAATTTGTGCTCTACTTCACTATAGGACACAAATTTCTTGATCACAAACTCAGTAATGAATCCCCCAAGGATGCTATCAATCTAGTAATCCACAGATCTCAAAATCTCGTTATTAGTATTTTTTAGTTTCTCAATCAGATTTTGGGTCCACACAATAGGTATATTATTAAAATACCCCATTTGCATAGCCTTGAGATCCACTGGTGTAGCTTTCTAGAAAATGATGCAAAGAATAGGTCGTACTCATATGTATAAATATACTTCTATAACCAATGTTCACTAGAAATATGCGAACTTTTGTTTTCTTGCACAACTACTCATGTTCTTTAAGATCAATCCAAAATTCAATCTCTTTCTTAAATGGATGCAACATCCATATATCCCTTAGTCAGATCCTGGTCCTAGCAAGAGAACCATTTGATGGCTTTATGGGGTCTAGTCCCAGGTTCGAAGTGACTGCACAATCCAAAAAAATCCATTATTACTTGCCTTTTTGGAAATGATCTGCTTGCGCATACCAAAGTATCACCCGAGGAAATATAGGGGGATGCTAGAGCCAAGTTTCTGCATCCAGAGGGATAAACGAAAAATTCCTTTAGGTCTTTCCCTTCTTATTAGAGCTCTATAGGTTAGATCTACCAATATTACTAGTGTCGCTCAACACAACTATTGAAATTACTCATAGACTGTGTGATTGTACTTATTCATGCACTAAATATAGTAAATGACCTTACAACATACTGCACTATTTACTCCCTTCTTCGGCACGACATTCATAAATAGTAATAAAAAAGAAAAAACATCATTATAACTCAAATATTCTCAACAGTTGTTCCATTAATGTCTATATCTATCTTATACATTCACTTTCCACCCTGTGCACAAAGTTGTAAGGGCATCCACACACTACTGCTTGCTTTCCTAAGGCCTCCACACACACAGCTATAGGATTATTTTCCTATAACCCTAAAACACAGACTCTAACTCAGTATTACATCCAAATGCAACACAAAAATTATCTCATTCATAACCTACCTAAGAATTCTATCTAGACTCCTTATATAGATTTTGATTTTACAATACCATGTTCCCAAACAATGGACGGATTTCAAAATTCACAAAAAGTCCCATCATATTACATAATAAGGGGATTTGACCCACCCCAAATCCCCTAATACCGAAAATATACTTCGAACTGCGCGCTCAACTCCTCGATATGTGAAGTATTTACTTCGCGGGTATCCGAGCTCCTTGCAAGAAGGAATTTGAAGAGTTAGTTAAGAAGTGTGGTATCAGATGGCAGAAAACTACTTCATACACACCTCAAAAAATAGAGTTGCAGAAATAATGAACAGGACGTTGATAGAAAAGTCAAGAAGCATGCTCAATGGTGTTACATTAGGACAAGAATTTTGGGCAAAGGAAGTGGAGACTGTATATTACCTGGTTTACATATCACCTTCATTAGCATTGAAGGATAATAGTCCACATAAGGTATGGACTGGTAAGAAACCCTCTCTTTCACATCTGAGGGTATTTGACAATGATTCACATGTACAAGTTCCAAAGGAGAGAAGAACCAACTTGGATAGTAAATTTGAAAGGTGCATCATTATTGGGTATAAGGATGGTTTAAAAGATTATAAACTTTGGAACCAAGAAACAAGGAAGATTGTGTGTAGATAAGATGTGTTTTTCATAGAGGTGAAATATGTTATTAAACATGAATTCTTCCCAAAGGAGCCTGAGAAGATATAGTTTGAGCTAAAATAGGAAGAATCAGACTCTATAGGAGAGTAAGAATCAGAAGAGGAAGAGCCTCAAACTCTATCTTTGAGAAGATCAATTGAAGAAAGAAGGCATCAAAAAAGTTTTAGTCCATCTACTTTATGGTCAAATTTTTCTTTATCCATCACTAATGATGATCCTAAAACCATGAGGGAGGCAGTGGATTCATAGGATGGAAAACTCTAGTAGGAGGTCATGGTTAGTGAAATGGCTTCCTTGCGCAAAAATGAGGCATGGGATCTGGTGGAATTATCAGCTGAAAGGAAACCCATTGGAAGAAAATGGGTGTTTAAGAAGAATATGAATGCATAAGGCAAAGTGGAGAAATAAAAATCTCAGTTTGTAGCAAAAGGTTACTCACAGGTGTTGGGAATTGATTTTGGTGATATATTTTCTCATGTTTGCAAGGTAGATTCTATTTGAATACTTTTATTTTTTGTTGTTGTATTCGATTTTGAGGTAGAACATATGGATGTGTAGATAAAATTTTCTCACGGGGATATGGAAGAGAAGATCTAAATGAAGAAACCTTAAGGCTTTGCAGTGAAGGGTAAGAAAGAGCTGGTATGCAGGTTAAAATTATTTGCATGGGTTAAAACAGTCACAAAGGATGTGGTATCATAAATTTGATACATATATATAGGCACTTGGCTTCACGAGAAGCAAAGTGGATCACTATGTGTGTTTTAAATTAAATGGTGATTGTGTTATTTATTTGGTCTTGTACGTGGATGACATGTTTCTGATTGGAAATGACAAAGAAATTATCCAGGATTTGAAGACCTGGTTATCCTCCAAATTTTACATGAAGGATCTTTGTTATGCAAAATATATTTTGTGCGTGGATATTCAATGAGATCATGCAAAGAGGAAGCTTTGGTTAAACCAAAGGAAGTATGTCAAGACAATATTGTAGAGGTTTAATATGAATGATAGTAAATTGGTGATGGTTCATGATGCAGGAGCATCAGACAATAATTCAAATTCAATGCTGCGAAGGGTGAAACATGGAAAACCATTTGTAAATGGGACTAAATTCCATGAAACAGAGCTAAAAAGAGGGAAGCGATATGTCTCTAGAAGAATTGATTTATTATAATTATCTTCCATGTAATCAAACAGAGAGAGTTCAAGAGTTTGTTGAGCGAGTTTAGGCAGAAAAACTCATGGATCTTAGATGATTCACTCCTTTGTAATTTCTATATAATGTGATTCTATATTGTATGTTTGAGGAGAGGGAAGAGCACAATGTAGCCTGAGGGAAAATATGTGGTTCAGGCTAGAGTGGCCTTATCTTGTATTCGAGCTTGAACAATAATGAAATTTGAGTGGTTTTAAGTACCCAAGATATTCTGGAACTTACAGTATCTGCGTGTTCTTTTATTTTGAATTCTAAAAATATTTGTGTGTTCTTTCTATTAATGAATAGACCGTGTAAGTGTGAGTGAGAGTATGAAGTTCTTATAAACTTCGCATAGATGAAGCTATGGCAGAGACAAAAGGACGAAGAGACGAAGAAGAGTTGCGTGAAGGATGAGCAGACGGTCACGATTATATCGTAGATGTGAAGGAGAGAGATGAACGAATGAGATCAAATCGCAAGATAAGTTGGGAAAGTTGCGAGGCAATGAAGGGAGAGCAGTGAAGACCGTTAGATCTGGCATAAATCAATAGTGGAGGTTAATCGAAAATAGAGTGATTTCGCAAATCACAAATTTTAGAGGTTGTCGTTAAGAGTTCACACGGTATGTTATTTGGATTGTGATGCAATGAGGAGAAGTGGATACGTGTCGGCATTTCGCATTAGTGCACATCTCATAAATTATTGTTTATCCGTTATCGGTAAAGAGTTAAACTTGCGGGCAGCGATTTGTGATGCACCATGATTGGTCACCATATTGTGGGACACTAGAACCACAGTTACACGTGTATGTAAGTGGTTTGAGTATATGTGAGATCGGGTTTTAAAGCAACCATTGTTTTATTTCTTCCATATGTATGTTTAATAAAACTCCAATAGTGTAATCCTCTACGAGTAAAAGGAGTTTATGTGGGCCATAACCCACAGGTGCACGGTAAAATGTTAAATTTTCGTTTCGTGCTACATCAAGAGGCATCAAAGCAGGGAAATATTTCCTGCGTGAAAGAGTTTTCATGTGAAGGAAGAAGGAGTTACAATTATGTTCAATATTGGTGAGCTTGTGGTCTTTATATAGTTGTGTAGTTAGCAGAGGAAGGTGAGATGATTACAGGAGCCTAGAGCCAGGAGTGCTCAAATAGTTCCAAAAAAGAGAGAACTAGAGAGATGCCAAAATACTGAGCTCAAAGGAGAGAAGCTTGGTGAGGTATCATGTAGCAGGTAGGAATTGCTATTGTAGATGTTTTGTTGCAGCTCACGTAAATATCAAAAAGGAAATTCCACAGAGGATGTGGATAGAATTGCTGAAGAAGAAGATTTGGTAATGATAGTAAGCAGTAGACTTGTTACATAGATGATGAAGGCATATGACCAGGAGGTCATAATATTTTTGTACCTTGGGATTCTGATGCAGAAGCATCGGGCCATAATTGAAATTCAATGCTGCGAAGGGTGAAACATGGACAACCACTTGTAAATGGGACTAAATTCCATGAAACAGAGCTAAAACGATGGAAGAGATATGTCTCTAGAAGAATTGATTTATTGTAATGATGTGCCATGTAATCAAACAAAGAGAGTTCAAGAGTTATTTGAACGAGTTTAGGGAGAAAATCTCGTGAAACTTAGATGATCCACTCCTTTGTAATTTATATATAATGTGAGTCTATATTTTATTTTAAGGAGAGGGCAGAGCACAATGTAGCCGTAGGGGAAATATGTGATTCAGACCAGAGTGGCCTTAGCCTATAGTCGAGCTCGAAAAATAATGAAATGTGTGTGGTTTTAACTATCCAGGATAGTATGGAACTTATAATATTTGTGTGTTGTTTTATTTTTAATTCTCAATATATTTGTGTGTTATTTTTGTTAATGAATAGACCATGTGAGTGTGAGTGAGAGGAAGAAGTTCTTAGAAACTTCACATAGATGAAGCTATGGAAGAGATAGAAGGATGAAGACATGAAGAAGAGCCATGTGAAGGATGAGCAGACGGTCATGATTAGATCATAGATGTGAAGGCGAGAGATGAACGAATGAGATCACATCGCAAATAGATCGATTTTGGAAATCTCATATTTTAGACGTTGTCGTTAATATTTCACACAGTATGTTATTTGGATTGTGATGGGATGAGTAGAAGTGGATATGTGTCAGCATTGCACATTAGCGCACATCGCATAAATTATGGTTTAGCCCTTATCAATAAAGAGTTAAACTTGTGGGCGACAATTTGTGATGCGCCATGATTGGTCACCATATTTTGGGACCCTAGAACTATAGTTCCGTGTGTATGTATGTGGTTTGAGTATATGTGAGATCGGGTTTTAAAGCGAGCATTGTCTGATTGCTTCCATATGTATGTTTAATAAAACTCCAATATTGTAATCCACTGCAAGTAAAATGAGTTTATGGGGGCTATAACCCGCAGGTCCACAGTAAAATGTTAAATTGCATATTCGCGTTGCATCAGTTCATATTCCTATAGGTGTAAAGTTATTTTTTGAACAGTGTCCCAAGGCATAAGAAGAGGAAGAGGACATGTGTCATGTTCCATATGCAAGTGCAGCGGGTAGCTTGATGGATGCAATGGTTTGTACTAGACCACACATTTCACATGTAGTGTGAGTATTGAGTATGTGTTAGTGTGTTTGCTGCATGTATGTATGAAATCACACCAACTTAAGGGGTGTGGTTTTCCCTCTTAAGTTATTGGTCATGGGAAAAAAATAAATGGAGTCAAGCGAGTTGGTGGAACATGCTAGAAGATAAACATACTAGATAGAGAAATAGCATGCATATTCAAACATAAAAATTAAACTAAAACTAAAACAAATAACAAAAAATCTCTAAATAGAGTCAAACAAATTCAATAATTCAAAAAGAGGAACTTACGTCCCCTCTTATTGAGTTCTGGTAGGAAATGAGGATGAAACTTTAATCCACTTGCTAAGGGGCATTTAGAACTAGGGGTTTTAAGTCCCGCTGAAAGCATGTCTTTACTTCTGAGCTTCCTTGGTGCAATGTCTCCCTCTCTCTACTATGGTGGACTGGATTTTTTGGATGGCCAACAACTAAGTCCCCTTTATCTCTACTCCGGATCACACACTACTGGTATTTCTTGGGGAATATTTGGCCATCATAACGATGTGCTCTCCTATTGTTCATCTCTTGGTGACCTTTTATAGGAGAATCCAAATCCTGCTTCCCTCTCTTGGTACATTATGGATAGTGACCCAAGATAGGAGGGTGATTCCATTGCGTGCCACATTTATTACATTGTGTGCTCCCTTGATTTCCTAAGGAGGCTTGGGTGGCTGTACTTAGGCAGCTTCAAGTGTGAAATCAATGTCTAAGAGTGTAGCTTGTGGTCCTAGAAAGTGACACTTGCAACTCCCAGGATTACGCACTTTTTGGAGCAGAAGGTGCGTATAGGTGCGTGTATCGAAGAATTGTGCACGCAAAGTCACATTTGATTAGTTCTTCTTGTATGCAATTTGATTTTTCCTCAAACCTTAGATATTTTTAAATATTTTCATATTTTCTAAGGTCTCTCATCCCTGTAAATCCTTCTGTTAGACATTAAATAATGTCACCTTTGCTTGTACGATTTTCCAGTGATAATAGTTACCCCCTAATGTGTGAGGTCTAGGAAGAACTGTCTAGCCGAAATACATTATAGTTTCTTTCCTGTATACTGTGTGTAGAGAGAGAGAGACCTGTGTGTAGCTCAGAATTGGAGACACCCTGCACTGGGTCGAAGAATGACCATGTCCTGTGGGATCCCTGCAAGCAATGGTATAATACAAGATATAAAAAATTTCGATAAGGCGGGCATGTCCCATTCTCGTAATGATTTGGCTAGTTAAACAAATCTACTTTACAGATAGAGATTATGCCTGTATCACTAATGTGGTAATGATCTGTTGGTTGATGACGCCAAATGCTGACGCCCTCGGGGGCGTTTTTTCTTTGAAAATAGGTGGAATGTGGTACCCATATGCGTAAACTTGGTATGGCATATGAATTCTCATTATACGCATGCGCACTGGATGGGACCTTCTTCTGTAAGCATTGCTGATAGAGACGCTTATAAAGGCACGGGTCTTCAAAAAATTTGATCAAAGTGCAATGGTTGTGAGGTATGATACCATCTTAACATGAGAGTTTTTGTTGTAGTCGAATGTCAGGAGGATCAATGAAATCTGTGTGCAATGATGTCTCCCAAAGTGCCACCCGAGGATGTCCCTTTTATGGAGGGGGGTGATCCGAGGTACCTCTTCCTTTTTGGAAAAGGGGTGTTGAAGTTGACAAAAAGGAAGCCTAAACCAAACGAGGGGGTCGCTGATACGGAGGATCATGATCCTAGATGTGATGGGTTTAACATAGGCATGATGGAGAGGGGTGACTGAAAACTGATGATGGGGATTCAGTGGCTTGAAGTCAGAGTAGAAAAAGCAGCTTGGCGGTAGCCATAACTATTTCTGATGGGGAAATCCCTGGAGTCGGTAGGAATTCCACGGTGGGTATAAAATGGTTATGAATATCATAGTGGCTTTTACGTGAGGGTGGTATACTCTGAACAAGGGTGATCAGGGACTACTTCCATGGGAGAAAAAATGAATGAGTGGGTGTTGTACATAGTCCGCCGTTTGAAGTCTTTGTACACTTACCAAAATAATAAAATAATGGGGTTTAGTTTGTACAAAACACAGAGACGGGTGCCCCAAAAAATGAATGTGTTCACTCACAGATGATGTGAGGACCTTGTTTTGTTGAGGGTTGGGGCCCCATTGGTTGGTCTCATGTGTGAGGTTGATGAAGTGGATGAAAAAGTATCACAGATGGGTTATGTTGATGGAGGTATGGTTGGCCAAATTCGAGGCGCGGTAGTGCTCTTTTGATCTGCTTGTACAACCTGGTTATCCGAGAAAGGGGTTTTATTTCATATGGTAAAACTTAACCTTATGCATGGCGAGTGAATGGGCATGAGGTGCTTCTCGTACTACATTGGTGTGGCCATGGCGTCACTATTGTTGTGATATATGGTCTATTGTGGGTGACGAGCACCATGAGAGGGGAGGCTCTACCAACCAACGAGGATGCTTATCATGTGCAAGGTGAGGTGATGATAAACATGGTTGGGTGTGTGGAACCTATGGATGATTTCTGATGGAGAAATGATGTCAGGATATGCATAGTTTTTCTGCGACACTATCATAATGGGGTTAGAATGATACTTGCTCTGGAAATTTCAGTGGTTGTAGTTGTGGATGGTTTTCATACTACCTGCAAAAACAACTACCCCAACTGAAAGAATCTTATTTATTCAAATATTATTGAAAGACATGTGCTTTAAAAAGAAGCCGAGAGAGGGCATACCTACCGATGCTGAAAAAAATTATTTTTTTAGACGTGTAAATGTGTGGTACCTCCTTTGGGCGTTATGAAGTGTTGATCATAGTGTTACAAATTACTGCTGCCTAGGTGACCTTGGGCCAAAGACTTAATCAAACCATCTGCAGTAATCAACGCGCATGGTAAGTCAAGAGGATGATGCAACCAAGTTCCCCTGTACCCTGTAGATGTATGGTGGCTTCGGGGTAATTTCTGTGACGGGATATTGAGTGAGCAAAAGGATAGGTACCCTGTTAGGATGATCAGTTTCTTGTTGGTGAAAATTGTGCTTGGTGCAGAGGTGCTTTAATTTTTCCATTAACGGGCATGCCTCTAGTTCATGATTATGGCCAGTGCAGATGGTGCGTGGTACCACTATGAAAACTGAGTAGATTGTGTGGTAATCAACACCACTATTGTATCTATTTCAGTGTCGTTGGCTTGAGTTTTTCTAGCTCTTTTGGGGAGTGTAGACTTAACTCTACTCTTGCCACTCTAAGATTGGGTAGATGCTCACATTTAATAGTATGGTTAAAGTGTGAACAAATCCGGCAATAAGTATGCATGATCTTCTCTTGGTTAGAGAGAAGTTTCTCTGGGAGAGAAGAGACTCCGCAAAAATTGTTTTCGAGGTGCTTCAGGTATTTACACTAATTGACCCAGTGGTCAATCAGGTTGCATACTCTGCATGTTATCCTAGGTTGGGCCTGGGTCATGCTTTATGGGTGCGCCATCCCATTTTTCCTATCACGCCGATGTGGGTGTGGGGTTGCTGGTCTGGGGTGATATACCATTAGAGGAGATGATGTTCTTTATGAATCATATAAATGAGAGGACGAACATGTGGAATATAGGTACAGTTCTTCCCATAGTGATTTCCTTCACATACTTGGAAAAATAGCCTAGATATGGGGGTCCCGTCGTGTTTATTTTGTGGTCTGGCGGGGTACCAGCGTCGTAATGCTGCTAAATCATGGAAAGTGGCGACCACATTATTGGGTGTTTTACATAATGCACATGTTGGTCTTCTCTGTAGAGAGCGGTTGGGGGTAACTAAGGGTTCCATGATTGGTCATTTTCCAGTTGAAAAAAAGAGGATGGAACTGCTCATCACATCTTCTTGGGTTGTCAAGCTATTCATAGATTTCGAGTGTGTTCCATATTCTTGGGAGAGGCGGACTATGATTGATCGCATAGAAGCTAGTGCTACGCAGAATCTAGGTATGTAGTGACAATGGTGCACTGGGTGATTGTCACCACATATCTGACATGAATACTCGATGTCCATGTTATTGTGATATACTATATGAACTTGATACCATCATTGGAACATTTCCAAAGCTGGGAAATCAATGATGAAATGATCGAGCTCATCACAAAGTACACAACGCTCGATGGGAGGGGGGGATGGCTAGGAGTCTTTCTTGTGACTGTCGTTCCTCGTGTAAGTATAGGATGGTGCAAGGTTTATCTCCAGATGACTGGGTGGAGAGATCCTCTTGATAGGATCGCTCGATGGCGTGTAAGGCATCCCTAAATATCAGGATTTCTAGCCAATGATGGGTATAGTGCCCATAATTGCTACAAATAGTGCACGCGTGATTGGTACGCAATGCTTTGCCTTTACTTTTGGTGGCCAGTTCCTTTTTACAGGAACTTGGTGTCGCGATGTCTACCTCATTGCTAAGGAGCAGTTTTAATTCGTTCAGCTCTTGGAAGATGTGGGTAGGGTGATCTACTACGTCACATATGGCACAACCTGGTGACTCCCATTGTGTGGCGGGAGAGTCCACCCTATTTCCTCTCTCGACTTTCTTAGCCGAAATCATTGGTTTTGCAATGGGAATTTCCTTTGTAGGGATTTTTTCGATGTTTTCCTCAATCAGTGGGGCCTCCTCGGGACAGAGGGGTTTTAAGCCTGTGGTAGTGATGTGTGTGGCTCCTGTCCTAGTAGGGGGAATGAGGTACCAAACTAGTATTGCAAAAGATATGTTTGGTAGTACCATGGTGGCCAAGACCTACTAGGATACGAAACTAGCTGGGAGGTAGAGGAAAGGGGTCTCGAAAGTGACGTATGCTAGAGAGGCTTCCATGGGCAAGGACTCGGTGTCATTACTGCTTGTGTCTGTGTCTTGACTAGCTAGGGTGCTTGATGTTGACATCATGCACACCGGAGCCCCTGTGACATCAAATGATAACTTAGGGATAACAGGGGGATCTCCTATGAAAGATCCTAGCATGGAAGATAGTTTGAACTAGTCGGGGCCATATTCTTTGTATCATGTTAGTGCGTCCACAGATGTGTCTACATAGGGAGGAATGACATCAGTATCTATAAGGGGATAATTTTCGCTATGCTTCAATTGGTCGATGGTAACGATGTGGTCCTCATGGGGGAACATCATAGTTTGGAAGATGGAGGAGGTGATGGTTGATAGGGCATACATATAACTCCAACCAAGGAGTATATTGTAGTCTAATTGGGCGTCCAAGACTTCAATGTCTGTAAGGACTGTCTTTTTGGCTATGTAGACCGGAACTTTTTAGTACATACCGACTGGGGCCGAAGGGCGATCATCGTATTCTCTAAGCGTGATGTATGATGGATTTAGTTTGGGTTATCCTAACTTCTGCCAAATGTTCTTTGACATGATGCATATGGATGCACCTTTGTCAATGATACATCGGTGAATGGTAATGTTCTGGACCGCCAACGGTATCTCAATCCGACCATTGAAGGAAGCCTAGGGGCAGCTTTATATAAATAAAAAGCCGTTTGGAGTGTATCGGTAGGGTCTATAGCACCTAATGTAGAAAGCAAGGCCTTTCGCTACTTTCGGCATGACGCTAACACCTTGAAAGCTAACATAGCGGTGGGAGATTGAGCTAGATCATCCATAATGTTATAGTTATAGGTTGATTTGGAGTAGTTTCCTCCTCGCCTAGTTGGTCCCTTAGACATATTTGGCAATGGTCCAATAGGCATCATTGATATGGTCAAAGGTGTTGTTGGTGCACTGGTACTAGCCCCTGACACGTTGGTGTCTAGTGGGGTGTCATAATTTCAATTCCATGTTTGAAAAAATATTTTATTGCTAGTCATGTAGATTTCATGGCTATTCTTTCTCGAGTAGTTGGGAGTTTTATGTTGTGTGCTAACTGTCCCCTGATGGGGGAAAGGTTCCTGCATGACTGTTGGATGCTGGGAGGATCCTACTTGTCCACGGTTACTCTGCAGCTTCTTCAGCTCAGGGAGTTCAGGACAGCGGTGAGTTTTATGGTCGTACTCACGACATATCGAACAAGGGTGGTTTTTCCGAAGAGGTGGCCTTTTTTTCTTCCTTTGGGAATTGTTAGGCTCCTGGTTTTGATTTTGGTTGCAGTTGCCTACAACCTGAGCTCATGGAGGGTGTTGCTAGTTGTTTCCCCCCTATTTAGGATTTCCTTTATGCTTACTTTTTCCTTTTCTCTTAACTATGTTAGGAGGGTAGTTCTCCTAGTTATATGGTTGGCGTAGTTGGTTTTGGGAGGGTTGCACAAATTTCCCCTGTGCATTATTCTCAATGGGCGATTCTTGTGCCAGGGACTGAGCATAATGCGGTCCCTGGTTTGTAAATGGTTGTTCGGGGGAGTTCTTCTGTCAGCATTTCTATCTGAGTAAGGGTCCCCTGAGCCAAAGGATAGGGTCCTCCATGCTGATGGTGATATGACGATGCCCTACTGGTCAAATTTTGTAGAGGCATGTGATGACTTTGGTAGCCAGGTTGTGGTATGTTCTAGGTAGAATCATACATTTAATCGAGGTTTTGAACGCTTCTACTTGGGTAACTTTGTGTCAATGACCCTATTAAACCATCTGCAGAGTTTGATGCAACTAGAAATTCTTTGTATATTTGCAGGAGCGAGGCGTTCGGTAGGATATTGTAAATATACCTTGAATGCTTGCAGATTAGCTTGAGTTGTTGGGAATTACTAATGGCGTCCTCTTTGAATATGGGATTTTTTTTGCGCCACATCCTTCGAAATCTCTGCAGTGAGAGTTTTCAGGAACAAGTCTAATAGAACTCGATCGTCGAGTTTGGCTTTGCACAAACTATGACGTCTCTGCCATTTGTGAAGATTGTTCGAGATATGGACGGCAAGGGTTTACCTAAAGTGGGTCAGTAACTCCATTACGGAATCGTGGTGGATGGGTAACTGAAAAGAGGTCAGGAATGCAGTGGCGAGGGTGCTAAAGGTTCCATGCGTAGCGGCGGGTTGCTTCACATACCATTTCGCTGCCACTCTGGTTAGAGTGCGTTGAAACCATCTTAGTCGAATAGTATCATCATTGATGTTGTTTGACGAACACCATAGGTGGAAAGTCATAACATGATTTACGGGGTCTTCCGCTTGCTTTCCTTCAAAATTTGGAATCTCTGAAGGGAGTTTGTGGGCATGGGAGGCCATATGGGGTTGTGTGCAATGGGGTCGTTTGTCAACTTGGTTAAATATTGTATATTTAACAAATCTAGAAAAGGTGAGTGCGAGGTTGTAGCCATTGAAACTTGTGAAAACATAATGTTTTGGTTAGAAATAGGGTTTCTCTGTGACGTACCCTACTGTGCATTCAATTTGCTTCTCGAATGGGTAGCACTCCTCTTCCCGCTAGGTGTTGTGGGAGGAGTGGTGTGTGGCGACCCTATGGGGGTGTTCATTGGTGAGGCATTGGGACACTGACTAGGGTTCCCAACTAGAGATGCCCCAATAAAGGATGAACCAATAATGGTGGTAGTGTTCCATCTTTGACGCCTAAATAATCAAAGACCTGGAACCCCTCCTGGTAATGGGGGGATGTTGTGAAACCAACTCCAAAAAGAGAAGAAAAGATATATCAATGCCTTGGAAATAAGCCACTTCGAGGGGGAAACCTCCAATACATTACATGAATGAACAATTCTTGGATGATACAATTGACAAAACCTCCTTTCTATATATAGGAGTCCATGGGGCCACAATGTAATCCTATTGGGGCCACAATGTAATGCTAGCCGACCTAACAATAATAATGTAAGGGCAAAATAATAACAATATGGGGGTTAGAGTGGTACAACAATAACAATAAGGGGGGCTACACTAACATAATAAGGGACTACACTATTAATATAGGGACTTAACATGCCCCTCTCCTTCAAACAAGTGTTGTCCTCAACGCTTGATTATTTCTTGATGCTTCTGTATAAAATTCTCATCCTCCCATGTGGCATCTTCTATAGGAAAGTTCTTCCACTTGCTGAGATACTCTGAAATTGATTGTAATTTTCGATTTCTTGTTTTTATGACAGCTTTAGAACTTATTTCAATGTGATGTTGATCTTTCCATTGTTTCATTAGATTCTGCACCAAAGTTAGGTTATCCTTTGAGAGTTGGAGAACTTGTTGTTGATGCTCGATGTGATCTTCCACTAATTTATCATCCATATTTGATATTATTTGATCCTTTAGACCATCCAAATTAGCCTCCATTTCTGCTTTTAAACCATCTATGTCATCTTTAGTTGCTCTTTGTAAGATCAAAATTTGTTGCACTTGGTATCGTAATTTTGATATCTCATACTGCAATTCTTCCTCTTCATGCATCATAGTATAGCTTTTTGAGCACTTAATGGGTATCGAATTGTTTTTTGGAGGCATTATAGAACCAAATACTGATAAAAATTCTAAAATATGCCCTTGGAATCACTTCAAACTGCTTTTGCAAACAAACGTTATGCAATTTTAAAAACCAAATACACACCTTTTTCTTTCTTTTGAGAAGCTCGATATTGAAATTGAATTATCTCTATAATTGCATATCCTCAATATGTAAAATTTAGCCATGTAGTAGCACTCTAAAGCTTATTTCAAATTCCACATGTCTGATCTGATTTGGATTCTTTAAGACAGAGTTACGTCCAATCTCCCACAATGACCCAATTTTGGACTGGTTCAGTAGAGCGAACTTGTACGACTCGCCATGTGTCACCTTTTTCTCCTTTGGCTCTGAAATTTATAGAACAAAAACTAAAGTTCGTGTACTTGTGGAATTTTTTTACAGAATTCCAATCCGATGCTCAGAGAGAGAGCTATGAATGTTTTCCCACGATCACCTCTTTGAGATGAAATTCAGAAGCCTCAAAAATCCCTAACTTCCACAGATCATATCTGCGAAAATATTGCGAACCAATATCTAAAATTTTGTGATGATGTTCCTCAGGATTGTGGCTTTGCACGCTAAAAATTTTATCTTCTGAAGCTCCGTAGAAAAAATTTCACTACGAAAATACCACGATGACCTGTTTAGGTTAAATTCAGGAGCCTGCAAAATGACCTAACTTGCACAGATCATCTCTCCAAAATATTGCGAACCAAGCTATAACATTTTGCAACGATGTTCCTTAGGATTTTTGCTTCGCACTCTAAAAATTTCAGATTCTGACCCTTCGTAGAAAAAAAATTATAGTGAAAATTCCACGATGACCTGTTTGGAGCAGCGAAGCCCTAGAATCTCAAAGCTCTGATACCAAATGTTGTGAAACCAGCTCCAAAAAGAGAAGAAAAGAGATATCAATGCCTTAGAAATAAGCCACTTCGAGGGGGAAACCTCCAATACATTACATGAATGAATAATTCTTGGATGATGCAAATGACAAAATCTCCTTTCTATATATAGGAGTCCATGGGGCCACAATGTAATCCTAGTGGGGCCACAATGTAATCCTAGCCGACCTAACAATAATAATGTAAGGGCATAATAATAACAATATGGGGGTTGGGGTACAACAATAACAATAAGGGGGGCTACACTAACATAATAAGGGACTACACTATTAATATAGGGACTTAACAGGGGAGGTCCAAAATATGTCCAGATCGATGAGGTCCCGTTGGGTCCATTCTGGCGTCGACTACGTATTTATTTGGAAATATTTGAGCGGATAGAGATTACAATAAAAGCAAGATTTAGATTTCATATAAAACAAAGGGAAAATAAAATAAATTTCCCTTTAGATTAATCCTATTTGAGGTTTGCATATGATACTCAAATCCTACAAGACCTAATCGTCCTCACACACTAAAATGTACTTGGGCCTTGAGAAGGTATCTTGCAAGTGTTGGCACAATGTCCCATAAGAGATGCCGACGCCCCTAGTCAGCCGAAGAAAATCCACCAAGGTAAGGGTAGAGGATCTAGTGCTTGCCAGCATCGTCACCTATATGGAAATGATGCCCTAATTTTGACCACTATGTAGCACCATCCCACATGAGCACTTGAGTCTTGGGATTCTTTGTAGTTCAGCTAATAGTATCGAGTACCAGTTGGGTTAGGCAGCCCCAACTGATACCACACACAATCAGCCTAAGCCTAACCCCCTCTGAATTGGGTCTCTGTCGTGCTCGGGTTTTCTTTTCCGTGAGCTGATAGGTGGATTTGAAAGTTCCCTAAACAGTCAAATTCTATGTTTCAATATGAAGAATGATCAAGGTAGCTTATGGGATTCCTACCCCGTTGATCCTAACTTAGACTATAAATCCTTTTGTGGCCCCTGTGGGGATAATTTAGTGAGTTTTGTTAATTTAGTACTAGGTGTCTTTGCTTTGCTTAGTGTGTGGATGTGTGTGAGACAAAAGTGAACAAGCACAAAGTTTGAATGTGTGGATATGTGATGATCCTTTTCAAAATTCCCTATTTAAACTATTTTCTATTGTTCCTTCCTGAAAAGCAAAACATGTGTGGATATGGGGCACTCTCTATTTTTCCTAGTTAATCTATGTGGTCAACTATAGGGATATGGTGAGTTGTGAATAGAGAGTGTTCATATGCTTTCCTGGGATCACCAGAGGTTGCAAAGGCAACAAAGATTACTTACTCTTCTATCAACAATTCAATCTTGGTCTTGAAATCCTAGTGCAATAATTGAAATAAACTAATGACTTTTACGCTAGAAAAAGGAACTAAGAATGCGTGGACATGGGCCACTTACTTTGGCTAATTACCTAGGTGTTTTGGTAGCTAAATTTTCAAAACATAAATTATTTCAGACTGCAAGCTTATTTGCCTCCTACTAAAACTATGTGTTAACTTTGCAAAAATCAACTTGAAATAAAACCAACACCTAGCATACTAAAAGTAGCTAAGAGTGAGGTTTAGAAAGCTACGGGACACCTCAACCTATGTTGGCAGATGTATTATGGGCTGCCAAACACCTTTACAATATGGAAAATATGGAATTATTGGAAAAAAATATCATTTTGTTTTTTGCATGCAAAAGGCTGAAATAGGTGTGATGTCTGCATGCAAGTCAGCTCTGAACGCGCACCTTGGGGTGCGCCTGTCTGTGAGAAATGCGTGAAAACTTACTGTAGAGTAGTTTTTGGGAGCTCTTCAGCTTCATCCTGTCACTTGTGATTATCTAGGCAATGAAGGAGAGAAAGGGGGCTGCTCCAACCCAACTCCACAGCAAAGACGAAGGTCTCTACAAAAATGCACAACCACATAAAGTTGGAAATAAATGTTAGTGGAGTTGGAAATCCTGTGTTAGTGTTTTTGGTGCATGTATGTACGAAATCACAACAACTTAAGGGGTGTGGTTTACCCTCTTAAGTTATTTGTCACAAGCAGAAAATAAATGGAGTCAAGCAAGTTGTTGGAACATGTTAGAACATAAACATACTAGATAGAGAAATAAAATGCATATTCAAACATAAAAATTAAACTAAAACTAAAACAAATAACAAAAATTCTCTAAATAGAGTCAAACAAATTCAATCATCCAAACTACGGCGCTTACATACCCTCTTATTGAGTGCTGGTAGGAAATGAGGATGAAACTTTAACTACTTGCCAAGGGGCCCTTAGAACTAGGGGTTCTAAGTCTCGATGCAAGGATGCCTTTACTTCCAAGCTACCTTGGCACAAATTCTCCCTCTCTCTATTATGGTGGACTGTAGTTGTTTGATGGCCAACAACTGAGTCCCCTCTATCTCTGCTTCGATTCACACACTGATAGTATTGCTTGGGGAAATTATGGCCAACATAACAATGTACTCTCTTGTTCTTCATCTCTTGGTGGCATTTTATAGAACAATTCAAATCCTCCTTCCCTCTCTTGGTAAACTGTGGATAGTGACCCAAGAGAGGAGGGTGATTCCATTGTGTGCCACATTTATTCCATTGTGTGCTCCCTTGATGTCCTAAGGAGGCTTGGGTAGCTATCCTTAGGCGGCTTCAAGCATGAAATCAATGTCTTGTAGTGTGTCTTGTGGTCTTGAAAAGTGACTTCCTCCACTCCCAGGATTGTGTACTTTTTGGAGCAAAAGGCACGCAAAGGCGCGTTTATTGAAGACTTTTGCACGCAAAGGCACATTTAACTAGTTCTTCTTGTAAACAATTTTATTTTTCCTTAGACCTTAGATATTTTTAAATACTTTCATATTCTCCAATGTCTCTCAGCCCTGTAAATCATTTTTCATAAGATTAAATAATTTCACCTTCGCTTGTACGATTTTCTAGTGATAACAGAGTAGGTTTATGTCAAAACAAAGGAAGGATAATTGGAAAAAAATGAAGCTGGTCTTCAGATATTTGCATGGCACTACTTATTATGGTCTATGTTACCAAGGAATACCAGGATTGGACAGATTCTTGGACATATATTTCTTTTTTGATGCAGACTGGGCTGGAGATTTGAATCATAGAAGATCTACAAGTGGGTATGCATTTAACCTATTTGGAGGAGCAAAAAGTTGGATGAGAAAAAAATAGTCTGTACTCATGCAAGCAAGGAAGAAGTTTGGTTGCAGAGATTGTGTTCAAGTATGGGTTTCATACAACGAGATATAAGGATAGACTGTGACAGCCAAAGTGAAATTTGCTTGCCAAAGAACCTTGCTTGTCATCAAAGACAAATCACATTGATGTTTAGTATCATTTTGTGAGGGATATGGATAAGGAAAAAAGGTTGTTGCTTGTAAAGTTGGACACTTTGAAGAAAGTTGTAGATGCATTGAAAAAATCTATGAGCACTGAGAAGTTTTCTTGGGTTAGAGAATCAATGGGAATTGCAGAGATATACTAATGCATAAGATATCCTGTGACTCCCTGTATGGAAATGAAAACAACAAGTTAGAGAATGTTTTCTATGTGTCATATTCTTTCCATGACTAGTCGCACACGTGGGGGGAGTTCACAGGGGATGAAGTAATGCTCCTGTTCATTGCATTGGGTGTAGCAGGCGGTTCATAAGGGGGCAGCATCCCCCCCTATCGGGGGGTTTTTAAGGGGGCGGTATCCTCCATACATGGGGTTCAGGGCAACACCCCAGGAAATTTATTTTTTGGATCCTATATTAGGTGGAGGGACCTAGCTATGGTTTTGTGCATGGATTTTTAACATGGTTTTGAGCATGATGGTTTTCTGCCCATGGTATTTTGTAGATTCGGTCAAGGGAACTACGATTATGTTTTAATCCAGGGTTAGTGGACTAGGGTTTATGAATTCTTCGACATGTATATATGTATTGTAGCATTGAAAGTAACACAATTAAAAATCAATCTGGTAGTCTTGATTTTGGGATCTAGGGAAAAATATTTATGTATATTTGTTTTATGTTTTATTCTCTCACCATTGTTTATTTTCTGTATTAAGAATTCGTTTGCAGGTAATTTCTGTAGAGGGTTAAAACATCTAATTTTTAATAAGATAAATAGAATCCAAAGTGTGAAGGAAATTATAGTGGCAGTGAAGTAGGTGGGTATGAAAAAGAATAATTATGTGAATTCTTAGAATAAAAAACAAAGGAGGAATTTGAGTTTTAAGAGGTCGTGGAATACCCTAAAAATGATATGTAGATTCAGTGAAAAAAATTATCTGAATGTTAAGGATATTTATTTCAATATTAGATTCCATTTAGACGCCAAATGAATATGAATTACATTGGCTAAGAATGACGACAGGGAATATGAATGGGTATGCATTACAAGGGAAAATAAAAAAGAGGAGTGCTTCACAAGGGAGATAGATAAATCCAAGATGATTTTAAGAGGTAGAATGGACTTAATACCAATGAGTATGTAGGAATTTTAAATCCATAGCTACTAATTTTTGTGTTAGTTAACTTTCTAAATATGTTTTGAATTTTTTTTATGCCACTAGTTGCATGGGACCAATAAAGTTTAAATTATGGATTCACTTTGAACATCAAAAATAGTTCACAATTTGAATAACAATTTGGTCAAATACTAACTCATGAAGATTTTGTCATTAAATAAATGTTGACCCAAAATTATCCATAATATAGTGTGGAGTATGGAATACTAAGTATGTATGGCAGAGACTTCGAATCCTACAAGGGAGGTTAATTATAGATTCACTTTCAACATCGAAAATAGTTCACAATTCGAATAACAATTTGGTCAAATATTAAATCATGAACATTCTATCATTAAATAAATGTTGACCGAAAATTATCCATAACATAGTGTGGAGTATGGAATACTAAGTATGGATGGTTGAGACTTGGAATCCTACAAGGGATGCATAGAAATCCTCCTACATTATGTCCTAAATATCACTTGTATATGACATAGTGATGTTATAGAAAAGATAAAGGGAGAACGAAAATAATTTTATATTGATGGAAGTCGCTGTTGGCATCATAATACTGGGAAATGAAAATCAAAGTATATGCGAGATCAAAACCCTAGTCTATCCTAATATACTCTAATCTAACCTATTCTCCACAACTATTTCTAAAAATTAGAAACTAAATATCATGTTCGTGAAGGAAAACTAAATACTAATAAACACATAATGAAAGAAAAATTTGTCTGGCCACTCCTTGTCTCAAACCCCCTAGCATGACCTCAAACACAATCTTTCACTTCTCCGAGACAATATTTATGCACTCAATTGTAGATTGAGGTTAGGAGAAAATGATTCTAGCTATGTGGCTTCTAGTTTCCTCAGATCAAATGCTGGGATTAAAAGCAAGGAATTAAAGCATAAAGTAATGTAACAATACTAACGAAAAATTAAATAACATCAACTAAACTAGGAAAATAAGAAAATCATTACCCATGTTTGAGGGATCCTTCTCATCCTGGTTAACTCTTTCAAGAACACTCAAATTAGATTGAGATGATACAACAAATATTAGGAACAAGGAGCATTCATTAATGATAAACCAACTTTGTTTACAAGAGGGAATCACAAAGTTTTTCTACAAAATTAAACTGTGTATCAGATACCTATCCCAAGTCTATTACAAAGTGAATGATCAACAATGACCAACTTTATTATGAGGCTGATTATTTATACAAAAATACAATTTCGGTGGAAAAAGATCAATCCCCAATCTCATATTTGTTTAACTATGCGATAAAAACAAGGTAGCACATTAGACAAAATTGGATCTTTTGCTTTGTAAAATACAAATGCATCTTAAAAAAATATTTTCATACTTTGGAAATAGGTAACATTGGTTCCTCTTATTATTCGGGCAACTAATCTATAGTTTTGCTTAAATGTAGGCACTATTTGCAAATCGGGCAAAATTGTGCATTTTGGGTAGATTAACATTGAATAACCACAATTATCTCTCAAACAGTTCAATATTTTGGAAAACAACCTATGTTATAATCAATTTTCCATGCTAGGAAGAAAACCCATATTCCAAAATTTTTATATTCACCTTCATTACCTAAAAAAATGTGCCCAAAGTAGATTGTTTCAAAACTTTCACCAATAACATGATTTTGGAGATGGATCTTCACACGTATGACGTGGGTACGATCTCACAAGCCTAGAATTGTTTAATTCTTTTCACCTGAAAACCCATGTGGCATAATTTCTTCAGATGGGCACAAATGTGTTAACCACAGACATGTACTACAATTTAACTCCATATATAGAAATTGGGCTAAATAATTTTTCATTAGAAAAATTGACTAAAAATTCATTTAATCTATTATATGCTTAGGAAGTAATGATTATAATCATTTTTTACCTCAAAATTCATGTTAAAGTATTTTGGGTTCAAAGGCGTGAGGGTTCATAATAAAGTGAGCAATATATGGTGATGAGTGTAGGTTATCAGTGGTAAAGAGGTTAAATAAAGTGTCAAAAAAGATGACAAAATGGGAGCCCAATAGTGCACACCATAACACTAGCTAGCTATTAAACTTGTTAGAATGATCAATTTGCATTATCATATCCTTTTTTATTGAATGAACCTCATGATTACAAGTTTCATGGCACATGTTAGGAGCTTGTATGCCTTTTAGTCACATAGTAATTATTCTCTTTGTCATGGAGATTTGGCTAAATACTTGGAGGGACTAACACATACCCATCCACTTCAAGCTTAAACCATGGCTAGAAGGAGTAGTGGGAGAACATGTCACTAGAACCTTGTCCATCATAATGAATTTTTAAGGCCATGCAAACATGACCAACTCGAATTTAAAGCCTCAAAGCAAAAGTACCTTTTATCTATGGAATGGAACCTAAGAACAGGATTCATTTTCAAGAGGGAGAGCACAAATACACTTCCCAGAGTGGAGTTATGCAATTTTCCCTCTTAACATTGTAGCATATGTTAGAGAATTTTAAGTGCCAAAGAATCTATGAATAAGTGCATAAATGAAGGCTTCTAATTGCAAATGGTTGTAATAATTTTCCAAATGCATCTTAACTAACTTCTTATTTTCATAAAGATAACATTGTCATTGTTGTGTATAATTATTCTATACTACATAAACTTTGATATTAAAATCCTCTTGATTGGATTATTTTCAATAAGATAAACTTAATCCTAAGTGTCAAGGAAATTCTAGTAACAATGAAGTAGGTGGGTGTGTGAAACAAGAGTTATGTGAAATTGTAGAATGAAAAAAAAGGAGGAATTTGAGTTGGAAGAGGTCATGGAATACCCTAAATAATATATGTAGATGTAGTGAAAAGAGTTGGAAGAGGTCATGGAATACCCTAAATAATATATGTAGATGTAGTGAAAAGAGTTGGAAGAGGTCATGGAATACCCTAAATAATATATGTAGATGTAGTGAAAAACATTGTAGGAATGTTGAGGATATTGATTTCAATATTGGACACCATGTAGAGGCACAATGAAGAGGAAATACATTGGCTAAGAATGATGAGAGTGAAGATGAAGGGGAATGAATTAAAAGGTAAAATCAAAAAGAGGAGTGCGTCCTAAGAGAGAGAGATGAATCCATCATGAATTTAAGAGGTAGAATGGACTTAATACCATGTTTAAGGAGGAAATATAAATCCATAGAAGTTAATTGATCCGATTAGATAGATGTAAAAGAGTTTCGAGTTTGAATGAATTGAATACCCTTGAAGAGTGATGTTTCCTTACACAAAGTTGAAGAGCCATGACATTTTGGTGGGATACCTAGGAGTTGGATAAAAAGAATAAGTGGAAAAAAAAATCAAGGATTCGCATAGATTGGTGGAAAACATAAAAGGATAAATTTTAGATGCAAATTTTAGAACTTAATGAATAAGAAAAAAAATAAAAATGAAGAGTTGACATATATTGGTGGAAAGCTTAAAAGGTTAATTTCTAGTTGTATCTTGTACAATTTGAATTTTCTAAGATTGTAGAACTTGAAGGAGATGAGGAATGTTACCATACCACTTTCGCCCACTTATGATACTTAAGTTCCTTTTGTATTCAAGGAATTAAAAAACCACTTCCAAAGAAATTTTGTGAGGTTAACACATTAGCTGAAACGTAAAATTTATACTTGAAGTTCAAATTCCAACTTTCAATTTGACCATTTGAATACATGCACACATATCCCTTTCATAATCACATAATTTCACTTTTAATCCTTTGACAGTTTTGTAATTATAGATGTAATGTGATTTTGACTAATTCTACAACCCATTAAATGGGCTAGTGATTCCAATGATATTTTTTGTTAATTTTTGTTCATACTCGTCAAATACTAACTGATTCGATTAATGATTCCTTACCCATGGTTGGTGTTATTACAACCATATTGATGTTCTTTTAATTCAATAATATTTTTATCTCTAGGAAATGTTTAGTATAAACTTCTATTCTCTATTTGATGAATCTTAAGTTTTTTTGTGAAGTAAATAATTTGTATTGCCTTGAAACCAACAAGTACATGTTAAGTCATTATATTTTTATATGGAAAGTCACTAGGAGAACTAGACCATACCTAGAATTTCATTTTTTTCAAAATAGCAACAAGAAAGAGTTTGCATAAAGAATCGAAACCAAAAATACACATGTTAAACATAATACTTCTTAGGCCTTGAAGAGAATGATAAGTACAAGACTTAAACATAAAACTAAGAAAAAGAGACAAAGAGTCAAAGTAAGAGGAATTATATGAATCCATGGCTTCAACAACTATGGGATCCTTTTTGTACCTTGGAGAGAAACCAGAATCAGGAGGAAGTCCATTATGTTTCTAGATACACCCCTAGCCAATGATCTAGTGCACTATCATTTTTTGTTGCATGTGATCCAAAGAGAGGAAAATATCATCTATTTTTTCATATTTTTCCATCAAGTCCCTAGCATGAAGAAACATTAGATTCCAGTCAATTTCCATTGTGTACATGTATTTATTATGCTACCCATGTTTGTTCGACATTAGGAATCCAATCCTCAATTACTATGAGAACTTCCATATCTAATAGGGTACATATTTGATTGGCCAATTCTTTTTTTGCCTTAGCATTCTCCTCTTGCATAGGTTAAGGAGCGAGCTCCTGAAACTATACGATTGACCTTTCTTCCTTAACTTGCACTTGAGTGTGCACATGTTCCCCTCATTATTGGTAGTACATTTCCCCATGATGAAAACGAGATTTTTAACATTGGATGTTATCTATGCTAAGAGGGGAACAAAATTAGAGAGTGTCAAAGGTTCTCCTAGGCTCGAGATAGAAACAAAATAAAATAGTGATTTTGTGGGGATTATGGTCCTCCTCGTGAGCCTTGTCAGATAAAATAGGCCAAGGAATCTTCTCTAAATAATACTAATTATCATTCTTGAGATGGGAAAGAGATTCACAACTACCAAATACCTCATTAGTGCATATAGAAGCAACTAACAGTAGACCAAAGATTACGGTAAAATTACGAACGTACATAGAGAGGTGAAAGTCAAACCTAAGTTGTTGGGTGTTGGGACTATTTGTAGGCTAAATGATAGACACTACTTTATGAGTCTACCTACATGGGTCACAATTGGATGTTACTCTTGTAAGGCATGACTTGGGCTCAAGAGCTACCCACAACCATTGTCTAAAGATGGTAGAGGCCAAGAGATGAAGGGGAAATCCAATTCTTGTCGAATTTTTTAGTAAGACCCCACATGGCTAATGAATGAATAAAGAAGAACCGAAAATAAAAGGCTTTTGACCTACTTCAGGAGTATCAACATCGCCTTCATGGCATGGATAAATAATATTCTGAACTACCACAAGTGAATTTCCAAGGTTGTGAACCCATACACCTCGTTTGAAGCATAAAATTATGAAAAGGAATATTGAGTTGGTGGTGTTCAATAAGGTTTTTAGCTATGAGCTATTGCAATTATCATCCACTTAGACAAAAATTAAATGCCCCCATTATGAATAATAAGTAGTCACATTTGGTGGGAATATCACCTCTAAGAATGAAAATCCATTTGTATCTGTTCTATTCCATCAAATAAATAGAGTTGCTAGTATTGTGATGCATGTACTCTATGCGAGATAGTTTAGTGGAGAGCTCCCCATGCCTTTCCCATGAAAACAATCTAATCCATTATGGGGTGTGTTAGCACGTTCCGCAGACATGTGGCCTAGTGGGATTGCAGCAACTCACAACCCACCCTCTCTTGATTTGAGCAGCCCATCGTGGGATTGATGAACGTAAATGTGATGAACCTAAATGCTACTAGTGCTATATTGCATGGATTTTCCATCTTGATTCCAAAACTCACTTGCTTTAATTATTCTCTTCAGCCACTTAGGTGTTATAATGTCAATATTCCCCCTCCGTATGAGCATATCATAAAGATAAGCCTTGGTAAAGTCAATGTTGAAACTATGAGAGAAGAATATTTGAGGAGAAAAGAAACTCATCCTCTTTTGCAGGCCATCTTCAATACTCCTTAAGGTGAATTTCAACTTTTGTAATGTTTTCTTCATTGGTGAATACAAAGATCTTGTTTTCCTTCCCTCAAAAATAGTTTTTTTCATATACATGCATTTAAATTTGGTATTGACATAATTAATCTGTACTCAATATCAATAAGCAATTTGTACTCAATATCAATAATAGACTATTTACTCTATTTTTTATAGTTTATTATTAACTATGAAAAATAATTTCCTATTATGATTATAATATATATTGTTAAAATGAAATGTATTTTTTTAAGTTCTTGAGATTGGTGATTGGTAATTTGGTTTATGGAGGGGAGGATAAGTAAACAAACTTAAAAAAAAAAAAAAAACAAACATATTTATAATAAAATTTCTATAACTTTCAGTTACATTTAAATTTTATAATATTTTTATAAATAATAATGACAAGTCAACTACCATACGTTAACTTATCATTTCAACGAGACAGTTGGATTTTTCTTGATAAATGGTATGAAAGCTGAATTTAAAAAAGAAAAATTATAGAATTTTTATGAGCCTTAGCATTTCATCGTTATGCTACTGTGCCTTAGTCACCTTATCCAATGGTATTCTGTTCTCAAATGAATTCATTCTCCTGAAACCAGTGATTATCCCAAAAATTTCATGCAAGAACCACTATTGCAGACCAAAGGAGGAAATATCGGTTTAAATGACCCGCAAATTTCAGAATTCCAATGCCATGGTTGGCTGATTATGTATTCTATAGCCCCATAGGTGACCGAAGCGTTAGAGCTATGAAATATGTTTTTTTTTTCAAAGGAGACTGGATTCATGTGTTAAATGAATGAGATGCACAAACTATGGATATTTTTTGTGAAAATGATTATCATAGATAATATAAAGCATGAAAACCAAATCGGAGAGCCAACAAACCATACAAGAATCTTCTAGTGAACTCTACCTGCGATACAAAGAACCCGAATATTTGAAAAAAATAGAGAGTACATTAGATTGCAGGAGATACTTCTGCAAAATAATATAGGGAATGATAAATTTACAGGCTTATGCTTTAGGCTTTGTCTTCGGTGGAATTGCGGACCATCTGTGCAAAAGCGGCCACCCTTTTCTGCAGCTCATCGGCGTTGGCTCCCACTATTTTGTCCTCCTGCACACCGTCTTTCATTAATAAGAAGGTGGGCATGGCCTTCACATCCATTTTATCTTTAACTCCTTTCACTTCATCCACGTCAACTAACAGAAACAGGATGTCAGGATACTGCAACGACAGATTCTCGAAGAACCCCGCCATGTATTTCGAGGGCGCGCACCAGTCTGCAGTAAAATGCACTGCAACCTGCAATACCCCAAAATCTTTATATTAAAAAATATAAAATTCCAAACATTTAACAGAAAGAACAAACCGGCGTCTTCGGCAAGGTACCCATAACGAAAATATAGAGCAGAGATGTGCAGAAATCTGCAACAAGTAAAATTACGAAGCCATATGTTGGATTAAACAAATTATAAGATACAGACCGGCAAGTCTTGAGCTTGGGCTCGACCCAAAATTATTTCCCATGATTTGTCAGTTTCGACCGCCAGAACTCTCGAACCCGTGACCTGCTGCTGTGCATCCATGACTGACAAAGCGCTTGCTTGATGATTTTATTTGAGGTTGGTATGAGGATTCTGCAGCGAGTAGTAACGGGAGACACTGGATAATCTATCCAGAAATTATTTCAATTTCGTCCAATGCCTGAGGGTGTTGCTTTTTGCATTTTCCTTATCGTGAGATTTGGATAACTTTAAAGCGCTTGTTACATGATTGGTTGTTTTTTCTTTATAATGTTAGAGAAATCAGATATCTGTGGGGCACTATATATTGGGTTTTGGCTTCAGCGTCCTATTCAAGTTAGAAGAGGTATATTGGGAAATTTATTTATTTATTTATATGCGGTAAGACGTGTGGAGAGTTATGTGGAGAGTTATTATAAGTAATTTTGTAGAAATTTATTTAATTATTTATATGTGGAAAGAGGTGTGGAGAGTTATTATAAGTAGTTTTGTAAATGTAAGTTAATTCATCATTGTTATTCAAAGAAAATGATGTTAGATGAAATTATTAGTTTGTGGTTTTTAAGAATGCAGACTCTTGTTATTTAAGTAAAAGATGACATGTGAAATTATTAGTTTGTGGTTGGCGGACTTTCCTATTACCTAAAGAAAAGACATCTGAAATTACCAGTTGGTGGTCCCTAAGAGGACAAACTTTACCAGATGGTGGTCCTTAATAAGGCAGATAATTAAGGAAATCTATGATACATCTCTAATAGGGAAGATTTGACCGTTAATTAAGGAAAACTATGAAACATGAAATTACCAACTAAGGGTCCCTAATGGGGTAGACTTTCAGTCCTAGAAAAAAAAAAACATATGAAATCACCTATTGTAAAACTATTATACATTCTTAATAGGGAAGACTTTACTGTTCATTAAGGAAAACTATGATACATAAAATTACCAGCTAGTGGTCCCTAATGAGGCAAAATTTCAGTCCTCGAAAAAGACAACATCTGAAATTACTATGACACATTCTTAATAGGGCAGACTTTACAGACATTACTGTTAATTAAGGAAAACTATGATACAGAAAATTACCAACTAGTAGTCTCTAATAGGGTAGACTTTCAGTCCTGGAAAAAGACAAAATCTGAATTCTTTTTTTCTTTTTTCTTTTTTCTTTTCTTTTTCTTCTTCTTCTTCTTCTTCTTCTTTTTTTCTTTTTTCCTGAATTGGACTAATTCTATTAAGCGAAAATATTGTACAACATGGTGATACAATCAAGAGAAACAAGAAACCGGCAAACCGGAAATGATAAACTATCAACCTCGGTCCCGATGAGAGAAGAAGAGACAAGCAAGGAGCAGCAGCAAAAGACAAGAAGACTGGAAAAAAACTGACTTCTACCTAGCATGGGGACAAGCCTCCACACGCAGTTTTTTCCCTTTGTTTTTGTTGACTTGAACCCAACCATCCTGGTGGGTGTGTGCAAGGACGATTTGAAGACTAGAGTTCTCCAAATGTGGGAGCTCCTTATCTGAATCTGAGGAAGTGGACTCATGAACGCGTTTCTGTGTGACTGTAGAATCAGTAGGATGCTCAGGAGCAGCGGTGGACAAGTTCTTCGTCTAAGGAGCATGTACCGTTTTTGTGTCAATCCCTTCATCTTCTAAACTTGAGGATTCAGAGTCTACAACTGGCGGCCGGTTACAAGGAGTCCATCTTTTGGATTTGGACTTTGTATTGTTTTCCTTTCTCTTTTTTGCAGGGAATGTAGGGTAAGAGTTCTGCAGATGCCCCATTTGGAGAAAATGGCGGCAACGGAATGCCATGTTCTCATAATCTAGGATCTGAGTCCATACAAAGTCACCAACCTTAACAATGATTTGGTTGGGCAAGCATTTGCTGAGGTCTAGTTCCGTACATATTTTGGCGTAAGTGTAGAGACCCTGAGTTTCCCTCCCAAAATCTGCCTTTACAAAGCGGCCCAAGGCGTTGCCTATGCTTCTATAAATTGCTTGATGCCATAGATGGATTGGTAGGTTGGGAAGCCTGACCCAGACATGTGTCTTGGTGACGATATCTGTAGCTGGGTTGAAGTCTGGGAACCAAGGGATTAAGAAGAGCCCTTCAGTTCCCAAAAACCAGGGACCTTCCTCTAAGGCCTGTTCATAATGCTTGGAGTGATCGAATAGAACTATGAAGAATCCTTTTGAACAGAAGCTGACCTTGCACTTGCTAGTCCAGTTAGCGTGGATCCATTCACAGAGTTCCTTCATACGTGGCCAAAGTCCATTAAATCTGCAAATGATGGATTTTTCTGCAAAATTTTGAAGATCTTCTGCGAGATCTGGATGGGAAATCTCAACAGAGGGAACATCATCCAACTTGTCAACCCGAAAAGGTTGGGGCTTGGGAGCTTCACGGGTTTTGGGATTTTGAGAACGAACGACATCTTTGTATGAGAAAGTAGGGGCAGAAGATGATTGTCCAGCTTTGTCGTCCCTCAAACGAAGGGTGACCATAATAGAATCATTTCTTTTAATGCCGTAAATTGAGAGGGGAAGAAGGTCCTCAAGTTGTTTACCTTGGTAAAGAAGTCGCTAGAGGCCCGAGCGTATCCTAGTTTGACGTTCTAGAATAAGCTACAGATTCTGCACCAGATATGAAGAACAGACCCATTGCTGTAATGTTTTTCCTGAGAGTAGAGAAATTTGAATCTGATATGAAACAGGGTAAATTGTCAGCACTAGATCTTCCCGACAGCTGAAGGGCAGTAGAAGAGGCAGAGCCTCCATCGAATTTGCGACAGTGTTGGCGCCTTGTAGTAGCCCGTCATTAGCTTGTTTCTCGAGTTCCTTCGCAAGGCTGCTCGAGACTGAAGGGACCCCAAGCCTGTCCTCCTGGGCAGAAGCGGCGTCAGCCTGGAGAGGAGAAACCTGTAGCCAAAGTGGAGTTGAAAGAGGGAGACCGCAAGGAGCTGCGGTGATGCAGATCGTAGAGTATTTTGGAAATGCAGTGTAGTCTTCAATGACGGCTTGCTAAATAGGGCCAAAGCGAAAGACATGATGGTATCAGCGTTTAGGTGCCGCCATCATAGATTCTGAGGTAAGTCGCCCGTATGCAGACACTCCGCATGGGGGAAAGCCCAGCAACAGGACCTTACCCTGCACCAAACAAAGGGAGTGAGGCAATGACTTTGCCACCTTCGATACTGGAGAGAAAGGAGTTCGCCTTCATCCCAGAAAGCCCTCCGACAGCATCCTCCACGGTCGTCCACCAGGGAAGAGTCCAAACCAGAAGACGACTGCATACATGAGAAGAAGGTGAGAGAAGAGTTGTGCGGCACCTTGGCCCCTGCCTCCACATCGCATGACTCCAGAGCTCTGCCCTGCAATGGGTCTTCGACTGTCTTCATCAGCGCTTTGCATCCATTTCTTGCTGGTGAAAGCCGAGATCTCTCCCCCAATGCGTCCTCAAGCCAGTCGGCGGCAGCGAAACCCTGGAACCCTAGTCCAAAGAAAAAAACGCTGCTATGCAGAGCCATTTTTCCAAAGAATCCCTATGATACATTCTTAATAGGGAAGACTTTATTGTTAATTAAGGAAGACTACGATACATAAAATTACCAACTAGTGGTCTCTAATGCGATAGACTTTCAATCTTGGAAAAAGATCACATCTGAAATTACTATGATACATCCTTTATAAGGAAGACTTTACTGTTAATTAAGGAAAACTATGATATATAAAGACAACATCTGAGATTACTATGATACATTTTTAATAAGAGGAACTTTACTGTTAATTAAAGAAAGTTATGATACATAAAAACAATATTTGAAATTACTGTGATACATTCTTAATATGGCAAACTTTACTGCTAATTAAGAAAAATTATGATACATAAAATTACCAACTAGTGCTCCCTAATGTGGCAGATTTTCAATCCTTGAAAAAAAACAACATTTGAAATTACAGGTTGCTATTTTGCAGATTTTCAATCCTTGAAAAAAAACAACATTTGAAATTACAGGTTGCTATTTTGTAAATGCAAGCTTTGAGTACTGTAAAATTTCTTTTAAGCCCTTAATCTGTTTCTTTACTTTCTAAAAAGGCAACCTTTTAACTAGACATAATTAAGAAAACAAGCTCTTAACTCGAAACAATTCAGTTTGAGAATATAATCAAGCCATACACTAAATGTATGTGGAATTTTTTCTATTATTATTTATTATATTTTAGTTAAATAATATAAATATAATATAATTTTTAAAGTTATTATTATATTAAATATTAATTAGTGCATCAATTTTTTTTAATTTATAAAAAAATTGTATTTTTACACTAATTTAATTTCTGAAATGGTATATATATAATATATATATTGAAATTTTCATTTAAATTTGTAAGTTTCTAAAAGATATGTTTTAATCATTAAATCATTTTAAAAAAATTATAGCTTCTCCGATAATTGTGATCATACTAATTTTAATGAAATTATAGGTTTTTATTCCAAGTTTACATCTTCTGTGAGCATTTTGATGATAAAATTTTCAATGAAACTATAGTTTTGTTGTCATTTAAAGAATGTTTTCAACATATAAAAAACTTAAGTTTCTGAAACAGTTAAATTATACAAATTTTATAAGTCAAACATAAAATTCTGGATATAAAAAATTAAGTTGTCACAAACTTGTTGGATGTAACTTTCATGTCGACATTTTCCTCCCAGCGTAAAACTAAGACCATTACAACACGAAGGACAATGTAAAAATAAAAATAAGCTTCCGACTCCAATGATATTTTCGGTGTTTATAGGAAAAATAATCTTCAGCTTTGGCTCGACCCAAAATTATTTCCCATGCTTTGTCAGAATCGACCACCAGAACTCTCGAACCCGTGACCTGCTGCTGGGTATCCATGACTGACAAAGCTCTTGCTTGATGATTTTCTTTGAGGTTGGTATGAGGATTCTGCAAGTTGCAGCCAGTAGTAACAGGAGACACTGGATAGTCTATCGAGAAATTATCTCAATTTCGTTCAATGCATGAGGGTGTTGTTCTCTTTGCTTTTTACTTGATGGTCGGATTTTTATGTATTAATAATAATCTTTAATTGTCATCCATTCATCAATAGGAGTTCTTTCCTTATCGTGAGCTTTGGATAAGTTTAAAGCGCTTGTTACATGATTGGTTGTATTTTAATTATAATGTTGGAGAAATCAAATATCTGTGGGCGCACTATATATTGGGTTTCGGCTTCAGCACAAGAGTTATATTGGGAAATTTATTTATTTCTTACATGTGGAAACAGGTATGGAGAGTTATTATGAGGCTCTTTTTTTTAAATGCAGCTTAATTTATCACTGTTATTTAGGAAAATTGACGTCACATGAAATTATAATTATTAGCCAGTGGTATTTAAGGATACACACTTTCCTGTGATTTAAGGAAAAAATGACATGTGAAATTACCAGCTGATTGTTCTGATAACATTTCCATTTTTTTATAGAAAATATATTGAAATCATCAGTTGGTGGTTCTTAAGAGGGTATACTTTACTGTTAATAAAGGAAAATTATGATACATGAAATTATTAACTAGTGGTCTTTAGAGGGGGTGCGGTAGATTTCATGTAAATCTAAACATGTAAAATTAAATGTAAACATAAGGTTTAACATTTAACATTTTTAAAATTAAATATTATTTTTTTTTTTTTTTCTTGTTCAGACTAATCTTAATTTTTTCCCTTTTTTCTCTTCCTATGCCACCCACGGGTTTCGAACCGGTGACCTTACATAACAGAGTGCCTTAACAGTGCACCCCATCACCGACTGTTCTACACCACGTGGGCTAAATTAAATATTATTATTATTATTATGTATAAACACAATATAAATTTAAAATATAAAAAGGTCTACTAGGAGTTTAAAAAAAATGGTAAATAAATAAAAATATAAATAAACTAAAAAAGAGGTTTTATTTAGGTGAAGCTTATGGACCAAAAACCATATTTATAAAATATATATAAAGAGGTATGGTAAATAAATAAAAATATATCGAATAAGATTAGAAATCAACATCTAATTATATACCAAGCCTGTAAACCAAATACCATAGTAAATAAAAGAGCTATTGTAAATAAACAAAATATAAATAAACGAGAGGTATGGTAAATAAATTAAACCTCTTTTTATATTTACTCCATAATCCTCTTTAAATTTACCAACATTCAAAAATGAGGTTTTGTTTAGGTGAGGCATATAAGCGAAATACCATGGGCCAAATTATTATTAATACCATGCCAAAAAAAAACATTACCAACCCTAATATTAATATTAAAAGATTAACATTTTTTTTTTTATTAAATATAATATTCATATTAATATTATTAAATTTAATAAATTTGGATTAATAAACATTAAGTTTGTTATATTATAATATATATTAATATATCATGATATATATTAACTCTAGATATATATTTGAGGTTGACCAAATACATAGAATGATAAATTGAAGGAGAGGTGAGAGAAGGAATGGAGAGAGAGAGAGAGAGAGAGAGAGAAGTAGGAGAGAAAAAGAGAGAGGAAGGATGAGAGAGAGGAGGAGAGATGGAGAGATAGAGAGACAAAGTTGGAAGGGGAAAGAGGGAGGGAAGAAGAAAGACATAGCGAGTGAGAAGTGGAAAGAGAGAGGGAGTGACACAGGAGATATGGAGGGAGAGTGTGTTTTTTTTTGGGTTAGATAAAGAGACAGAGCAGGAGACAAGGGGGAGAGAAGCAGAGAGAAGGAGGGATATAGTAATATGTTTGGAAAGAGAAGAGAGAGAGAGAGAGAGGTGTGAGAGAGAGGACGGAAGAGAGAGGATGTGAGAGAGTGGAGAGAGGGAGGGAAAAAGAGATGAAGTTGGAGCGGGAGAGAGATGGATGAAATAATAAAAACATAGAGAGAGAGAAAGGTGGAGAGTGAGAGAGGGAGTGATAAGGAATATGGAGAGAGGGGGAGAGAGGACAACAAGAGGAATTATATAGAAGCAGGGGAGAGGGAGAGAAGGGGAAAAGAGAGAGAGAGAGAGAGAGAGAGAGAGAGAGAGGAGAATGGAGGGATAGATAGATAGATTGGAGAAAGAGAGTGTATGCTTTGGCGGTGATATAGAGAGACACAGAGAGATAAATATATTGATGGAAGGTAAAGAGAGGGAAGAAGAGAGAGATGGAGAGAGGGAGGGAGGGATGGAGAGAGTGATATATATCGAGTGACAAAGTGTCTGTGGTTTTGGGGGAGGGGGGGGGGGTTGGTGGGGTGTGAGATAGATATATAAAGAAGGAGAGATGGATGGAGAAATAGATATATATGGAGGGGCAAGTGAGGGAAGAAAAATTCTTGCACTAGATGCATTGATTTAAATGTAGATAGTGATTTCTAATGCTATTTGATTGCTTTCGCTAGATGCATTGATTTTAGTTTAGATGTTGACTTCTAATGATATTTGATTGCATGCAATAGATGCATTGATTTCAATGTATATGATTTCTCATCCTATTTGATTCCTTGCACTAAAAGCATTGATTTCAAAGTAGATGGTGATTTCTAATCCTATTTAATTTCTTGCACTAGATACGTTAATTTTAGTGTAGATGTTGATTTAATTATGTTTGATTGCTTGCACTAGATGCATTGATTTCAATGTAGAATATTTCTAATCCTATTTGATTTCTTGCACTAAATGAATTCATTTCAGTGTAGATGGATTTTCCTAATCCTATTTGGTTGCTTGCACTAAATGCATTGATTTGAATGTAGATGTTGGTTTCTAATCCTATTTGATTTTTTGCACTAAATGCATTGATTTCAGGGCAGATGGTGATTTATAACCCTATTTGATTGCTTGCACTAGATGCATTGATTTCAATGTATGTGTTGATTTCTAATTATATTTGATTTCTTGCACTATATGCATTTATTTCATTGTAGATGATTTCTAATCCTACTTGATTTCTTGCACTAAATGCATTGATTTAAGTGTAGATATTGATTTTGAATCCTATTTGACTACTTGCACTAAATGCATTGATTTTAGTGTAGATCTCTCTTTCTAATCCCATTTTCTTACTTGCACTAGATGCATTGATTTGAGTGTAGATGTTGATTTCTAATCATATTTATTGCTTGCATTAGATGCATTGATTTCAGTGTCGAAGTTTTTTTCTAATCGTATTTAGTTGATTGCATTAGATGCATTGCTTTCAGTGAATATGTTGATTTCTGATTTGATGTAATTTTAAAGTGATTGGATTAACAATGCACATTGATTTCACTGTAAGCACAAAAAATTATTGGCAATGTACATTAATTTGTGTGTTTTAATAATTCAATTTATTAATATTGGAGAGAAAAAGACACAAGATATGTACATTAATGTGTGTGTTTTAATAATTCAACTTATTAATATTGGAGAGCAAGAGAGACAAGATATGATTTTTACTAGAACAACTCAAGCTAAATATTTAAATGGGTTAGGATTTCAACTTAATGGGGTGACACGTAGAATAGTAGAAGAAAATAGTTTGAGATTGATCACAATGAAGACCACTTGTAATTGAGTACATTCTTATTATTCACATTTTCTGTCATTCAACACTATTGCATTGTCACTTTGCATTAAAAATATTTATTTCATCATTTTAGCATATTTAAAATGATTATATTAATATTATATTTATTACATATTATTGATCAAATTAATCATATCTTTCATATTATTGATAGATTCATCTTAACTTAGGATCTCTATTTCATCATTTTTCATCATTAAATTTATTAACAGTATTTATCATCTCAACAAATTGAGGTAATTAAGAAAATTTTAACTTAAAATGACCACGTTAATCTCATACATATTTAGCATATTTAAAATTATCATATTAATATTAAATTTATTAAATATTATTGATAAAATTAATCATATATTCCATATTATTGATAGATCCATCTTAACTTTGGATCTATCAAGGTGTGAGAGAGATCAAATCTCTCGAGGTGCAAATGTTTCCTCAAATTTTGCACTAAAAAGAAGAGGTTTGCATGTCTAGATATTTAATCCCTCTAGACCCTTGATAAATCCAAAATTAAGATGAATATAGACTGGTTTAGTTAAATAATATAAATATAATACAATTTTAAAACATATATATAATTTTAAATTTAAATTTATAATTTTCTAAAAAAAATACGTTTTTAATCATTAAATCATTCTAAAAAATTTACATCTGTTTTTAAAGATTTTGATTATCGATTTTTTTTCAAAGTTTATATCTTCTTTAAGCATTTTGATGATAAAATTTTTAACAAAACTTTAGTTTTGTTTGCCCTTTAAAATACGTTTTCCAACCTATAAATAACTTTCGTTTCTGAAACAGTTAAATTATACAAATTTTAAGTGAAACTTGAACTTAAAATTCTGGATATAAAAAATTAAGTTGTCACAAACTTGGAGAATGTAACTGTCATCTCGACAGTTTCCACCCAACGTAAAAACAAGATCATTACAACATGAAGGACAACTTAAAAATGAGTCTCCGACTCGAATGATATTTTTGGTGTTTATAGCAAACATGTTTATTTTTGGTCATGATCTGTAAACGGCACACACTCCAACAATCTATGGATGGTACAAAATCCCATGTGAGCCAGCCCATTTTGTTTTATTTGTTTGTTTCCTGTTATTTTTTAATGTCATTTTTGAAATTTTACACTTTTTAGATCGAAGTTACGTAAAGAATTTTAAAACGAGTAGTCTTTAGTGTGGCTTTTTGAAGGTTTTTATGGTAGTGTTTTCCGGTCTAATTTCTTTAAAATCTAGCAGGAATTTATTGAAAACACAAGTTTGATAGGTAAACTTGCACAATTGAAGTGCCCTAGGGGTTTTTTAGGGTGCTGAAACCATTTATACACTCAAAAAACCAGTGTAAATAACAGAAATCAAGATTTTACCTCAAATTTTTTACCGGCACCTGAAATTCCAAAAAGTCTCACAAAAAACAACTCCTTTTTAAAAAATTATTTAAAATTTTAATCAAATTGTAAGGGTATAGTATGTTGCTATATGTTCTTCATAATTTAATCTTCTTTATTGTCGATAAAACTAATGTAAGAAGAATTTATATTAATATAATTATAAGTGTTTATTATAATATAATAAAATTTATGTATTTTATAGCTATTTTATGTTTTAAATATTTTGGTTATAATTGACAAAAAAAAATTTGGTCAAATTATGATTATTTGTTATTATTATGTTTTTTTAATATATAAATGGATTCAATGTATTTAAAATTTATCTGGGCTTTTGGATTGTGCAGAGTTCATAGTTCAAACCTGTGATTCCAAGAAATCTATTATGAGTCATGTTCATAGTTGTAGGGAACAAAAAAAGAGTTAAATAAAGATTCTCAAACTTGTGATTCCAAAAAATGTTGGTCCAAAAAAGATTAAATCAAGGATGCATATTGAACATTGAGTACACTTAGCAATTTGAATATATTATCTAGTCAATCAAAGATTAAATGGTCAAGATTTCATTATTAGTGGTTGTTCTAAAAAGAATCTACAACATAATGTAGAGTATGAAACACTGAGTGTGGGGCACATAAACTTGGAATCCTACAATGAATGCATAGAAATCCTTTTACAATATGCATCTTCCCTGTCACTAATAAGTAAGGAAGAGGCTGTTATAGTGAGGAACAATCCCACCTTAGCACAATCTAGCCTTAAATGTGTTAGAATGTGTTGTAGTAGATTCTACATGCAAGGAACCATTGCTCTGAAATCCTACGCCCGATTAGGATCATTAGACAACAAAAGAATATGGTTATCTCAAGACACTAAAAATCCCCAATTCAAATGATCATACAAGAAATCTCCATACAATCCTTAGCACTACAATGGTTAGAGAAAGTACTTTCCCTCCTCGCAAATCAATGAACGGTTTTGAGTATGAGGTAGAATCCTCGTTAATCCAATCTCGAGAACTCTTCTTCCTACTCCCAATCCCAAACCTACACACAAACACCAACAAACAAAGAACTAAAGTGACCTTTCATAGAAGATCGCCACCTCAAGACATCAAGAAATTCATGAACATAAATCATTGAAAATGCTAATATAAAGGAAGAGAACATGAATCTCCATTAACTATATAAACAAGAATACATCAATATACCTTCAACTTTAGTAGTCCTCCCCTCATTCTGGAAGAGTCTCCCCACTCTAATGAATAAGAAATGAAAGCCACATGAGGCTCTCAAAAGTGAATCACAATGGTAGCATATAACACTCTGATTCTAGCTCACAAATTATGGCTCATTCATTCTGACTCCAGCCTGACCCTCTAGAATGACCCTATAAAAATAGGCAGAGGAAGATTTCCAGGAGGATGAATGTAGAGACCTAGGACAAATATAAGTTAGATAAGTTTCTTTAGGACGTGTCTAAGCTAGCTCAAATAGATGGGATACGAACATGAGTCCAACTAATCTCCTAGGAACCATAAGTCTCTAGAACAAGTCTCCCAACCGCACAAACAACACTATGAAATCTCGGTCATAACTGCATAGACAAAGTGTCTTCCATGCGATTAGAAGGTTCCAACCAAACTCACAAATTGGATTACATGTGCCATGGAGAGAAAATCTAGGAAAATGGGTGGTCAAGGCTAAAGAAAAATGTCAACAATATAATGAATGAAGAGGGTTTCCACTAGGGAGAAAAATAGATTGGTAAGAAATTCCCCCTAATGTAGGTGGTAAAAAGAGTAATTTATGGATGAAACACATTATAATAAATCTCATAGGTCAAAAAAGGAACGAGGGGACAAAGAGAAGAAATTGAATTAGAAGTTACCAGATGTTAAACTCTCATCCATGTTGATAACATCTATGAGGCGGGAATATCCACACTTGTTCAAAAAGAGATACTGAACATGGGTGCCAAAACATACACTACAGATCCATGACATGAAATCTTAGAACATGGCCATGAAAAAATACATAGTGGTTTCATGTGACTCATCAATAATTTCATGGTCATGAGAAAATGAAATGTGGATCCAGGTCAATCTACAAATTAGTAAAACTATGGGAACATGAAAGACATATAGGTACCATAGAATAACCCTCAAAATGCATAAATGATACATAACTCTAGTGTAACTTGGGAAGGGTGTCATATAAGAGTGAAATGTCCTTATCCCAGGGTATTCAACATAATCCCAATGGTAAAAATCTATGACATGTGAATAAATGTTTTGATGTTGAACATGGTAAAAACCACCTCATTAACAAACAATGAGGTAAACTAGTAAGAGACACGAGGGAATATACCAATGACGAAAATGATCCCAAGGTAAATACTATAGTCCACTAAACGTGAATAAATTAATTCATGTTTAACAACAATTAAATGGACCGATCATAATTCAATGATGTAAACCCGTTGTCGATCATGAGGAATCCTTCCACTAAGGTCTAAAAGCTCCAAGGTACTACTGTTTCATAGTTCAAGCTCCTGGATAATGAGTTTGAGTCAACAGGAGAATATATTTTGAATGAGGTCCTTGATGTATCCCTCATCAATCGACATGGAACAATCCAGGATGATGTGATGTATGGATGAAGTCATGATCTGATGAATTACAATTGGAACAGGGATGGCCAACTCAAAAATTTCAATAGGCTACCGCAAATAACTAACATATGCTTAGAATTCCCTTGAACACATAGTAGCACGACACAATAGTGACTTGGAAACATGACTAATGACCACAACGTGATATCATGCACCGATGCAGGAGGCATTCTAGCATACTTTATATGACTGCAAGAGTAACCAGTCCAAGGAGTAGACAGACTCATATGTGCGATACAGATCCTAGGAAAGCTAAAACCAAAGTATTAGATAATGATGCAGATAGGTTCCATGTTCAAGGGTGACATAACTGACACTGCCATTTTTATGACTAATGGAGATGAATTTTCTTTTCCCTTTCTATTTTTTTTTAAAGTTCCTTTCTTGTAAGTTTATTCCCCTGAGCCTAGAAATGAGATACAAGTATCCAAGGGAGAACCTTATAGCCATAGTAGAGTAGAGTAATCTCTTTTCATAACTAGTCTACTCAATTCATAAAAATGGTTAAACTCATATTGAATAAAAAACACTTCAGGTGCTTTAATGGGTGTGAAGGAGACAAGTTCACTTGACAATTTTTTCTAATTTAAGTAGTCTGAAAAGAGCTTAAAGAAAACTCCTCTTGGGGGAACCAGTGGTATAAAGGGTAGGAATTGGTTATGGTCATCATGGAACTTCCCATGACATAAATAAGACAATAATATGGCTAATAGGACCGCTAAATGCAGTGGTTCCTTCAAGAAAGGGTAAAACACGAAGTGAAAGAAAATGATAGGCCAAGGAGACGATGAAAATGGAATTAAGAAACCAAGACACATTGTGAAAAAAAAGGATTATAAAAATTGGCAATCACAAGGGATAACATGTGGAATCCTCTTAGGGTATGGCCAAAAAATGATGAAGAAGAAGACATTAGGCCCAAACTCTAGGTCATTGTAGGTTAGAAGGAGGGATTTTGAAATAGAATAAAAATTACTACATGGATACCAAGATGGGAAAAATGTGCTAAAAAAGGCATCCATGATTAGGCGGGCTCTACCACCAAACTATGACATGCATAAAAAAAAAAAGTGGCTAAATTCACAACTTGACAGGGTCCGAGCTAAGGCACAAAGATGGTACTGATGGTCAATAATTCATCATTGACAGTAATGCATGACTTACCCTACATTCCAGTAAGAGGAAACATACCTCAGGCCCAACATATGTCACAATGAAAATGCGACCATTCCCATAAAAAATATCCAGAAATCTTAGACACATGGTTAAAACAAATAAAACATTGATGAGGTAGAAACAAGACCATATATTTTTGTTTTTTGAATTTTATAATTTTTTTGGTGTTTTGGCATAAATAAGACAAATATTGACATCACATACCAAACCAAAGAGAGATAAAGAATCACAATCCTATATACAATATGTACAGGCGCAACATAGTTTGGTAGGTCATGCTAAATGATGGCCATAGTTGGCCATAGTCCAGGTGTTTCTATATGACAACTTATGGAGGGTGTGGAGATCATACGGCTTGCCAATGCGGGGCCATGTGAAAGGAAGTCAAAATTCCCAATCCAGAAAGGTTGACCATGCCACTGAAATTATAACATAGTTGTGCTCTCAAAATTAACTTGAGGACATAAGGGAGGATCAAGAGATAAAGGAGGTATAAGACGTGTGTCAATAGGTACAAATTAAGTAGGAAATTCATTGGAAAGTTCGGTAATAGAATCCCAAGACTTGACTTGGTCTAGGGGTGGAACTTCTTAGGAAAGTCATGGTTGTGCCCCTTGAATCATTCCAATATTTATGTTGCCAAGCTATACTTGTTCCACATTGAGGAGACTAGAGGCAGGAAGAGGTATAAACTCCATAGGATTGGCAATGGGTAAATCCATGACATTCAAGTTCACTATTTGGCAGGGTTTTTCATCGAGGGAGTTATCTGGAATAGGCAGAATGAAAACCCATGTGGGAAAAGGATCCTGGTCATAGTCCATATTAGGATGGAGTTTCAGACTAGCATTAGGAGGTACTGAAAAGACTACCAAGGAGGCAATATGTTGCACTAAAGGTGGCATAGGATGCTCAGTAGTTTGATCGACTTCCACAAGATAATGAGAGACAACCCAAGGATCGTGAGGTCTATGGGGTCCATAGGTGTGAGAAGAGATCATATGCATAGGAGCTTTAGAAGATGTAGAAGAATTGTTGGGAAGGGGTAGTTGATGAAATACCCTAATAAGATATCTGCATTTAAACAACTCGCATCAACACTTTAATACTGACCTAGGTTGTCTCCCACAAGTGGGACTGATGTCCCTATAGTACTAAGCTATGTTGATGGCACACAATAGTCAAGTTTATCTATAGTAACAATATTTCCTTCATGAGGAAAGAAAAGTGCACTATATATAGACAAGACAATTGCATTCATGGCATAAAACTGACTATGACCAAGAAACAGGTTATAATCCAAAGTAGCGTCAATGACTTCAACATCCACATAAAAATTTTTACCTCCTAGCTCAATGGTGAACATGGGAATAATCCACTTAGTTACAAAGTTATGTCCATAAAATTCATGTAGAGTGGTATTAGACTTAGTGAGCACCACAGAGATGAGACATTTATGGTAGGATACTAACATGACATAAGTGTGAGAGCCTTCATCCACAAAGGTGTGATGAACATTCTTACGAAAAACATGCACAATAATAAGAAAGGTGATTTGGTGGTAAAGTAAAAGAAAAATTTGTCAACATCAGAGGTGGTAATCCGAGGGATCTACTTCGTCAATCATGGAAAAAAAATCCTTACATTCTTGAGGATAGCATTTCAAAACCTCCAAGGAAGACACGACACAAGGAGCTAGGGCTAAGTCCTCAACAATATTCTAGGGCTGAGCAACCCAAGCATATGGAATTTTTGTTATCTTATGAATGACACACATAGGTGTGCGCTAAAAAGGTTCCACAAGCTTATTTAACATTAGAGGTCTAGTGGAAGGAGGTGGAGTGGTCAAGTCCTTAGAGGAAGAAATCAACTCAGGAACATCATATGATTTAGCTCACATAGTAACGTCAATGTTCTATTTTCACATAAATACAAACGAATTGTTTCTAGAATTGAAATACAACCCCTCATTTCCCCCTTTCAGAGGTGCAGGAGTTTGTTCAACCATTTTTTGTTGAGGTTGTGCAAGAAATGGATGAGTTAAGACAACATGGTGTTGGGTAGCATGTGGTGTTGCAAGAAGCTAATGAATTTCGTCCATCTGAGGGAGCTCATGAGTAAAATCTTCACCTTGACAAACCTTATAAGGGAAATTAATCTTATGGCGATGTTCAGATATGCCCCTGACTAATTATATCGGTTCGGTTGAGTCTCCAGAGAAGTTCGATTATTTTCTTTAGTTTTATTGTTCTCTTTACCACCAGGTTTCTTAGTGTTATTTGGTGTTTTGGACTTCACTGTCAGAACGTTGGTGGATTTCTCAGAAGGAGGTGATTTTGTAGAGCCAGTCACACTTGTTGTGGCTTGCGATGTAGCTATCAAGGGCCCAAATTGGGCAGCAAGTTAGATCGTAGAACCAAAAACAGACCTGACCGCACCAAAATGTGTGGGAGGGGAGTATGTTTACGTGGGTCAATGGATGGGCATGAGTCATTCAAGAGTACTTAGTAAAGCATGTCTGACTAAGAGTAAATAAAATATAGTTATTGGGTAGTGTTGAAGCCTAGAAAATCTCTGCTTCAAACATTGGGGAAAACCACCCGGTCGGGACCTTAGGACAGCTCCTTTTCCGTTTGGTATGGTGGCTCCGACTAGATTTAAAGGACCAGTTTCCTTATAACTAAATGGGTTGGTGATGGGTTGATAGGGATGGGTGAAAATGGGACTAAATTGACTGAAATAAAACTATATAATTTAAACTAAATACTGATAAAGAAATTCTAACACTAACCCAGGCAATTGTATGTGAATACAACTTAAGATTATTCCAATTTAATAATAACCATGAAAATGTATTATCATTTAAATTGAAACGTGCAGCAACAAATAAAGATAACTCTGTTTAAGAAATTAAACAGAGTTGTATTAGCATATTGCATTCATCATTGTATACCATCTACATATACTTATAAAAGATAACATTTCAATTATACTCGACCAATGTATGTAAAAAAATGTTGTGAAAGCAAATGTGCGTAAATGATGAAAATTTTACGAATATCATAAGAGAAAAAAGAAATCAGCAGGTGAGCATATAGGAAATACTCATTCATCTTGGCTTTAATATTGTAGAATTGATGAAAGGTACAATTGAAAGCCTTGCTGTCTTTGGTACAATGACTTCACTAAGTGTATCCGATAATAGTCCCAATTTAATCTTGTCAGCCCTTGGATTGATCTTGCTCTTTCTTCTGCATTTTTCAATTTCATCCCGATTTCGCTTCGCCATTTTCTCCTATCATACTTTAGTCACAGTAGTTTCTTCTTTATAGATTCGACCTTTCACAATAGTTTTTCTCTTTGCCGAAAATGCTCCACATCTTTTTCTTGCTCTTGAATTTGGTCAATGTTTCCTCATTTTTCTTTACAGTTATTTTAAGTCTCTTCAACTCCCAACTTTTCTCAATAAGAGCTTTTATGTCTCCCTGAGAGCTTTTGATCTCCAACAGCTTTTTCAGTAACTTCTAGAAGTTCTATTGGGGATAATTTGGCAAATTCACATACTCTATCTTGTGGTAGAAACTGTGTCAAATTCCCCACTTGGATATTGAACTTGTGAACAGCATCTGAAACATCCTTTTTGGTACTGTCCGCTCGTGTTTGTTTTTCTTCAATGATTCATCTCTTTTGGTCCACTCCCGTGTGCATTCTGAAAAATTCGCATGTTCTCTGGAAAAATCTTCCATGAATTGCTTATTATAAGTCGCCTAAGGTTCCGACAACTTATACATCAGCCTCACATCTTCCGTGGTTAATGACCCGATTAGCTCTTGAGATGGAGTTCTAAATTGCCTGTCTGAAATATCAGTGTTGTCCAGCACCCATTTCACCATGTCCGTATAAAGAAGAATCCTTGGCCTTGCCGCTATCCTATGCAGAAATGAACAAGCCAGTTCTTTGAGAGTTGCCTCAGACGTATTACTAGAACCTGCTATAGCCGCAACTTTCAACACCACAGGATTTTCTTCTTCCAGCAAATTATACATTCCTTCCCATGTGGTTATACCGGCATCCTTATTGCAAGCGGTGTCTGCATATAGTGAAGCCATTTCTCTGTTTTCAGAATTCGAGCTCTTCTCCTTCTTACCCATAATGTTTTGTGAAATCTTTGTATAGACGTTTGCTCCTTCGTGCCTGCGTTTTACGAGTTAAATGAGAGTAATGGCATAAGAAAGGTGATGAGATAGTTTTAAATGCAAAGGAAGATGAAATATATTATTATAACGTGAAATGAATTTCAATCAAAACAAAATGTCATTTACCATTAATTGTCAATCCATTCATTTAATCCAATCATTAAAGCGCATAACAGATATTGATATATGAGAAGATTTTCTTTGAACAACGCGCTTTTATGAAACTGCGACATTGCGATCTACGATTTGCTGCGCAATATCGCAATATCGCAATTTTGAAATATCGCAATATCGCAAAATGAAACCATCGCAATTTTATAAATAGCGCAAAAGCGCAAATTGCGAAATAGCGCAAAAGCACACATCTCAAATCTCGCAAAAGCGCAAAAGTATAAAATAGCGCAAAAGGTATTTGTTTAACATTTCTATTTTCGGTGCTATGCGATCTGTGACCAATATGTTATTGTATAGGCTTTTGTGGATCGCATTATCGCAAAATCGCAAAATCGCATTTTCAGTTTTACAAAAGATATATACCATTTTGCGATGGATGTGCTATTTTGTTTAAAGAACAATTTTATTGTAATCTATCATAAACTTAAGTGTTTCTTAAGGTTCTTTCTAAGGTATTTCTATAATTTTATGATAGAAAGTTTTATTTGAAAAGGAAAACAAATCCTAATTGATTTTTTGGATTTTTTAACTAAGGGTCCCCATTTATTTAGTATTATTACTAATATTAAATAAAAAAGGGGGTTGTTGCTGGTCGCAACAATTTGCGATTCACTGAAAGAAACAGTTATCTCTGAAAAAATAAAATGAACACTATATTTCTAGTAAATAAAGATTTTTAAAGATAATGAAAACTATCTTAAGATATTTTAAATAAAATCTAAGTATTAAAAAGAAATAAAAATCATTCACAATTTCTTTCTAATTCCTTGAGAATAAATTTTTTTTTGGGTTATCTCAAGCTTTAATTGGTGTTAAAAATGAAGTAAGTGGATTTCTCCAAGTTTTGGTTTTATAATATACTCTATTGCCATAGGTATTGCCTCTGCTGCCTGCAAACGTTCATAGTCTTGATAGGGTTACCTTTAAACCATTAACCATTCATTGTGTCATCCAACTAAAATTATGACTTTTTAAAAGATAAATTCATAAGACCTATTATCTCATGTTTTTGTCTTTTACTTATTTTTATTTTTAAGAGCCATTGTTCTAGTTTGGTAGCCAGTTAATAACAATGCCATTCATTAGTTATAATTAAACTGAACAAGATGGCTCGTGATGAGACCCCTTGTCTTATATTTATAAGCCATTACCCTGTTTTGGTATGCAGTATTGGTAATGTCAGTTTTATTACTCCTTATGAACATGGTAAGTCGGTTCATAATGAGACCTCTTATCTCTTAAATTTTCATATAATTTCATAGAATTACATTCTAAAAAATCACAACTTAAATGGATGGGGTGAAATAGTTTTATCCTTAAGAATCAATGGATGACAATTTTCAGAGTTTCTTGAGTACCAAGACTTTGAAAAATCTTTACTTTTATAGATAACCTTTCTCTGCTCAATAAACTTATAATTATTTACATTCTCCTCAAGTTTTCAAAAGACCATGCAAATGATTCGAATAATATTTCAAAGTTTAACATTTTATTTTAAACTATCCAAAAAATGTGATCATCTCTTTAAAAATTCTCATTTACACAAAATAAATATTTATAATATTTTTCCTAAGAAATTTTCTAAATAGTAAACAGTCAATTAGAGACTTATTAACAACCTTTATTTGCAAAAACAATTAAAAACTTTGCAGAAAGGAATATGTACAGTTTAAGAAGGGGTTACCTCCTTATGAAAATAATTTCTTCAAGATAAGCCCATTTACAGGAAGAGATTCTCTCTTACATGTTAGATCTTGGAGTATGAATATATTTGAGCCTATCTTTTCAACGATCTGAAATGGTCAAAGCCACATTTTCTGAAACTTGGTATGTTTACCTTTTTCTTCGTGTGCTTTATCCCATTTCAGAACAAGATCACCAATTGACAAAATTTTGGTAAGAAAATTGAAACTTGCATCAAAGAAAGATTTTACAAAATTTGTTGATGTTTTTCTATGAATATTTTTTTTCTTTTATCTCTATAAATTGCACTAGGGCTAATGATGAGAGAGTTAAATTTAGTGGTATCACCCAACTTTTTTTTCCATAGCCTAAATTGAAAGGTGAAGTTCTGATTAAGCTTTTTTAGGTGATGATCGACCATAATGCAAAGATTAAAGACTTGTACCAATTCTTTTGATTTTGATCAATGGTCCTTTTAATGATTTTGATAAGATTTTTGTTAGTGGATTCAGCCAAACCATTACCTTGTGGATAATAATTTTCTGAATATTTCAATTTAAAACCTCTTTTGACTGCAAATTTCATTATACTATTTCCGGAAAAATAATATGCATTATCAAAGACAAGAGCGTTAGGTACACCAAACTTGGTTATGATGAATTGATCTATAAAATTAATAATTGCATCAGAATTTGCTACCTTCAACGGGATTGCTTCTACCCATTTTGTAAAGTAATCAATTGCAGTAAGGATGTACTTGTGCTGTTTGGATGAGGTACTATCTCACCAATAATGTCAAGCCCCCATTGTTCGAATGGTTGCTCAATAGTCACTGGTTGCAAAGGAAAAGCTGGTTTCCTTTGTCTTCCACTTGCAGTTTGACAAATTCTGCACTTCCTTATGTAATCATGCGTATCTTTAGAAAGGGTAGGCCAGTAATAACCAGCACGAATTATTTTGTGAGCTGTGGTATCACCTCCAAAATGACCTCCTGCTGGTCCATCATGCAATTCCTGCAAAACCTTTTCAGCTTTAGTCTTTTCAAGACATCTTAATAAGATTGAATCATAATTTTTCCTGAATAACACATTATCAATGATCTCATATTTAATAGCCTTTAACCTTAAAGCGCGTTTACTCTTATAACTGAGATTAGAAGGAGCATACCCATTTTTCAAGTAATAGATAAGATCATCATACTGAGATTCAGAATCTGTAACACTTATCTGACTTACTTGAATATCTTGATTTGAATCTTGATTTTCTGGTATGTTATGAGCTCCTGCCAATAATCTGCAAAAACCTTGTCTTCTAACAATCTTAGCTGGTTTAATATCAATATCATATTCTTGCAAGGTTGTTACCCAGTTAGCTCTCTTTTCTCCTACTTCTTTTTGAATTAATAATTGCTTCACTGCAGAGAATGGGACAATGATTTTTGTATGTGTTTTCAAGAGAAAAGGTCTTAAATGTTTGATTGATTTAAACACGACAAAGGCTTGTTTTTCAACATCGGAATAATTAAGCTCAGCTCCTTGCAGATTTGAGCTAAAGAAATAAATTGGTGCCTCAATTTTCTGATCATTGAGCTGTGTTAAAACAACTGCATAAGATGTTTTGGTGGCCATAGTATACAAAGTAAAATCTTTAGAAAAATCCGGGGTATTCAATGCTAGTGCATTAATGATCGCTTGTTTGATTGCCTCAAAGGCTTCTTTCTCTTTATGCCCCCATTTGAATACTGAATTCTTCTTGATCATATTTTGCATAGGTAAAACAATTAAAGAAAAATCAGGAATGAATCTTTTTACAAAATTAATATGCCCAAGAAATGATTGCATGGATTTTTTGTTATGAGGTAAAGCAATATCAGAAATTTCTTTCACTCTATCTGAATCAATATATATACCATTTTTTGACACAACAAATCCTAAGAGTTTTGCTTCATCCAAAGCAAAGAAAGATTTCTTTGGATTTAAGGAAATACCAAACCTTCTACATCTTTCAAATATTTGCTTTAAATCATGTAGATGATTGGCTCTTTTTTTTTGAAAATACTGTTATGTCATCAAGATAAACAACAACTGACTTATTGGTCAGACCTTTAAATGCTATGTCCATGGCTCTTTGGAAAGTTTCTCCTGCATTTATTAGACCAAAAGTCATTTTTTGATAAGCATAAGTTCCCCATTTTGTTCTGAAAGTTGTTTTCAATATTTCATCTGGATGAAATAAGACTTGATTATATCCTGAAAATCCATCAATAAAGGACATAAGTTCAGAACCAGTTACCTTTTGAAGTATCTGTTTCATGGTTGGCAATGGGAAATTGTCTTTTAAACATGTCTTGTTTAAGTTTCTAAAATCAATATAGATTCTTATATCACCATTCTTCTTCCTTACAGGTACCATATTGGAAACCCAATTGGAGTGCCTTATAGGAAAAATGATTTTGGCTTTTAAAAGTTTATTAAGTTCTTATTTTATTTGTCCTTCGAGATTTGGATGAACCTTCCTTAACTTTTGTTGAACAGGTTTAATATAATAGTCGATTGTATTGTTGAATAACCGAAGTATCATACGTTTTTAAATCATCATAATTCCAAGCAAAAACGTTTTTATACTTGTTCAGAAGTTTAATGAATGCATTCCTTTCTTCTGGTGTTAAATTGAGTCCTAAGTTAACATTTTGAGGTTTAGAATCAGAACCAAGATTTACTAATTCAAACTTCAAAGTGGAACTTTGAAGTTTAGCATTAGTGACTTTCTTGAATCTGTCTTTAATATCATATAAGTCCTCTAATTTAACAACAGATTTTGGAATGGTATTTTCATTACCTTTTGAAGCAATTTTTAAATCATGATCATTCTCATCAATAATTTTCTCATCATATGATTTCTCTGAAGTCATGAAATTTAAAATATGTTGATCATGATAGAAAACTCTCTAATTTGTAACATTATCTGGGACAGATGGGCGAAAAATCAATTCTACAGAAAACCTATCAGGACTGCAATCTTCAGCAGGAAGGAGTTTAGATGCAACATTAGCTAACAAGTCAGCTGATGTATTTTGATTCCTAGGAATAGGAGAAATATTAAATGCTAAAAAATGAGTGGTAAGATCTTGTACTAGGGTTTGATAGTGTTTAAGATGTCCTGAAAGGAAATGAATAGTATTCCTAACTTGTTTTATGAAAATTTCGGAATCACTAAAGACCTTCAAGTATTTAACGTCTAACCCTATAGCTTTATAAAGTCCTTGAACCAAGGCTTCATATTCTGCGGTATTGTTCGTACACTCGAATTCTAATCTACATGACAGCATGGTTTTCTCTCCATATGGATCAATTAAGATGCATCCTGATCCAGCTCCAACACTGGACTTTGATCCATCAAAATATAACGACCAAAATAAAGATTTATCTATTGACTTATCTACAATTACCTCAAAAATATTTACAATTATGGAAGGATCAGATTGTGAAAAATTTCCTACTTGAGAAACAAAAGTATTTATAGAAAAAGGTGATTGAGGTGCTTTGAAGTTTCCAAGAAATGATTAATCAGAATAACCTCCAAGAATATTGTTGTTGAATGCCATAGGCTCATTAGGTTGTTCAAATTCAGTGATAGTGTGTGTCATATGTTTTTCTCGTTCAACTTTGATTTGATTTGGTTTCCCTTTGTTGGGAAGCCACATATGTGAATAATCAGTTGAGATATAACCATTAAGCTTCGCAAAACAATCCCTGCTTAAAATTAATCCATAGAATTCAGGAATATCAGCAATCAAAATATCAATTCTTTGGAGAATCCTAGGATCGGAAGCTAATCTGATAGTAACTGAATTGATTTCTCCTACAACTTGAACTTTAGAGTGATCCAATTGAACAATATGAACTGCGGATTTCTGTGGTTCGATATTCAATTTGGCACAGACAGAAGTAGGCATTATATTGGAGGAGGCTCCAGAATCAATCAAACAATTGTGCAGATTTTTATTGTACATCTCATAAGTCAAAAGAAAAGGAGGAGTCTGAGAATTTGATTTTTCTCCAATGAGCACAGTATCAGTAGCATCTACCTTATCTAGTGGTTTACCAGTTCCTTTGGCTGCTTTTGCAACTACACCACTTGGTAAAGGAGCAATTGGTGTAGCGTTTAATTCTTTCAATAACAACTTCTGCTGGTGTTTTAGTTTGCTAAGTTCATGTAAGGAAATGTTGGCTTTAATCTTTTTCATGTCTTCAACAATGTTGTACTCCATAGGACCTGATACGACTAAAGTCTTTGCCGTTGATGTAGGAGGATTAGAAGAGGATGGCTGATTTTGAGTAGGTAATGGAGAAGTTTTCTTTACAGGGGATTTTTCTTTGGTACTTGGAGTTGTAATTTTCTTTTTAGGAGCTATTTGTACAGGCTCTGATGTAGATTTACTCCTAGTACTTACAGGCATAGCTTCTTGTTCTACCTCACTATCAGAATTAGGGAGAATAAAATCCCACATTCCATGCAATTCAGTTAATCTTCATTCTCATCTTCCTCATTTGATACTAAAGACATATCTTCTTCTTCTTCCTCTTCTTCTGATTCTGCATTGGAGATTGCATTAGGAGGTTTAGATTCAACTTGGTTTCTTCTGAAATTTCGGAATGGTTTTTTAGTAGAAGTTTTAGCTACTTGTTTATTAATTTCAACCATTTCATTTGACATGGTTTTAAGGACTTTCTGTAAACCTTCCATGTCGTATGGGTCTTTGACCTTTTTCTTTGAATCATCTTTGAAACTCACTTTCTTTGATTTCCTTTCCTCAATAGCATTTTTCTTTTCTAGAGAAATAATTCATTTCTGTACTGCAATAGCCTCTTTCATATTCTCAGCTAATGTAGGCTTTGCAGCTCTATCTACAAAAATTGCTATGTTTGAGGGTACGGCAGTTATGTACCATTCACTTCTGACTTGTTCACTAGGCCTTGAATCTGCGTGAATTTTCTTCAAGAGTTTGTTGAATCTAGCATTGAAATATTTAATGGGTTCCTTGGGTTCTGCTTTCAAATTTGAAAGATCGTTGATTAAAGTAGCTATTGATCTGTCATCTCCAAATTTGGTCAAAAAATGATCTGCAAAAATGGCCCAACTTGTTATGGATCCTAATGGTAATGAAAAGTACCAGGATCCTACTGCTCCTTGAAGAGTATAAGGGAATAGTCTGACTACAACATCTTCATGTGCGACTCCATTCAAATTTACAGCCAGCATAAATTTATTGATATGTTCTTGAGCTTGAATGTTAAGATCTGGACTGAACTTTGGAAGCCATTTTCCAGGATTGTCAGGTAAATCATGTAAAGGTGTAGGCATGTTGACAGCCCTTGGAGTAGCCCATGGTCTAGCCATTATTGGAACAACTATTAGAGGAGTAGTAGAAACTGGTGGTGTTTGAATAGAAGTTGTTGGAATAGATGATGTTGAGATTGATGATGATTGAGAAAATGATGATTGAGGAGATGATGTGGAAACAACTGTACTTTGTTGAGTTGGGATTTCGGAAACACGTAATTGAATATGAGATGAAGAACTTATATCACTTATTGATTCCGATTGAGTTTTTCTTGTCTTGACTCTACTAGGTAAAGGGAATTCTTTCAGAGAAATACCAAGTTTTTCACTTTGAAGCCTAGTAAGAGGTTTTGAAGAAACAAATTTTGAAGTTACACTACCTTCAGATATTTCAGACTCTTCTAGAGATAATGAGAATCCTTTCAATGTATGAATTAAATCTTGAACTTCAGGAGACTCAGGATTTTGATTGTCTGAATGTTTTGAGATTTTGGTAGTGGGTGTATGAATATTCTTCTCAATTTCTTCTATAGGATTTTGTATTTCAGAAGAAATTGAAGAAGTTGATGAGGGTGTTTTGCTCTCAGAATGGATTGTGAGTAAAGATTTACTTGCCATTCATAGCTCATGCCCTTCTTCTAGCGCCAAAAGTGTTAAAGCCTAGAAAATATCTCCTTCAAACATTGGGGAAAACCACCCGGTTGGGACCTTAGGACTACTCCTTTTCCGTTTGGTATGGTGGATCCGACTGGATTTAAAGGACCAGTTTCCTTATAACTAAACGGGTTGGTGATGGGTTGATTTGGACGGGTGAAAATGGGACTAAATTGACTGAAATAAAACTATCTAATTTAAACTAAATACTGATAAATAAATTCTAACACCAACCCGGGAAATTATATGTGAATACAACTTAAGATTATTCCAATTTAATAATAACCATGAAACTGTATTATCATTTAAATTGAAACGTGCAGCAGCAAATAAAGATAACTCTATTTAAGAAATTAAACAGAGTTGTATTAGCATATTGCATTCATCATTGTATACCATCTACATATACTTATAAAATATAACATTTCAGTTATACTCAGAAATGATATATATAAAGAAACGTTATGAAAACAAATATGTGTAAATGATAGAAAATTTTACAGCGAATATCATAAGACAAAAGAAATCAACAGTGAACAGATAGAAGTACCTCATTCATCTTGAAGACTTTCAAATGAAATCTGATACTCTAATCCAATAATTTTGATGCAAAATCATATTCCAAGGTACAGAAATGCAACACTTCAAAGATAATTCCGCATAAAATCACCAGATGTGATCCTTTTAAAAAAATATATAAGATAGTGGAGTACAGAAATGTAATCTCCAAGTCAAAAATATTAAGATCCAGGACCCTTCTCTAAATGCATGAGAAGGGTTTAAATACTACTTAGCTAAATCTAAAAATAGTCTATTACAAAAATTAAGGATTCGGTTTAACGACCATCCTTTTCCTAGGCTAAAATACAGTGAAATTAAAACTAAATCTAAGAAAATAAATCTTATTAAATAACTATTTATGAACTTGGTCTTTAAACTTGTAGGCATCTAGCATAGTTTTGAGAAGATGTGGTTGACCGACTTCAGAATTCAACTGTCCTGAAAAGACAGAGTCGGCAAGTGTAGGCGCAATCTTCTCTGTAGAATTGATGATACAATTAAGCGCACTGTGCTGACTGTGTGGCTTCGCTAAGTATGTCCAGTAAGAGTCCCAATTTAATCTTGTCAGCCCTTGGATTGATCTTGCTCTTTCTTCTGCTTTTTGCAATTTCATCCCGATTTCGCTTCACCATTTTCTCCTATCATACTTTAACCACGGTAGTTTCTTCTTTATAGATTCGACCTTTCGCAGTGGTTTTTCTCTTTGCCGAAAATGCTCCACATATTTTTCTTGCTCTTGAATTTGGTCAATCTTTCCTCATTTTGCTTTACAGTTATTTTAAGTCTCTTCAACTCCCGACTTTTCTCAAGAAGAGCTTTTATGTCTCCCTGAGAGCTCTTGATCTCCAGCAGCTTTTTCAGTAACTTCTAAAAGTTCTATAGGGGATAATTTGGCAAACTCACATACTCTATCTTGTGGTAGAAACTGTGTCAAATACCCCACTTGGATATTGAACTTGTGAAGAGCGTCTGAAACATCCCTTTTGGACAAATTCGCATGTTCTCTGGCAAAATCTTCCATGAATTGCTTATTATAAGTCGCCTGAGGTTCCGGCAACTTATACATCAGCCTCACATCTTCCGTGGTGAATGACCCGATTAGCTCTTGAGATGGAGTTCTAAATTGTCTGTCTGAAATATCGGTGCTGTCCAGCACCCATTTCACCATGTCCGTATATGGGAGAATCCTTGGCCTTGCCGCTATCCTATGCAGAAGTGAACAAGCCAGTTCTTTGAGGGTTGCTTCAGATGTATTACTAGAACTTGCTGTAGCCGTAACTTTTAATACCACAGGATTTTCTTCTTCCAGCAAATTATACATTCCTTCCCAAGTGGATATACCGGCATCCTTATTGCAAGCGGTTGCATATAGTGAAGCCATTTCTCTGTTTTCAGAATTCGAGCTCTTCTCCTTCTTACCCATAATGTTCTGTGAAAGCTTTGTATAGACGTTTGCTCCTTCGTGCCTGTGTTTTACGAGTTAAATGAGAGTAATGGCATAAGAAAGGTGATGAGATAGTTTTAAATGCAAAGGCAGATGAAATATATTATTATAACGTGAAATTACTTTCAATCAAAACAAAATCTCATTTACCATTAATTGTCAATCCATTAATTTAATCCAATCATTAAAGCGCATAACAGATATTGATATATGGGAAGATTTTCTTTGAACAACGTGCTTTTATGAATCTGCGACATTGCGATCTGCGATTTGCTGCGCAATATCGCAATATCCCAATGTCGCAATATCGCAATATCGCAAAATGAAACCATCGCAATTTTATAAATAGCGCAAAAGCGCAAATTGCGAAATAGCGCAAAAGCGCACATCGCAAATCTCGCAAAAGCGAAAAATTGTAAATAGCACAAAAAGGTATTCGTTTAACATTTCTGTTTTCTGCGCTATGCGATCTGCGACCAATATGTTATTGTATAGGATTTTGTGGATCACATTATCGCAAAATCGCAAAATCGCATTTTCAGTTTTACAAAAGATATATACCATTTTTGTGATGGATGCGCTATTTTGTTTAAAGAACAATTTTATTGTAATCTATCATAAACTTAAGTGTTTCTTAAGGTTCTTTCTAAGGGATTTCTCTAAGTTTATGATAGAAAGTTTTATTTGAAAAGGAAAACAAATCCTAATTAATTTTTTGGATTTTTAACTAAGGGTCCCCATTTATTTAGTATTATTACTAATATTAAACAAAAAGGGGGGTTGTTGCTGGTCACAACAATTGGCGATTCACTGAAAGAAATAGTTATCTCTGAAAAATAAAATGAACACTATATTTGTAGTAAATAAAGATTTTTAAAGATAATGAAAACTATCTTAAGATATTTTAAATAAAATCTAACTATGAAAAAGAAATAAAAATCATTCACAATTTGTTTCTAATTCCTTAAGAATAAAAACATTTTTGGGTTATCTCAAGCTTTAATTGGTGTTAATAATGAAGTAAGTGGATTTCTCCAAGTTTTGGTTTTATAATATACTCCTTTGCCATAGGTATTGCCTCTGCTGCCTGCAAATGTTCATAGTCTCGACAGGGTTACCTTTAAACCATTAACCATTCATTGTCCCATCCAACTAAAATTATGACTTTTTAAAAGATAAATTCATAAGACCTATTATCTCATGTTTTTGTCTTTTACTTATTTTTATTTTTAAGAGCCATTGTTCTGGTTTGGTAGCCAGTTAGTAACAATGCCATTCACTAGTTATAATTAAACTGAACAAGCCGGCTCGTGATGAGACCCCTTATCTTATATTTGTAAGCCATTACCCTGTTTTGGTATGCAATATTGGTAATATCAGTTTTATTACTCCTTATGAACATGGTAAGTCGGCTCATAATGAGACCTCTTATCTCTTAAATTTTCATATAATTTCTTAGAATTACATTCTATAAAATCACAACTTAAATGGATGGGGTGAAATAGTTTTATCCTTAAGAATTAATGGATGACAATTTTAAAAGTTTTTTGAGTTCCAAAACTTTGAAAAAATCTTTACTTTTATAGATAACCTTTCTCTGCTCAATAAAATTATAATGATTTACATTCTCCTCAAGTTTTCAAAAGATCATGCAAATGATTGGAATAATCTTTCAAAGTTTAACATCTTATTTTAAACTATCCAAAAACTGTGATCATTACTCTAAAAATTCTTATTTACACAAAATAAATATTTATAATATTCTTCCGAAGAAATTTTCTTAAATAGTAAACAGTCAATTAGAGACTCATTAACAAACTTTATTTGCAAAAACAATCAAAAACTCTGCAGAAAGGAATGTGTACAGTTTAAGAAGGGGTTACCTCCTTATGAAAAGAATTTCTTCAAGATAAGCCCATTTACAGGAAGAGATTCTCTCTTACTTGTTAGATCTTGGAGTATGAATGTATTTGAGCCTATCTTTTCAACGATCTGAAATGGTCCAAGCCACATTTTCTGAAACTTGGTATGTCTACCTTTTTCTTCGTGTGCTTTATCCCATTTCAGAACAAGATCACCAATTGACAAAATTTTCGAGCTGGTAGAACTTGCATCAAAAGAAGATTTTACAAGTTGTTGATGTTTTTCATGAATCATTTTTGCTTTATCTCTATCTTCTTCTAGTTTAAGGATTTTATTATATCTCAATTGAATGGATGAAGAAGGATTTTCTTCAATAAATTGCACTAGGGCTAATGATGGAAGAGTTAAATTTGATGGTATCACAGCTTCTTTTCCATAAACTAAATTGAAAGGTGAAGTTCCTATTGAAGCTTTTTCAATGATACGATCAGCCCATAATGCAAAGATTAAAGACTTGTGCCAATTCTTTTGATTTTGATCAATGGTCCTTTTAATGATTTTGATAAGATTTTTGTAAGTGGATTCAGCCAAACCATTACCTTGTGGATAATAATTTGCTGAATATTTTAATTTAAAACCTCTTTTGACTACAAATTCCCTTATTCTATTTCCAGAGAAGTAAGATGCATTATCAAAGACTAGAGCGTTAGGTACACCAAACCTGGTTATGATGAATTGATCTATGAAATCAATAATTGCATCAAAATTGGCTACCTTCAACGGGATTGCTTATACCCATTTTGTAAAGTAATCAGTTGCAATAAGGATGTACTTTTGCTGTTTGGAAGAATGAGGTACTATCTCACTAATAATTTCAAGCCCCCATTGTTCGCATGGTTGCTCAATAGTCACTAGTTGCAAAGGAAAAGCTGGTTTCCTTTGTCTTCCACTTGCAGTTTGACAAATTCTGCACTTCCTTACGTAATCATGCATATCTTTAAAAAGGGTAGGCCAGTAATAACCAGCACGAATTATTTTGTGAGCTATGGTATCACCTCCAAAATGACCTCCTGCTGGTCCACCATGCAATTCCTACAAAACCTTTTCAGCTTCAGTCTTTTCAAGACATCTTAATAAGATTGAATCATAATTTTTCCTGAATAACACATTATCAATGATCTCATATTTAATAGCCTTTAACCTTAAAGCGCGTTTACTCTTATAACTGAGATTAGAAGGAGCATACCCATTTTTCAAGTAATAGATAAGATCATCATACTAAGATTCAGAATCTGTAACACTTATCGAACTTACTTGAATATCTTGATTTGAATCTTGATTTTCTGGTATGTTATGAGCTCCTGCCAATAATCTGCAAAAACCTTGTCCTCTAACAATATTAGCTGGTTTAATATCAATATCAAATTCTTGCAAGGTTGTTACCCAGTTAGCTCTCTTTTCTCCTACTTCTTTTTGAATTAATAATTGCCTCACTGCAGAGAATGGGACAATGATTTTTGTATGTGTTTTGAAGAGAAAAGGTCTGAAATGTTTGATTGATTTAAACACAGCAAAGGCTTGTTTTTCAACATCGGAATAATTAAGCTCAGCTCCTTGCAGATTTGAGCTAAAGAAGGAAATTGGTGCCTCAATTTTCTGATCATTGAGCTGTGTTAAAACAGCTGCATAAGATGTTTCATTGGCCATAGTATACAAAGTAAAATCTTTAGAAAAATCCGGGGTATTCAATGCTGGTGCATTAATGATCACTTGTTTGATTGCCTCAAATGCTTCTTTCTCTTTATGCCCCCATTTGAATACTGAATTCTTCTTGATCATATTTTGCATAGGTAAAACAATTAAAGAAAAATCAGGAATGAATCTTTTTACAAAATTAATCTGCCCAAGAAATGATTGCATGGATTTTTTGTTATGAGGTAAAGAAATATCAGAAATTTCTTTCAGTCTATCTGGATCAATATATATACCATCTTTTGACACAACAAATCCTAAGATTTTTCCTTCATCCAAAGCAAAGAAAGATTTCTTTGGATTTAAGGAAATACCAAACCTTCTACATCTTTCAAATATTTGCTTTAAATCATGTAGATGATTGGCTCTTTTTTTTTGAAAATACTGTTATGTCATCAAGATAAACAACAACTGACTTATTGGTCAGACCTTTAAATGCTATGTCCATGGCTCTTTGGAAAGTTTCTCCTGCATTTATTAGACCAAAAGTCATTTTTTGATAAGCATAAGTTCCCCATTTTGTTCTGAAAGTTGTTTTCAATATTTCATCTGGATGAAATAAGACTTGATTATATCCTGAAAATCCATCAATAAAGGACATAAGTTCAGAACCAGTTACCTTTTGAAGTATCTGTTTCATGGTTGGCAATGGGAAATTGTCTTTTAAACATGTCTTGTTTAAGTTTCTAAAATCAATATAGATTCTTATATCACCATTCTTCTTCCTTACAGGTACCATATTGGAAACCCAATTGGAGTGCCTTATAGGAAAAATGATTTTGGCTTTTAAAAGTTTATTAAGTTCTTATTTTATTTGTCCTTCGAGATTTGGATGAACCTTCCTTAACTTTTGTTGAACAGGTTTAATATCAGAAAGCATTGGAATTGTGTGTTCAATAACCGAAGTATCATACGTTTTTAAATCATCATAATTCCAAGAAAAAACATTTTTATATTTTTTCAAGAGTTTAATGAAAGCATTCATTTCCTCTGGTGTTAAATTGAGTCCTAAATTAACGTTTTGAGGTTTAGAATCAGAACCAAGATTTACTAATTCAAACTTCAAAGTGGAACTTTGAAGTTTAGCATTAGTGACTTTCTTGAATCTGTCTTTAATGTCATATAAATCCTCTATTTTAACAACAGATTTCGGAATGGGATTTTCATTATCTTTGGAAGAAATTTGTAAATCATGATCATCTTCGTCAGTAATTTGCTCATCATATGATTTCTCTGAAGTCATGAAATTTAAAATATCTTGATCATGATAGAAAACTCTCCAATTTGTAACATTATCTGGGACAGATGGACGAAAAATCAATTCTACAGAAAACCTATCAGGACTGCAATCTTCAGCAGGAAGGAGTTTAGATGCAACATTAGCTAACAAGTCAGCTAATGTATTTTGATTCCTAGGAATAGGAGAAATATTGAATGCTAAAAAATGAGTGGTAAGATCTTGTACTAGGGTTTGATAGTGTTTAAGATGTCCTGAAAGGAAATGAATAATATTCCTAACTTGTTTTATGACAATTTCGGAATCACCAAATACCTTCAAGTATTTAACGTCTAACCCTATAGCTTTATAAAGTCCTTGAACCAAGGCTTCATATTCTGCGGTATTGTTCGTACACTCGAATTCTAATCTACATGACAGCATGGTTTTCTCTCCATATGGATCAATTAAGATGCATCTTGATCCAGCTCCAACACTGGACTTTGATCCATCAAAATATAACGACCAAAATAAAGATTTATCTATTGACTTATCTACAATTATCTCAAAAATATTTACAATTATGGAACGATCAGATTGTGAAAAATTTTCTACTTGAGAAACAAAAGTATTTATAGAAAAGGGTGATTGAGGTGCTTTGAAGTTTCCAAGAAATGATTAATCAGAATAACCTCCAAGAATATTGTTGTTGAATGCCATAGGCTCATTAGGTTGTTCAAATTCAGTGATAGTGTGTGTCATATTTTTTTCTCGTTCAACTTTGATTTGATTTGGTTTCCCTTTGTAGGGAAGCCACATATGTGAATAATCAGTCGAGATATAACCATTAAGCTTCGTAGACCAATCCCTGCTTAAAATTAATCCATATAATTCAGGAATATCAGCAATCAAAATATCAATTCTTTGGACAATCCTAGGATCGGAAGCTAATCTAATAGTAACTGAATTGATTTCTCCTACAACTTTAACTTTAGAGCGATCCAATTGAACAATATGAACTGCCGATTTATGTGGTTTGATATTCAATTTGGCACAGACAGAACTAGGCATTATATTGGAGGAGGCTCCAGAATCAATCAAACAATTGTGCAGATTTTTATTGTACATCTCAGAAGTCAAAAGAAAAGGAGGAGTCTGAGAATTTGATTTTTCTCCAATGAGCACAATATCAGTGGCATCTACTTTATCTAGTGGCTTACCAGTTCCTTTGGCTGCTTTTGCAACTACACCACTTGGTAAAGGAGCAATTGGTGTAGCGTTTAATTCTTTCAATAACAACTTCTGCTGGTGTTTTAGTTTGCTAAGTTCATGTAAGGAAATGTTGGCTTTAATCTTTTTCATGTCTTCAACAATGTTGTACTCCATAGGACCTGATACGACTAAAGTCTTTGTCGTTGATGTAGGAGGATTAGAAGAGGATGGATGATTTTGAGTAGGTAATGGAGAAGTTTTCTTTACAGGGGATTTGTCTTTGGTACTTGGAGTTGTAATTTTCTTTTTAGGAGCTATTTGTACAGGCTCTGATGTAGATTTACTCCTAGTACTTACAGGCATAGCTTCTTGTTCTACCTCACTATCAGAATTAGGGAGAATAAAATCCCACATTCCATGCAATTCAGCTATTTCTTCATTCTCATCTTCCTCATTTGATACTAAAGACATATCTTCTTCTTCTTCCTCTTCTTTTGATTCTGCATTGGAGATTGCATTAGGAGGTTTAGATTCAACTTGGTTTCTTCTGAAATTTCGGAATGGTTTTTTAGTAGAAATTTTAGCTACTTGTTTATTAATTTCAACCATTTCATTTGACATGGTTTTAAGGACTTTCTGTAAACCTTCCATGTTGTATGTGTCTTTGACCTTTTTCTTTGAATCATCTTTGAAGCTCACTTTCTTTGATTTCCTTTCCTCAATAGCATTTTTCTTTTCTAGAGAAATAATTCATTTCTCTACTGCAATAGCCTCTTTCATATTCTCAGCTAATGTAGGCTTTGCAGCTCTATCTACAAAAATTTCTATGTTTGAGGGTAAGGCAGTTATGTACCATTCACTTCTGACTTGTTCACTAGGCCTTGAATCTGTGTGAATTTTGTTCAAGAGTTTGTTGAATCTAGCATTGAAATCTTTAATGGGTTCCTTGGGTTATGCTTTCAAATTCGAGAAATCGTTGATTAAAGTAGCTATTGATCTGTCATCTCTAAATTTGGTCAAAAAATGATCTGCAAAAATGGCCCAACTTGTTATGGATCCTGATGGTAATGAAAAGTACCAAGATCCTACTGCTCCTTGAAGAGTATAAGGGAATAGTCTGACTACAACATCTTCATGTGCGACTCCATTCAAATTTACAGCCAACATAAATTTATTGATATGTTCTTAAGCTTGAATGTTAAGATCTGGACTGAACTTTGGAAGCCATTTTCCAGGATTGTCAGGTAAATCATGTAAAGGTGCAGGCATGTTGACAGCCCCTGGAGTAGCCCATGGTCTAGCCATTATTGAAACAACTATTAGAGGAGTAGTAGAAACTGGTGGTGTTTGAATAAAAGTTGTTGGAATATATGATGTTGAGATTGATGATGACTGAGCAGATGATGATTGAGGAGATGATGTGGGAACAACTGTATTTTGTTGAGTTGGGATTTCGGAAATAGGTAATTGAATATGAGATGAAGAACTTATATCACTTACTGATTCCGATTGAGTTTTTCTTGTCTTGAATCTACTAGGTAAAGGGAATTCTTTCAGAGAAATACCAAGTTTTTCACTTTGAAGCCTAGTAAGAGGTTTTGAAGAAACAAATTTTGAAGTTACACTACCTTCAGATATTTCAGACTCATCTAGAGATAACGAGAATCCTTTCAATTTATGAATTAAATCTTGAACTTCAGGAGACTCAGGATTTTGATTGTCTGAATGTTTTGAGATTTTGGTAGTGGGTGTATGAATATTCTTCACAATTTCTTCTATAGGATTTTGTATTTCAGAAGAAATTGAAGAAGTTGATGAGGGTATTTTGCTCTCAGAATGGCTTGTAGGTAAATATTTACTTGCCATTCATAGCTCAGGCCCTCCTTCTAGCGCCAAAAATGTTGAAGCCTAGAAAATCTCTGCTTCAAACATTGGGGAAAACCACCCGGTCGGGACCTTAGGACAGCTCCTTTTCCGTTTGGTATGGTGGCTCCGACTGGATTTAAAGGACCAATTTCCTTATAACTAATGGGTTGGTGATGGGTTGATTTGGATGAGTGGAAATGGGACTAAATTGACTGAAATAAAACTATCTAATTTAAACTAAATACTGATAAAGAAATTCTAACACTAACCCGGGAAATTATATGTGAATACAACTTAAGATTATTCCAATTTAACAATAACCATAAAAATGTATTATCATTTAAATTGAAACGTGCAGCAACAAATAAAGATAACTCTGTTTAAGAAATTAAACAGAGTTGTATTAGCATATTGCATTCATCATTGTATACCATCTACATATACTTATAAAAGATAACATTTCAATTATACTCAGAAATGATATATATCAAGAAACGTTATGAAAACAAATATCTGTAAATGATAGAAAATTTTACAGCGAATATCATAAGACAAAAGAAATCAACAGTGAACAGATAGAAGTACCTCATTCATCTTGAAGACTTTCAAATGAAATCTGATACTCTAATCCAATAATTCTAATGCAAAATCAAATTCCAAGGTACAGAAATGCAACACTTCAAAGATAATTCCGCATAAAATCACTAGATGTGATCCTTTTAAAAAAATATATAAGACAGTGGAGTACAGAAATGTAATCTCCAAGTCAAAAATATTAAGATCCAGGACCCTTCTCTAAATGCATGAGAAGGGTTTAAATACTACTTAGCTAAATCTAAAAATAGTCTATTACAAAATTATCCCTCTTGTTCCTAATGACCGGCCCTTTTCCTAGGGTAAAATACAAGAAATTAAAACTAAAATCTAAGAAAATAAAGCTTATTAACTAACTAGCAATGAACTTGGTCTTAAACTTTTCGTGCATCTAGCATATAGTTTTGAGAAGATGTGGTTGACCGACTTCAGAATTCAACTGTCCCGAAAGACAGAGTCTGGCAAGTGTAGATAATCTTCTCTCGTAGAATTACATACAATGCCATGCACCGTGGCTGATTGCATTGCTATATGTCTAAGAGTCCCAATTTAATCTTGTTAGCCCTTGGATTGATCTTGCTCTTTCTTCTGCTTTTTGCAATTTCATCCCGATTTCGCTTCGCCATTTTCTCCTATCATACTTTAACCACAGTAGTTTCTTCTTTATAGATTCGACCTTTCTCAGTAGTTTTTCTCTTTGCCGAAAATGCTCCACATATTTTTCTTGCTCTTGAATTTGGTCAATGTTTCCTCATTTTGCTTTACAGTTATTTTAAGTCTCTTCAACTCCCGACTTTTCTCAAGAAGAGCTTTTATGTCTCCCTGAGAGCTCTTGATCTCCAGCAGCTTTTTCAGTAACTTCTAAAAGTTCTATAGGGGATAATTTGGCAAACTCACATACTCTATCTTGTGGTAGAAACTGTGTCAAATACCCCACTTGGATATTGAACTTGTGAAGAGCGTCTGAAACATCCCTTTTGGACAAATTCGCATGTTCTCTGGCAAAATCTTCCATGAATTGCTTATTATAAGTCGCACGAGGTTCACGGCAACTTGTCGACCTAACATCTTAAGTGATGAATGAACCGATTAGCTCTGAGATGGGTTCTAAATTGCACATAAAATATAAATTCATCATACCCATTTCTATGTCTAAGTATATGGAAGAATCCTTCTTTTGCTATCCTATACGAAATAATTAATAGGTTCTTTGAGAGTTGCCTGGGCATTATTACTAGAACTTTGTTGTATTTTGTGACTTTCACTTTACAAGAGATACTATTTCTTCCCGGCAAATTATACATTCCTTCCCAAGTGGATATACCGGCATCCTTATTACAAGCGGTGTCTACGTACAGTGAAGCCATTTCTCTATTTTCAGAATTCGAGCTCTTCTCCTTCTTACCCATAATGTTCTGTGAAAGCTTTGTATAGACGTTTGCTCCTTCGTGCCTGTGTTTTACAAGTTAAATGAGAGTAATGGCATAAGAAAGGTGATGAGATAGTTTTAAATGCAAAGGAAGATGAAATATATTATTATAATGTTAAATGAATTTAAATCAAAACAAAATCTCATTTACCATTAATTGTCAATCCATTCATTTAATCCAATCATTAAAGCGCATAACAGATATTGATATATGGGAAGATTTTCTTTGAGCAACGCGCTTTTATGAATCTGCGACATTGCGATCTGCGATTTGATGTGCAATATCGCAATATCCCAATGTCGCAATATCGCAATATCGCAAAATGAAACCATCGCAATTTTATAAATAGTGCAAAAGCGCAAATTGCGAAATAGCGCAAAAGCGCACATCGCAACTCTCGCAAAAGCGCAAAATTGTAAATAGCGCAAAAAGGTATTCGTTTGACATTTCTGTTTTCTGTGCTATGCGATCTGCGACCAATATGTTATTGTATAGGCTTTTGTGGATCACATTATCGCAAAATCGCAAAATCACATTTTCAGTTTTACAAAAGATATATACCATTTTGTGATGGATGCGCTATTTTGTTTAAAGAACAATTTTATTGTAATCTATCATAAACTTATGTGTTTCTTAAGGTTCTTTCTAAGGGATTTCTCTAAGTTTATGATAGAAAGTTTTATTTGAAAAGGAAAACAAATCCTAATTGATTTTTTGGATTTTTTAACTAAGGGTCCCCATTTATTTAGTATTATTACTAATATTAAATAAAAAGGGGGGTTGTTGCTGGTCACAACAATTGGCGATTCACTGAAAGAAATAGTTATCTATGAAAAAATAAAATGAACACTATATTTCTAGTAAACAAAGATTTTTAAAGATAATGAAAATTATCTTAAGATATTTTAAATAAAATCTAACTATGAAAAAGAAATAAAAATCATTCACAATTTCTTTCTAATTCCTTAATAATAAAAACATTTTTGGGTTATCTGAAGCTTTAATTGGTGTTAATAATGAAATAAGTGGATTTCTCCAAGTTTTGGTTTTATAATATACTCTATTGCCATAGGTATTGCCTCTGCTGCCTGCAAATGTTCATAGTCTCGACAGGGTTACCTTTAAACCATTAACCATTCATTGTCCCATCCAACTAAAATTATGACTTTTTAAAAGATAAATTCATAAGACCTATTATCTCATGTTTTTGTCTTTTACTTATTTTTATTTTTAAGAGCCATTGTTCTGGTTTGGTAGCCAGTTAGTAACAATGTCATTCACTAGTTATAATTAAACTGAACAAGCCGGCTCGTGATGAGACCCCTTATCTTATATTTATAAGCCATTACCCTGTTTTGGTATGCAATATTGGTAATGTCAGTTTTATTACTCGTTATGAACATGGTAAGTCGGCTCATAATGAGTCCTCTTATCTCTTAAATTTTCATATAATTTCTTAGAATTACATTCTATAAAATCACAACTTAAATGGATGGGGTGAAATAGTTTTATCCTTAAGAATTAATGGATGACAATTTTCAAAGTTTTTTGAGTTCCAAAACTTTGAAAAAATCTTTACTTTTATAGACAACCTTTCTCTGCTCAATAAACTTATAATGATTTACATTCTCCTCAAGTTTTCAAAAGATCATGCAAATGATTGGAATAATCTTTCAAAGTTTAACGTCTTATTTTAAACTATCCAAAAACTGTGATCATTACTCTAAAAATTCTTATTTACACAAAATAAATATTTATAATATTTTTCCTAAGAAATTTTCCTAAATAGTAAACAGTCAATTATAGACTTATTAACAACCTTTATTTGCAAAAAGAATCAAAAACTTTGCAGAAAGGAATATGTACAGTTTAAGAAGGGGTTACCTCCTTATGAAAACAATTTTTTCAAGATAAGCCCATTTACAGGAAGATATTCTCTCTTACTTGTTAGATCTTGGAGTATGAATGTATTTGAGCCTATCTTTTCAACGATCTGAAATGGTCCAGGCCACATTTTCTGAAACTTGGTATGTTTACCTTTTTCTTCGTGTGCTTTATCCCATTTTAGAACAAGATCACCAATTGACAAAATTTTTGAGCAGGTAGAACTTGCATCAAAAGAAGATTTTACAAGTTGTTGATGTTTTTCATGAATCATTTTTTCTTTATCTCTATCTTCTTCTAGTTTAAGGATTTGATTATATCTCAATTGAATGGATGAAGAAGGATTTTCTTCAATAAATTGCACTAGGGCTAATGATGGAAGAGTTAAATTTGATGGTATCACAGCTTCTTTTCCATAAACTAAATTGAAAGGTGAAGTTCCTATTGAATCTTTTTCAGTGATACGATCAGCCCATAATGCAAAGATTAAAGACTTGTGCCAATTCTTTTGATTTTGATCAATGGTCATTTTAATGATTTTGATAAGATTTTTGTTAGTGGATTCAGCCAAACCATTACCTTGTGGATAATAATTTGCTGAATATTTTAATTTAAAACCTCTTTTGACTGCAAATTCTATTAAACTATTTCCAGAGAAGTAAGATGCATTATCAAAGACTAGAGCGTTAGGTACATCAAACCTGGTTATGATGAATTGATCTATGAAATCAATAATTGCATCAGAATTGGCTACCTTCAACGGGATTGCTTCTACCCATTATGTAAAGTAATCAGTTGCAGTAAGGATGTACTTGTGCTATTTGGAAGAATGAGGTACTATCTCACCAATAATTTCAAGCCCCCATAGTTCAAATGGTTGCTCAATAGTCACTGGTTGCAAAGGAAAAGCTGGTTTCCTTTGTCTTCCACTTGCAGTTTGACAAATTTTGCACTTCCTTACGTAATCATGCATATCTTTAAAAAGGGTAGGCCAGTAATAACTAGCATGAATTATTTTGTGAGCTATGGTATCACCTCCAAAATGACCTCCTGCTGGTCCATCATGCAATTCCTGCAAAACCTTTTCAGCTTTAGTCTTTTCAAGACATCTTAATAAGATTGAATCATAATTTTTCCTGAATAACACATTATCAATGATCTCATATTTAATATCCTTTAACCTTAAAGCGCATTTACTCTTATAAATGAGATTAGAAGGAGCATACCCATTTTTCAAGTAATAGATAAGATCAGCATACTGAGATTCAGAATATGTAACACTTGTTTGACTTACTTGAATATCTTGATTTGAATCTTGATTTTCTGGTATGTTATGAGCTCCTGCCAATAATATGCAAAAACCTTGTCCTCTAACAATATTAGCTGGTTTAATATCAATATCATATTCTTGCAAGGCTGTTACCCAGTTAGCTCTCTTTTCTCCTACTTCTTTTTGAATTAATAATTGCCTCACTGCAGAGAATGGGACAACGATTTTTGTATGTGTTTTCAAGAGAAAAGATCTGAAATGTTTGATTGATTTAAACACAGAAAAGGCTTTTTTTCAACATCGGAATAATTAATCTCAGCTCCTTGCAGATTTGAGCTAAAGAAATAAATTGGTGCCTCAATTTTCTGATCATTGAGTTGTGTTAAAACAGCTGCATAAGATGTTTTGGTGGCCATAGTATACAGAATAAAATCTTTAGAAAAATCAGGGGTATTCAATGCTGGTGCATTAATGATCGCTTGTTTGATTGCCTCAAAGGCTTCTTTCTTTTTATGCCCCCATTTGAATACTGAATTCTTCTTGATCATATTTTGCATAGGTAAAAAAATTAAAGAAAAATCAGGAATGAATCTTTTTACAAAATTAATCTGCCCAAGAAATGATTGCATGGATTTTTTGTTATGAGGTAAAGCAATATCAGAAATTTCTTTCACTCTATCTGGATCAATATATATACCATCTTTTGACACAACAAATCCTAAGAGTTTTCCTTCATGCAAAGCAAAGAAAGATTTCTTTGGATTTAAGGAAATACCAAACCTTCTACATCTTTCAAATATTTGCTTTAAATCATGTAGATGATTGGCTCTCTTTTTTTAAAATACTGTTATGTCATCAAGATAAACAAAAACTGACTTATTGATCAGACCTTTAAATGCTATGTCCATGGCTCTTTGGAAAGTTTCTCCTGCATTTATTAGACCAAAAGGAATTTTTTGATAAGCATAAGTTCCCCATTTTGTTCTGAAAGTTGTTTCAATCTGTCATCTGGATGAACTAAGACTTGATTATATCCTGAAAATCCATCAAGAAAGGACATAAGTTCAGAACCAGCTACCTTTTGAAGTATCTCTTCCATGGTTGGCAATGGGAAATTGTCTTTTAAACATGCCTTGTTTAAGGTTATAAAATCAATACAGATTCTTATATCACCATTCTTCTTCCTTACAGGTACCATATTGGAAACCCAATTGGAGTGCCTTACAGGAAAAATGATTTTGGCTTTTAAAAGTTTATTAAGTTCTGATTTGATTTGTCCTTCGAGATTTGGATGAACCTTCCTTCACTTTTGTTGAACAGGTTTAATATCAGGAAGCATTGGAATTGTGTGTTGAATAACCGAAGTATCATACGTTTTTAAATCATCATAATTCCAAGAAAAAACATTTTTATATTTGTTCAAGAGTTTAATGAAAGCATTCCTTTCCTCTGGTGTTAAATTGAGTCCTAAATTAACGTTTTGAGGTTTAGAATCAGAACCAAGATTTACTAATTCAAACTTCAAAGTGGAACTTTGAAGTTTAGCATTAGTGACTTTCTTGGATCTGTCTTTAATATCATATAAGTCCTCTAATTTAACAACAGATTTTGGAATGGGATTTTCATTACCTTTTGAAGCAATTTGTAAATCATGATCATTCTCATCAATAATTTGCTCATCATATGATTTCTCTGAAGTCATGAAATTTAAAATATCTTGATCATGATAGAAAACTCTCCAATTTGTAACATTATCTGGGACAGATGGGCGAAAAATCAATTCTACAGAAAACCTATCAGGACTGTAATCTTCAGCAGGAAGGAGTTTAGATGCAACATTAGCTAACAAGTCAGCTGATGTATTTTGATTCCTAGGAATAGGAGAAATATTGAATGCTAAAAAATGAGTGGTAAGATCTTGTACTAGGGTTTGATAGTGTTTCAGATGTTCTGAAAGGCAATGAATAGTATTCCTAACTTGTTTTATGACAATTTTGGAATCACCAAACACCTTCAAGTATTTAACGTCTAACCCTATAGCTTTATAAAGTCCTTGAACCAAGGCTTCATATTCTGCGGTATTGTTCATACACTCGAATTCTAATCTACATGACAGCATGGTTTTCTCTGCATATGGATCAATTAAGATGCATCCTGCTCCAGCTCCATCACTGGACTTTGATTCATCAAAATATAACGACCAAAATAAAGATTTATCTATTGACTTATCTACAATTACATCAGAAATATTTACAATTCTGGAAGGATCAGATTGTGAAAAATTTTCTACTGAGAAACAAAAGTATTTACAGAAAAAGGTGATTGAGGTGCTTTGAAGTTTCCAAGAAATGATTGAGCAGAATAACCTCCAAGAATATTGTTGTTGAATGCCACAGGCTCATTAGGTTGTTCAAATTCAGTGATAGTGTGTGTCATATGTTTTTCTCGTTCAAGTTTGATTTGATTTGGTTTCCCTTTGTAGGGAAGCTACATATGTGAATAATCAGTTGAGATATAACCATTAAGCTTCGCAGACCAGTCCCTGCTTAAAATTAATCCATAGAATTCAGGAATATCAGCAATCAAAATATCAATTCTTTGGACAATCCTAGGATCGGAAGCTAATCTGATAGTGACTGAATTGATTTCTCCTACAACTTGAACTTTAGAGTGATCCAATTGAACAATATGAACTGTCGATTTCTGTGGTTCGATATTCAATTTGGCACAGACAGAAGTAGGCATTATATTGGAGGAGGCTCCAGAATCAATCAAACAATTGTGCAGATTTTTATTGTACATCTCATAAGTCAAAAGAAAAGGAGGAGTCTGAGAATTTGATTTTTCTCCAATGAGCACGGTATCAGTAGCATCTACCTTATGTGGTGGCTTACCAGTTCCTTTGGCTGCTTTTGCAACTACACCACTTGGTAAATGAGCATTTGGTGTAGCGTTTAATTCTTTCAATTGCAACTTCTGCTGGTGTTTTAGTTTGCTGAGTTCATGTAAGGAAATGTTGGCTTTAATTATTTTCATGTCTTCAACAATGTTGTACTCCATAGGATCTGACACCACTAAAGTCTTTGTCGTTGATGTAGGAGGATTAGAAGAGGATGGCTGATTTTGAGTAGGTAATGGAGAAGTTTTCTTTACAGGAGATTTGTCTTTGGTACTTGGAGTTGTAATTTTCTTTTTAGGAGATTTTTGTACACGCTCTGATGTAGATTTACTCCTAGTACTTATAGGCATAGCTTCTTGTTCTACCTCACTATCAGAATTAGGGAGAATAAAATCCCACATTCCATGCAATTCAGCTATTTCTTCATTCTCATCTTCCTCATCTGATACTAAAGACATATCTTCTTCTTCTTCCTCTTCTTTTGATTCTGCATTGGAGATTGCATTAGGAGGTTTAGATTCAACTTGGTTTCTTCTGAAATTTCGGAATGGTTTTTTAGTAGAATTTTCAGCTACTTGTTTTTTAATTTCAACCATTTCATTTGACATGGTTTTAAGGACTTTCTGTAAACCTTCCATGTCGTATGGGTCTCTGGCCTTTTTCTTTGAATCATCTTTGAAGCTGAATTTGTTTGATTTCCTTTCCTCAGTAGCATTTTTCTTTTCTAGAGAAATAATTTGTTTCTCTACTGCAATAGCATCTTTCATATTCTCAGCTAATGTAGGCTTTGCAGCTCTATCTACAAAAATTTCTATGTTTGAGGGTAAGGCAGTTATGTACCATTCACTTCTGACTTGTTCACTAGGCCTTGAATCTGTGTGAATTTTGTTCAAGAGTTTGTTGAATCTAGCGTTGAAATCTTTAATGGGTTCCTTGGGTTCTGCTTTCAAATTTAAGAGATCGTTGATTAAAGTAGCTATTGATCTATCATCTCCAAATTTGGTCAAAAAATGATCTGCAAAAATGGCCCAACTTGTTATGGATCCTGATGGTAATGAAAAGTACCAGGATCCTGCTGCTCCTTGAAGAGTATATGGGAATAGTCTGACTACAACATCTTCATGTGCGACTCCATTCAAATTTACAGCCAGCATAAAGTTATTGATATGTTCTTCAGCTTGAATGTTAAGATCTGGACTGAACTTTGGAAGCCATTTTCCAGGATTGTCAGGTAAATCATGTAAAGGTGCAGGCATGTTGACAGCCCTTGGAGTAGCCCATGGTCTAGCCATTATTGGAACAACTATTAGAGGAGTAGTAGAAACTGGTGGTGTTTGAATCGAAGTTGTTGGAATAGATGATGTTAAGATTGATGATGATTGAGGAGATGATGATTGAGGAGATGATGTGGAAACAACTGTACTTTGTTGAGTTGGGATTTCGGAAATAGGTAATTGAATATGAGATGAAGAACTTATATCACTTACTAATTTCGATTGATTTTTTCTTGTCTTGACTCTACTAGGTAAAGAGAATTCTTTCAGAGAAATACCAAGTTTTTCACTTTGAAGCCTAGTAAGAGGTTTTGAAGAAACAAATTTTGAAGTTACACTACCTTCAGATATTTTAGACTCTTCTAGAGATAATGAGAATCCTTTCAATGTATGAATTAAATCTTGAACTTCAGGAGACTCAGGATTTTGATTGTCTGAATGTTTTGAGATTTTGGTAGTGGGTGTAGGAATATTCTTCTCAATTTCTTCTATAGGATTTTGTATTTCAGAAAAAATTGAAGAAGTTGATGAGGGTGTTTTGCTCTCAGAATGGCTTGTGGGTAAAGATTTACTTGCCATTCATAGCTCATGCCCTCCTTCTAGCGCCAAAAATGTTGAAGCCTAGAAAATATCTGCTTCAAACATTGGGGAAAACCACCTGGTCGGGACCTTAGGACAACTCCTTTTCCGTTTGGTATGGTGGCTCCGACTAGATTTAAAGGACCATTTTCCTTACAACTAAATGGGTTGGTGATGGGTTGATTTGGATGGGTGAAAATGGGACTAAATTGACTGAAGTAAAACTATCTAATTTAAACTAAATACTGATAAAGAAATTCTAACACTAACCGGGGCAATTATATGTGAATACAACTTAAGATTATTCCAATTTAATAATAACCATGAAAATGTATTATCATTTAAATGGAAACGTGCAGCAACAAATAAAGATAACTCTGTCTAAGAAATTAAACAGAGTTGTATTAGCATATTGCATTCATCATTGTATACCATCTACATATACTTATAAAAGATAACATTTCAATTATACTCAGAAATGATATATATAAAGAAACGTTATGAAAACAAATATCTGTAAATGATAGCAAATTTTACAACGAATATCATAAGACAAAAGAAATCAATAGTGAACAGATAGAAATACCTCATTCATCTTGAAGACTTTCAAATGAAATCTGATACTCTAATCCAATAATTCTAATGCAAAATCAAATTCCAAGGTACATAAATGCAACACTTCAAAGATAATTCCGCATAAAATCACCAGATGTGACCTTTTAAAAAAAAATATAAGACAGTGGAGTACAGAAATGTAATCTCCAAGTCAAAAATATTAAGATCCAGGACCCTTCTCTAAATGCATGAGAAGCGTTTAAATACTACTTAGCTAAATCTAAAAATAGTCTATTACATAAATTAAGGATTCGGTTTGACGACCGTCCTTTTCCTAGGATAAAATACAGTGAAATTAAAACTAAATCTAAGAAAATAAAGCTTATTAACTAACTATTTATGAACTTGGTCTTTAAACTTGCAGGCATCTAGCATAGTTTTGAGAAGATGTGGTTGACTGACTTCAGAATTCAACTATCCTGAAAAGACAGAGTCGGCAAGTGTAGGCGCAATCTTCTCTGTAGAATTGATGATACAATTAAGCACACTGTGCTGACTGTGTGGCTTCACTAAGTATGTACAGTAAGAGTCCCAATTTAATCTTGTCAGCCCTTGGATTGATCTTTCTCTTTCTTCTACTTTTTGCAATTTCATCCCGATTTCGCTTCGCCATTTTCTCCTATCATACTTTAGCCACGGTAGTTTCTTCTTTATAGATTCGACCTTTCGCAGTAGTTTTTCTCTTTGCCGAAAACACTCCACATCTTTTTCTTGCTCTTGAATTTGGTCAATGTTTCCTCATTTTGCTTTACAGTTATTTTAAGTCTCTTCAACTCCCGACTTTTCTCAATAAGAGCTTTTATGTCTCCCTGAGAGCTCTTGATCTCCAACATATTTTTAAGTAACTTCTAAAAGTTCTATAGGGGATAATTTGGAAAACGCACATACTCTATCTTGTGGTAGAAACTGTGTCAAATTGCCCACTTGGATATTGAACTTGTGAACAGCGTCTGAAACATCCTTTTTGGTACTGTCCGCTCGTGTTTGTTTTTCTTCAATGATTCATCTCTTTTGGTCCACTCCTGTGTGCATTCTGACAAATTCGCATGTTCTCTGGCAAAATCTTCCATGAATTGCTTATTATAAGTCGCCTGAGGTTTCGACAACTTATACATTAGCCTCACATCTTCCGTGGTGAATGACCCGATTAGCTCTTGAGATGGAGTTATAAATTGCCTGTCTGAAATATCGGTGCTGTCCAGCACCCATTTCACCATGTCCGTATACAGAATAATCCTTGGCCTTTCCGCTATCCTATGCAAAAATGAACAAGCCAGTTCTTTGAGAGTTGCCTCAGATGTATTACTAGAACCTGCTGTAGCCGCAACTTTCAACACCACAGGATTTTCTTCTTCCAGTAAATTATACATTCCTTCCCATGTGGTTATACCGGCATCCTTATTGCAAGCGGTGTCTACATATAGTGAAGCCATTTCTCTGTTTTCAGAATTCGATGTCTTCTCCTTCTTACCGATAATGTTCTGTGAAAGCTTTGTATAGACGTTTGCTCCTTCGTGCCTGCGTTTTATGAGTTAAATGAGAGTAATGGCATAAGAAAGGTGATGAGATAGTTTTAAATGCAAAGGCAGATGAAATATATTATTATAACGTGAAATGACTTTCAATCAAAACAAAATCTCATTTACCATTAATTGTCAGTCCATTCATTTAATCCAATCATTAAAGCGCATAACAGAGATTGATATATGGGAAGATTTTCTTTGAACAACGTGCTTTTATGAATCTGCGACATTGTGATTTGCGATTTGTTGTGCAATATCGCAATATCGCAATATCGCAAAATGAAACCATCGTAATTTTATAAATACCGCAAAAGCGCACATCGCAAATCTCGCAAAAGCGCAAAATTGTAAATAGCGCAAAAGGTATTCGTTTAACATTTCTGTTTTCTGCGCTATGAAATCTGCAACCAATATGTTATTGTATAGGCTTTGTGGATCGCATTATCTCAAAATCGCAAAATCGCATTTTCAGTTTTACAAAAGATATATACCATTTTGCGATGGATGCGCTATTTTGTTTAAAGAACAATTTTATTGTAATCTATCATAAACTTAAGTGTTTCTTAAGGTTCTTTCTAAGGGATTTCTCTAAGTTTATGATAGAAAGTTTTATTTGAAAATGAAAACAAATCCTAATTGATTTTTTGGATTTTTTAACTAAGGGTTCCCATTTATTTAGTATTATTACTAATATTAAATAAAAAGGGGGGTTTTTGCTAGTCACAATAGGTAGCTAAGATGGCATGCTCCTTAGTAACAACTCTAAACATATATATGTATTTGGAAATGTTAGGTCACAACGATAAAATGAAACATTTATGGAATATTTCATCAGGATACTTGGTTTTAACCAACCTACTACGACATCTCCACTCATGGATATGATAAAAAATCAAAGTGGAATCATCTTGTTTAAAGTTAGAAAAAAGCCCAGAATGAATGTCATACCTCGTAGGTAATTGGAAATGGGTGAATAAAGTTTGGGCCAAGGATGAAAGATTACTGTAAGATGCGATTTCCAATTCAATGTACCATTTGGAGGCATCTCCACTTAAGGTACATTGGAACAAGCGTAATTTGATTGAATCATCCACTCAAGAATTTGACGAGCACCAAAAATGATAAGTGGTAATATGAGTGGTTGGATTCTCTCCATGATTTCCTTCAAGATTTTGGACATGAGACAGTAAATTTACAGACATAGGTGGCCACTTAGGATCATGTTAGATGGGTTCATTTGTCATATTTTCTAGATCTGGTAGATCAAGTTAAGATAAAAATGGATTATGGAGTTGACTAGATAGATCATAGGTAGAAGATAAATTGGACTAATTGTGAGGTTTCCCCATAAAATAATTATGATGTAAATGTTTTTGATTATGGTAATTATTCATCTCAACATATAAAGCATATGGGCCAGCATGACTAGTGAGGGGGGTTTCCCCCCATGGTTAATTACCCCAGCGAGTGTAGGACCCCGAGAGCATAAATATTAGTAGGGTTGTACCTAATAAGGGAAAATGGACCAATTTGTGCAATACTACCAACATAATGAGGATGACACATATGTGTGATGGTTCTAATAGCAGGGTTTCCCCCAGGTAAATTGGTCACTCCAAGAAAGGTACTAGAGGTTGGAATCCCTCCTTACAATGAACTATACCATCTTTGAGACATATTGGAAGCGAAATTTCCCCTAGGATTGCTACGAGAAATATATGATCCTCACTACATATTTCTGAAAGTTACCATACTCCCTTGAGGAATATGAGTCGTTGGAAAAGAAAATTAGGTGTAAAAATTCCTGAACCTATAAGTCGACTAGGATTAACAACAATAGTTGGTGTATATGGAGGAGTAGGCATAGAAGCACTAGGTAAATTTGTAGGAGGAATATGAAATATTAGTGGGATACCCAAAGAAGATGTGAGAGGTATTGATGGAGGAATAGGTCTAGCTACACTCAGTGGTGGAAATGATGTTGTGGAATTTGAAACCAAATATGCAAAAGGTAAAGTAAAATTATAATCCTCCATAGGATATAATACTGAAAAGCGAACATAACTGTAAGTAGGTGTAGAATTGTTAGGATTCAACTACAGTAATTATGGTCGCAACGGATCAATTAAAGGAGGATTATCAAGAGAAGTTAAGTCATCTGTCAATGTTAGAATAGAAGTGATATCAGTACAAGAGAGTCTAGGTATAGATTCCACAACTACGGGTTGGTCTAAGTATTGAGCACTGACAAGAAATATTGCTGAAGGAGTAAAAATTTCACCTCATTTAGGAGGTAAACCATTAATACGATGTGACTGACGACGAATAAGTTCAACTAGGGTGAATGATTGTAAATTAACCAAATTAATTTAGTATAAATAACAGGAAGGCCAAACTATTGGAATCAAACTAAAAAAATCACACTAGAAACGTCCTAAGAGGTAGTCACACAAGAAAAATAATCCTAGTACAATGTTTTAGATGGCCTTCCAGTAGACTTCATACCTGCGAGCTCCCAATTCCACAAGTAGAGTTGTCTAGAGAAAGGTAAGGAATATGTATGGTTTCCTCCCACAAACACCACCTATAGAGTATTTTTCCTAATTTTCACTAAGGTACCTCCATTCCACGGGGGTGCACAAATATTGAGCTTCTTGGTAGTGAACCACAACACAGGATTCCCTACCATGAGGTGGGTGGCATCGAGGAGAACTGATCAAACTGTGACCTATCCTAGCACCCTCTGAATTGGGTTTTTGACGCACTTTGATTTAGTCATGGGATGATGAAGAATATTTTACTTCTTAACTTAGGCGTCCTAGGTTTTTTTGTAGTCTTGGATAATTTGACTCACACACCTATCTCCAAGACCCTAGCCTAAGCTAATGTTGGTGCATTGCCAATAAAATAAAAATATGTGTCTAGCTTATTTTACTATCACGTTTTTAAGTGGTTGTTGTTTACACAATTGGGATGTCGTGTGAAACTTAGATGGTGTGAGTGACACTTTTTAGTAACCCTAATAAAAATATATGCAATTTTTTTTCAATTCGATAAATGAAAACTAGAGGAGGATAAAATTATTTCTACTTCAAAACAAATGAATGCCTACAATATGCACCTCTCACTAAGTACTAAGTGAAAAAATCCCAAAGTTATACTGACTGTGACCCAAAGACAAACCAAAATATAAAAACTGAAAATATGCCAAAAACGTCCCCAAGCTACAATGCAAAGCAGTTCAAAAACATCATAGCTAGGAATCCAATCCAAACAAGCACTCTCAATCAAACAACAAGAAAAAAAAATGTGGATAAGGAAGATAATGTCAACAAGTTAGAGCCATAGCACAATGTATCAACAAGAGACAATGCTATACAAAGTTCTAAACCAAAATGTGGTGGTAGGAAGGCCTAAATAATATTACAAGGGAGTGATAGAAATCAGAAAAGACAACCCACGTAAACTTCTATAAATGATAATTGCACAACCAAAGATAAAACACCACCGTTCACAAACAAACAAGATACCAGAAGGAAAACACTGAAGAAAGAGTTGATGAAGCCAAAGTAAAGGCAAAAGTCTAAAAATATGAAGTATAAGGTAGATCTATACTTCCACTCAAGAAAATACTCAAATATGATAATGGTATCCAAAATGAAGTCAATAGCTCCAACCAATGTGGAGAATATCTTCAAACAAAATTTTGAAAAATAATGAACAATGGAGGACCCAAAACAAGCCATGCTCAGTGGATTCAAATCACAGATACATAGCAGATGATAGTAATAATAGTAACAAATGAAATATGTAATAGAACATTTCAAAGATAAAATGGTAGATCGAAATAAAAGATGTAGCAAGAAACCCTTCGAAAATTACACACTCAAATGAAATCAAAACATTCAAACAATACCATATCTGGAATAGAAACAGACACCAGAAAGAAGGAAGAAAGCAATTCATATATGAGGCAACAAGTTTCACAAGAGGGTTTTGAATATTTAGGGTTAGAGGCCGAACCGCATGGATCAGTCGTGCTTAGTGTGGTTATAACTGCACAGTTGACACATGAATATTGTGGTTGGAAAAACACAACCACACTAAAGTAATTCAGTACATGCAGTTGGGGGGGAGCTGAATTTTTTTCTGAGAGAATTGTGCAAATACAATAAAAAATACCAATATTCAAAAAAATAAACCCCAAATATAGTCGCAAATGCTCAGAAAAATTCGTTAGAGAACCAGAAACTAGAATAGGAAAAAAAATCAAAAGATTCAAAAGCGAAGCGAGAAAAGAAAATGAATGCCTCTCATTTAAAAAATCAATTCTGTTTCAGTAAATTCTATATGGAGGTATTCATTAATCTGTAATCCTAAGAATGATTAGGATCACCAGACAGCAAAATATTTTTTTTGGCACAAGAAAATAAAAATACCCAATTCAAATGATCATACAAGCAGTCTCCATCCAATTGTTAATGCTACAAGGGTTTGAGAAAGTACATTTCTCCTCGCATATTGGTGAAGGGTTTTGTGTCTTACGAAAATTCCTCTTTTCTCCAATCCTAAGAACTCTTCTTCCTATTTATGATCCCAAACCTACACAGAAAAACAACAAACAAATAAAATATGCGACCTTCCAAAATATCGTCACCTCAAGACATCAATAAATACAAGAACATAAAACATTATATAGAATTATTTCGGTAATAATCACATTCAAATGAACTTTGTCGACGCGTTTCGAACCAACCGGTGTGGTTCATCATCAAGACTAGGTGAGAGATTAGATCTGAACATTGAGTTTAAATAGATGCAGAAAATGCTAAACTAATCGTTAGGATAACAGCTAGTTTTCTTTAATTAGTAGATTATTAATTATTTAATAAAGATCTTTTTATTTAATTTAATCTAATTAACTAGTTATTATTATTATTATTTTATTCTTTATTACCTATTCTATTCTATTATATTTATTTAATTGTTAATATTAATTTCCTCTCTTTTTAAGAAATAATAATAAATAATTAAATTAAATAATATAATATATATATATATATATATATATATAGAAAAAAAGGAAACCACCATACCACTAAGAATATAGAGTAGGGATCCAACACCTGCTTATATTCCAACCGTCATCTCTATTGAGATTTATGGGTCTTTTTTCAATTTCTAAGGCCTCTTAACCCTCGCATCTTCGATGCAGATATGGTGGTTAGTCTTTTCGACATGCTCAGCTAGGTCAGAGGTGCAGGACCTTCCATGTTTAATGTTCATAGCATGTTCACAGATCCTTTGGTTTATAGACCGACCAATTTTACCAATTTAAGGTGTCCCACAAGAACAAGGAATAATATAGACACCTTTCCCATCCTTAGGTTTTACTTGATCTTTAACTGATTTAAGAGAGCCGTGAATCGTGCTAAGGGGCCTGAAGGAAGAAGAAACATTATTTTTCTTAAGGATCCTAGCAATCCTATCAGTTGCTCCCTAAATGAAAGGAAGTCGTACACTGCACGACCACTGATCGGGTTCATTAATATTTTCATTTTTAACTAAAGAACCTCTTTCTGATTTAAGAAAATCCTTAAGGCCTTGCGACTTACTATCACCACTTTTACAAAATACATTAAGGAGATGGGTCTTTTCCTATAATACATTACATGAATGAAAAATTCTTAAATGATACAAATTACAAAACCTCCTTTCTATATATAGGAGTCCATGTGGCCAGAATGTAATCCTAGTGGGGCCACAATGTAATCCTATCCAACCTAAAAATAATAATTTAAGGGCATAATAATAACAATATGGGGGTTACAGGGGTACAATAATAACAATAAGGGACTATACTAGTAATATAGGGACCTAACATGCCCCTCTCCTTAAAAAAAGTCTTTTCCTCAATGCTTGAGTAGCTCTGGGTGCTCCTGTATAAAATTCTCATCCTCCCATGTAGAATCTTCAATGGGTAAGTTCTTCCACTTGACGAGATACTCTAAAATTGATTGATTTCATAGCTTTCGAGTTCTTGCTTCTGTGACTACTTCAGGTTCCAATATTATTTTTTTTTCCTCATCAAGTTCGGCAATATTGTTTGAACAGGAATATTTTCACCTATAACCTTATTTAATCATGAAACATGGAAAACTGGATGCACTCGTGAAGATTCAGGAAGCTCCAATTTGTATTCCATAGTACCAGCCTTTTGCAACACCTTGTAAGGACCATAGTACTTTGGTGATAATTTATTATCCTTCTTAGCTTGCTTGAGGGAAATTTGTTTTTATGGTTGTAGCCGTAAAAATACCCAGTCTCCTACATCAAAAATTCTCTCATTGCGATGTTGATCTGCCTGTTGTTTCATTCGATTTTGTGCCAAATTCAGGTTATCCTTTAAGAGTTGGAGAACTTCTTGTTGATGCTTGATGTTATATTCCATTTCTTGAACCTTCGAATTTTCTTTTAAATATGATGTAATGGATGGTTGATGATATCCATAAAGTGCCATAAATGGGGTCATTTTTGCTGCAATATGGAAGGAAGTGTTATACCACCATTCAGCAAGAGGTAACCACTTGACCCATTGTGTTTGTTTATCAGATACAAAACAACGAAGATATCATTCTAGACATTTATTTACTATCTTAGTTTGACCATTGAATTCAAGATGATAAGATGAGCTATGAGCTAATTTAGTACCCAAACAAGAAAATAACTCCGTCTAAAAATTTCCAGTAAAAATGGGACCTCTATCGCTCACAATAACCCTTGGGTTTCCATCTAGCTTTTGAATTGTGTCCATAAATGTAGTAACAACCGTACTTGCTTTAAATGGATGAGATAATGCACAAAAGTGTGCATACTTGGTAAGTCTATCAACTACCACCATTATGACACTCTTTCCTTTTTACTTAGGTAAGCCTGTGATAAAATCCATTGAAATCTCCTCCCAACGTTGACTTGGAATGGATAAAGGTTGTAGAAGACCCGAGGTCTTAATTGTCTCAACTTTATTCTACTGGAAAACCAAACATTCCACCACAAAAATTTGAATATCAGATTTAAGGCCATCCCAAAAAAATTCTTTCTACACACTGTGGTATGTTTTTAAAAATCTTGAGTGTCCTCCTAAAGGAGAAGTGTGCAATTCCAAAAGAATATTTTTTTTTAGTTGGGAATTCTTACAAAGATATAAGCGATCTTTGTACCATAAGGAATCATTTTTCCAACTAAATGTATCAGATGTATTAGGATCTTACTGTAAATTTTGAATGAGTGTCACACTTCTTCGTCCTTATTCCATTCACCTCTTGCTTCTGTTATCCAATCTAGTTGGATAATATAAATGGCACAAAGCAATGCTTCCACCTCTTCATTCTTTCTTGAGAGTGCATCTGCAGAAACATGTAGCTTCCCTTTTTTGTAGATTATTTCAACGTCATAACCCAACATCTTTGTGACCCATTTTGGCTACTCTTCAGAAGATATTCTTTGTTCCAAAAAGTGTTTAAGACTATCATGATTAGTTTTTACCTTGAAGTGTCTTCTCATTAGGTAAGTTTGCCATTTCTTTAGTGCATGTAGTATTGCTAACATTTCATTCTCATAAATAGGTTTATACTTTCCTTTGATTGGAAAACTTTCAAAAGAAATGGGTCTTCCTTCTTGAATTAAAATAGCACTGATTCCATTTCCTGAGGGATCACATTCCACAATAAAGGTTTTTGTGAAGTCTGGCATAGCTAAGACCGGTGCTAGGCACATTACCTCTTTAAGATGTTCAAAGGCCCTAGTTGCTTCAGAAGTCCATGAAAATGCATCTTTATTCAATAATTTTGTTAGAGGTGCCGGTATTCTCCCATAATTCTTAACAAACTTGCGATAATAACCTGTTAACCCGTGAAATCCTCGCAACTGCTTTATGATTGTGGGGACTTTCCATTCCTTAATGGATTTAATTTTGTTAGGGTATACATTATCACCCTCGAGAGATACAATATGACCCAGATATTCCACTTCTTATACTCCAACGAAACATTTGGATGTTTTTGCATATAATTGTTTCTTCGAAAAATATCTCTGGTTTGCATGCAAGTCGAAATTGTAGGAGGAATTGCTAGAAAACTTGGGTAGGTCATAAATTCTTCATTTTTTATCCTTCCTGGGAGAAAAAAGAGGATAGAAAAGGGTTTTTGGGTGCACTAAAGCCATTGGAGCTATCATTACAACCATTTGAGAATTGTAAATAAATGTAAACATCATTTTTTGAGCATAATGAAAGAGATCCAAACATTGGAAGCTGGTAAAGGAGACATAGCCCAAGAGGGATGAACTCCTTCATCATTTGTTGTTTTGTGTTTGTTTTTATGGTGATATTATCTCCTGTTTACTACACAAACTTTCCTTTTTATGCATGTTTATGTGTTTAATAATTTGATAAAAGAGAATTAAAACACTAATTGAAACACTTGCAAAATTTCTAAAACAGTAAGCAATTTTTAAATACATATCAATTTGGTATCAGAGCTTAGGTTTTTTTTGTTACTATGAGGGTTTAATTTTTTTCAAGTGTATGTGATTCTTACAAGGTTGAAGATCGAGAGAGGAGAAGGAAAGCTTCTAGTTGCAAGTTCTCAATTTAGGTCAAGGATAAGGAGAGCATGTTTTCCACAATCTCCACCACAAATTATTCTTCAAATTGAATTTGAATCTTTGAAAATTATGTCACATGAAGGAGAGCTTGAAAATATGTGAGAGGATGAAAAATGCTTCAGGAAAGAAATTTTTTTTTATGACAAGAATGTTGAAATTTCTCTATAAGGATAGAAGCACAAGGATGAAAGGTGAGAGCTCCAATATTCCAAATGGAGATAAGTATTCAAAAGTATAAGGAGGAGATGGAGACAAGAATCCAAAATTTAATGGGAATAGTGAAAAACCACCTTTGACACTACCATTCTCCTCACCACCATCCTCACCACCATCTTCTTCCACAACGATCCCTTCACAAACACCTCCACATTCTCGAAAAGATCATGGTAAAACTCCATTTTTGAAGCTTGACATTAAATTTGATTTTCCTATGTATGATGGGGAGGTAGATGTTGAAATATTACACAATTGGGTATGCCAACTTGAATTATATTAGAATACAAATAATCAATAATTATGACACAAATATTGAGCTTTCTTGATTGAGGTTGGAGAGTGCAACACTTATTTGGTGGGAAGCAACAACTCAAGATGACATGAAAAAACATGGTAAGGTCTTAACCTCTTGGAATGATTTATTTTCTCCCTTAAGGAGACACTTTTATCCATTAGCATACATTAAAAAGTATATAATGGATTGGAAAAAAAATAGGCAAGGTAGAGGACAAACTGTGAAAAGTGATACTCAATAATTTAGGAGAAGAGCACTAATATTGGGTGTAGATTTGACATCTCAAGAAACTTTGTTATAATACATTGGAGGTTTTCATAGTTACCTAAGATATACTATTCTCATTTTTAATCCTTAAAATTTAGATGAAGTATGTGTATAGGCCACACATCTAGAGGCAAGAGGGAAACATGTTTTAGATGATACAAATGGGGATACCTTTGAGTCTGGAGAGAAAAGAAAGGGTAAGTAGAAAAATAAAATTAAGAAGAATGCTTCCATCATTATGGAGAAAGAAAAAACCACATGCAAATATTGTTCCAAATATTAAAATGGTGAATATCATTGCTAGAAACTTTGTCTAGAGATGATACCCAAAAATCTTAAAAACAAGGAGAAGGAGAAAACAACTGCAACAATAACACATGATATAGCTTCTGATTCCAGAGATGAAACAAAGATTACAACAATGGGTTTGAAAGTTAAGGACATTACAAGTACTATTTCTTTAAGTTCTCTCAATAGTACTCAAGATGAAGAAACAAAAATTGAGCTTTTCCATGTTAAATTGATTTTAAAGCATACCAATATTGACACCCTATTCGATAGTGGTTCACAAGAAAACCTTATTTTTGAAGACTTAGTCAAGAAGTTGAACATAGAGATGATTCCTCATCCAAGAAATTATCCTTTAGGTTGGATATGTAAGAATGCAAATTTGTAGGTGAGGAGGAAGTGCATACATAGATTTGCAATCACTATAAACTTTTCTGATGAAGTTGAACTTGATGTTATCTCGGCTGATATTTCTGGTATTGTTTCGGGTAGCCCGTATATTTATGATTAGACAGTAGTATTTCATCACCATGAGAAAAAGTATCATTCGTTAAGTATGGGATTGAGTATATTGTTAGAATGCATATTAAGAAGATGAATTTTTCTCTTATGCATGCTAGAAAAATGAAGATAATTGTGAATGCTAGTCAAAATATTTCTTTGTTAATGTTCAGCCATGAAGATGATATGAATTAAACCTTTCAAGGAGATGCATCAAATGAAAAATATGATTTAATTGAGGTTTATAATGGTTTTGATAATGTTTTAGGAGTCTAATATGTTGCCTCTTAAAATATGTGAAAAAGATGCAGTAAAGTTGTGGCAGGATGCATCATTGCTAAACAATGATGTGACCAAGATGCCAATGCAAGAAAGTGCAAAGGTAAAAAATAAAGTTAAAAATCAATTTTAGAAAGAGGGAATTGGGTTCAAAATTCATTCTTGTGGGTTTCATAAATTGTTGCCTTTGAAATGGGATGTTGCATGGAGATAGCTATTATATTTGGTCAAGATTCGAGCCAAGTGGAAGGCGAGACATGTTAAAATTTGTCGTGTTGACAGTGTTTAGGGTGAGCTGAAATTGAAGTTGTTTAAGCTTTCTTTGATTGATGACTGATGATGGAATGCGTTTTTTCGTTCAAGGATAGGTTTACGTTCTACAAATTCTAGGAAATTGCAGCAGGGTGGTATCTACAACAAGAAGTTAAGGTCATCAAAGTCAACGAAAATCATCAGTTTTCAGGAAAGGCTCAAATTGTGGCATTCAATCACATTTTAATGGATAGAGACTGGAACATTGAGGGAGTTGAGGCCCAATATATTTACTAACAGATAAGATATTTGGGAGGTCCAAAATATTCCAATGGGGAGGAATGATCCAGTGGATCAAATTTATTCTTAAAATTCAAAGCTATCGGAATGGAACAAAACCTATGTGCTTGCATAAATATCGTGTTTCTAAATCCGAAGCAACTTTTTTCATGCAAAACTGACGTCATATGGTCCTACAACTTTGATCTGTTTGTTTGGGTAAATAACACTTTTTTTTTCAGATGTACAGGGTTGCCCAGTCAACAATCCTTATTGCTGACTAGACCTTGACTAGGCTCCTTCAGTCAATAGATGGTCGCCACTTGTCACATTCGGATTGCTTATGATATAGTGAATTTTTATTGGTTGTTTGGTATACCAATGAGAGGCTACCATGTGGCCCAATCAGAGGTTTCCACATGGTGCCTCCCCATTGGCTGAAATTGATGTAAGGTTCAAGTTGAGGTCATGAAGGGTCGAACCTGTGACTTCCCACCAGTAATCTGCATGTATTACCAGTGCGCCACATTGTTACTTAATATATATGGTTGTAGTGTTTTATTTAAATGTGTATATTGGCACATTTGGGGGTGGGTTGGGGCTAGCCAAAGCCCTGGTCACCACACCCACGGAAATAAGGGGTGTGACTAGGGGCCTGGGCTTAGTCTGACCCCACAATTATTTTTATATTTAAACATTCGACCAACATTAATAATAAAAATATGGTTATTAGGCCACATTATGAAAACTAACGGTCCCATAATTTGCACTAGTTTTTGCGAAAAAAACTACCCCATTAGAACTTTTTGGGGGGAAATTGTAGGGTCGTTTGCAGGCACGTCGAAATTTTAGGACGAATTGATGGAAAATTTTGGGAGATCATGAATTCTTTAGTTTTTATCCTTTTGGAAGGAGAAATAGGCTAGACAAGGTTTTTTTGGTGTTCTGAATCCATTGGAGCTATCAGTACAACCATTTGAGCACTATAAATGTATACAAACACCATTTTTTGAGCATAATGAAAGAGGCTCAACCATTGGAAGTTGGACCAAGAGACGAAGCCCGGTAGGGGTGAACTCCTTCATCAGTTGTTGTTGTGTGTTTGCTGTTATGGTGATATTATCTCTTGTTTACTACAAAAGCTATACTTTTTATGTGCATTTATGTTCTTAGGAATTTGATAAAAGAGGCTTAAAAACCTAACTGAAACACTTCCAGAATTTCTCATACCTCAAGAAATTCTTAAATACAAATCAATGTTAGAGTTTTTTTCACTTAAAATTAGAGGGTGAGTGCATGGAGTTGATTTATACTTTTTGGCACAAGGAGGGTGCATTTTGGTGAAAAATGATGCTCAATATTGTCATTTTAAGCGTTTTATCAAGAAATTTTTACACACTTGATTGAGTTGTTTAGACACTTAAAAATAGCTCAATCAAGTGTTTAAACAAACCCTCCATAAAACCCTTTTATAAAATGAGTTAGAGGCTCTATCAAGCTACATGGTTTGATTGAGATCTTTGGTTTGATCAAGCATTAATTTTTATTCAAAATCCTTTCAACAACTTGCACAAGTCATTTTTCTCAAATTGCGAGAAAAAAAGGACTTTGAAGAAATATTTTTAAGCTTGACCAAGATGGAGGTACTCAATCCAGGTACCCATAAACCCCACCAATAACCTAGAGGCTCAATACAAGGTAGGTTTCATGTAATTTTTGCCTCTTTTATTTACTTATTTTTGCAAAATAAAATAAACTAATTAAAAAATAAAATACCATACAAAAACTACAAAAAAAAAATCACGAAAATCACCATTAAAACCACAAAAAAACCACCAAGAAAACCCTTGAAATGGGAAAAAAAAAACCAAGAAACCCCATGAAGACTAAAAAAAACCTAGAAACCAACAAAAAAAGATACAATTTAGGTTTTAATTTCTGTTTTATTTCATTGTATAAGTTATATGCAATGGTAGCATGTTTATTATAAATATTTTCTATGGTAAAAACTTTATTTCTTAATTATTTTGGGTTTTAAAGTTTTTTAGGAATTTAGTGAAAAAAATTTATTATTATAAACACAATTTAAATTTCTAACAAATATGACCATAAATGCCCCAAAAAATTCCTAAACACAAAAAAATTAAACTATAACCAATACATAAATAAATTAGAAGATACATATTCACATAATGAATATGGTTGTTCATGGTGAGCTTTGTTAAAACAAATAAGAAATTTTATTTCTTTTTTTGTTTTAAATTTAAAGAAAATTTATATATATATATATATATTTACAATTACTTAAATAAAATATTAAGTAAATTAAATTAAAATTCCAAAACAAAACAAAACAAAAAATTATTTAATTAAATTTTATTCTCTCTCTCTCTCTCTCTCTATATATATATATATATATATATATATATATATATAGCCTAAATATATATTTACCTGAAGCTAGGAGAGATCCAAACTTTCAAGGTGCAAACTTCTTTTTTGAGTTCAAAACTTGAGGAAAGGTTTTCGCCTTTAGATATTTGATCCCTCTAGGTGCTTGATAGATCCAGGTTAAGTTGGATCTAGGGTGATTATATAATAATATATGATATCTATAAATGTGTCTCTTTCTTATTTAGTCTCTCTATCTCACCCCCCAAACATACACACTCTCTCTCCATATCTATCATTGTATCTCACCCCACCTCTTCTTCTTAGCCTCTCATTCTTTCCTCCTGCTTTGCTCTCTCACTCTCTCTCTCTCAATCAATCACTTGTCACTAACTCTCTCTCTCTACCTCTCCCCCCCCCCTCTAACTCCATATCTCTCTCCTATCTCTTCAGTCCTCTCTCTCCATTTTTCTCCAACCTCCCTCTATCTACCCCCCATCTCTCTCTCTCTCTCTCTCTCTCTCTCTCTCTCTCTCTCTCTCTATGTGTTTATCCATCTCTCTCTTTTTCCCTTCTCTCCCTGTCTCTCTCCCCTCCACTTCTCTCTCTTCCCTCCTCTCATCTCTCCTTCACTCTCTCTCCATCTATCCCTTGTCACTCATTCTCTCTCTCCACCTATATCTATCTATTTTTTTGTTCTTTCCTCCCTCTTTCTCCTGCTCCGACTCCATATCTATCTCTCTCCCTCTCTATTGTCTCTCTCCCTCCCCTCTGTCTCTCTTCTCTCCTCATCACTATCTCTTTCCCTTTGTCTCTCTCCCCCTCCAACATTATCAATATCCCTCTCCCTCTCTCCCCCTCCCCCTCTCTTCCGTTTATTTTGCTTGTTTAATAATTTATGATTTTTGAGCATGTGGTATTGATAAGTCTTGGTATTGACCCATCGTATTTTAACAAATCCTATTTACAAATTAATAATATCCATGATAAATTAAATTAAAATAAAATATTTTTACTATGAAATAAGTTATGGTTTTTGAGCATGTGGTATTGATAGGTCATGGTGTTGACCCATCGTATTATAACAAAGCCTATTTATAAGTTAATAATATCCATGGTAAAGTGGCCATTAGTAACAATGGTTAAGAATATTGTCATATTGTTATAAAATGTTTTGATTGTGAAATAAGTTATGATTTTTTGACATTTGGTATTCATAAGCCATGGGATGATATTAGCCCGTGCTAGTGTAACTAATCATACTCACAAGTTCATAATATTAATGGCTAAGTGAAGGTGAATATCCATGATTAAGAATCTTTTCATATTGTTACAAAATATTTTTATTGTGAAAAAAGTTATGTTTTTTGGGCATGTGGTATTGATAAGTCATGGTATTGGCCTACGGTATTGCAACAAAGCCTATTTACAATTTAATAATATCCATGGTAAAGTGGGGATGAATATATATGGTTAATAATATTTTAGTATTGTTATAAAAAAAATTTATTGTGAAATAAGTTATATTTTTTGGGCATGTGGTATTGATAAGCCATGGTATTGACCCATGTTACTGTAAAAAATCTTATGTTTTACAAGTTAATAATATCCACAGTAAAGTGAGGGTGAATAATCATGCTTAAGAATCCTGTCATACTATTATAAAATATTTTGGTTGTGAAATAAGTTATGGTTTATAAGCCATGGTATTGGCTCATGGTATTGTAACAAAGCCTATTTACAAGTTAATAAAATAATCAAAATATAAAAAATGAATTCTATTATTTTTATTACTTTAACTTTTTATTATTAATTGATCCAACATTTAAACTTGTTATTATCTCTTAATCCCCTCCCTTATTAAATTTATTAGTTGAGAAATTATTTTGTAACTTGCACTTCTTATATTTTTATTTTACGCATAACTATTTATATATTTGTGTGTGTGTGGGTTCAAGTTTCAACAATGCATCATTGATACATACATAAAATCCATGATGAAAAGTGAATTTAAAGTGAATATATAAGAATGTTGACTCTTCTCTAATTTGTACCATATTGCTTCATTATATAGTGTGTTGTACCAAAAACAATGTCTTCATGTTCTTTCACCTAGTACATTTCATGTGTCAAAGAGAAACATTACATACATATTCATACTAGATCACAATTGCAGCTACACATATTGCATTTTAAATCCTCTTTAAAATTTTTGTGTTTATGCGTTGAAATTGTATCTAATTTTTAAATCGTCTTCAATTAATGTGTTTGAATTTAATGTATATGTTATTATGATTCTTTTTTGTTATATATATTAAATCATGTTTATGATTTGCATACCCTCATCAAGGTGAAGATGAAGATCAAAGATCAAAATGCAGCATTGATCCCTCTGTGGAATTCTGTTATAGTGAGTATCACATTTGAGGGTCTTAGGGCTGAAAGGACATGGATCACATGAGAGCTAAATAAAATCTTTGCTTGCTTAGTAGGCATAGTTTTTCCTTGATGTTAGAAAAAAAAATAGGTTTTGAGACATAACAAGGGGAATTCCCACAACGCCACCTCCTATATTTCATACATAGGATTAGGAGGTTGGATTTTAGAGGTCCACATACTTGGAAGGCAGTGAAATGTGCCACCAACAAAATTGACGTTCTTGGGGAGTTGTTTGACATTCCTTTCGACTATTGTTCTAGAAATGTTGGTCTAATTCCACAAAAATATTTTAAGAATGTTGAGGCATCCCCTTTAGTTTATGATTGATTTATTAGAGATTGGGGCCAGTTCCCCCACCGTGAATAGGTCCCCATTTAATTTTCAAAGAATATTTATGCAAAGTTTGTATTACATATCAGGTTGGATTACACCAACACCAGATATAAATTTTATGCACCTGGATTGAGATATAGTTATGAATGTGTCAGGGATCGTAGGGACCCTGCGCATGTAGCACCCACTCTGAGATTTTTTCCACAACCATCTTAGAGTGTGGTATTGTCGATGAATCTAGACGAATTGTCATATCTCAGCATTGAGACTAGGAATACCATTATAGATAGCATGTAGATCAAATTGGTCATTGCACATGTCACATTCCATGGAGAGATGATTAGACCACATTTGTGACCTCGTGTTCCACCAGTTACATTACATGATGATTCAGATCTCAAGAGTTTAGGGCATGACTAGATTTTTTCATATCCACATATGTTTCATGATGCCATCTATGACACTTGGAGTGTGCATGGTCCATGTGAGAAAGACCAGGTACATATATACGAAAATTTTGAATATTATTCTAAAATTATAGATTATTTATATTATTAACTTTGTACCGGATTGAATTTATATTAATAAGTTCATGATAACATCGATGCACAACCCAATTACACAGATGATATTTTGAGTTCATTTGAGGGAGCAGTTGACCAACCGGAGCCACCTCCTCTAGTGCATGTTTCCATGGCTCAGTCTCCTCCACCTCTACCTCAACCTCATAACATGGATGTGGAGGAGATTCCTTATGTATAGACAGATGGACTAGAAATTGAGGTATTTTTTTTTTATTCCAAATATTTCAACATTTTCTTTTCTTAAGTTACATTTACGAATGCTAATTAATTCATAGACTAATTATATTTTTTCTTTCTCATTATTTAAACACACCGATATGTAGAGGGGTGTTGATTCTGCACTTATGTGGACACATGACTGGGATGTTGGGTATGGAGGCATTGGGCCATATGCAGGTGAGGACCAAAACTATATTGATCAGACCTGCATCTCACCTGACTTCCAGTTGCACTTGACTGAGTGATAGTAGGGGCTAGTTAAATGCACAATTAAAATCATTTATTTCCAAATTGTTTATTTTGTATAATAATGTTCTAATTAATTTTAATTTGAATGTGCTATATTTTAGTACTGGATTATGGATGTTCACTCTGTGCGACAGAACACACATAGGAGTCCTAGTAAACATAGTCTCTATAGTGGATCATAGATATTTTGCATATTTTCAAGCCCATTTCATAGGCCACATTCACATGTGATGTACAAAATTTGTATATTTTCATACATGGACAATTTATGGATGTGTGAACATTATTTCAGTTTATCGATGCTTATGTATAATGTAATTTGTATATATTTTCAAATTTAAGTTTATTATCATACATAACTAGTTCAACATAACAATTATTACAAGTTCTCCTGAAATGAACTAAGAAAATAAGTACAATCTTAAATTATGATGCAAGTCACATTGATACTTAAAATGAACTAAAATATATGTTCATGGTTCAATTATAGAACACAAATAGGATTGAAATACATTTTAAATTCAATTTTAAATTATGTCTTCAACCAGTAATGTTCAATAAATAAATTTTATTAAATTTTATTTCTTTTTAGTTCATCTATAGGAGCATATTCATAACATGATATAAGTTATATATATTGGAATTTAATATACCAAAAAATAATTAATCATATGTTTTTAGATAATTTAATATAATTTTATGAACATTCCTAAATTTTGTTGTCTATCGAAATATTTCAAGAAATTATTTAACTTAAGACCTTCACTTAAGAACATTCAAGAAGTAAAATTTTACAAAATAATAACTTTTATTTCTAGCTTTATAGACTATGGAAATACATACTTGATCTTACTATGATGCAAGTCACTTTGATACTTAAAATGAACTAAAATATGGTCATGTCTATGTCAATTTAATATTGAACTTGTAAAAAGTGTCTTTTAATGCAATCAATATATGGTAATTTAAACAATTAGAGATTTGTTTCTATAATTTTATGCATTTTCCTAAATTTCCTTGCCTATCCAAGTATTTCAATCAATTCCTTATCTTAGGTCATTCAATTAAGAAAATTCATGATGTAAAGTTTTAGAAAATAAAAATTTTAGTTGTCATGTATTGACTTGTAAAAAGTGTTTTTTAGTGCACAATCAATGTATGTTAAATTACAATGATTTTAAAAAATGTAAGATGTAAACTACAAATACTTATTATCGATTTTGTCTCTTTTGAGGTATATATATATTTGTTTCACTTTTACAATCTAATATGAATCATGTGTGTAACTCTTTCGATGCTTTATATCAAACTAACACATGAAATTTGTTAACAAAATAAAAATATTTCAATGTTGTTCATAACCTAGATAGTTGAATTCCCATTTTATGTAAAATAATATTGTCTTAACTTGGTTGTTACATATTGAAATGGATTATCTAGAAACCAGATGTATGAAATGTATATAGATCTATAAAATTTCTTGCATGCTCAACATGTATACTATACATAACAATTAAAAATATTAAGATAGAAAAACTTAGTTGAACCTAAATATAAATCCCTATTGATTCTAAAATTTAATTAAATTTTAGATCTATGGGGTTCACATAAGGATCCTATCCCTAAAAATAAAATCTCCTTGAAATTTTGTGTACTTGAGAAACTTAAGCACCTCAAGGTAACTCAAGATTATATAGAACATTATGTATACCATCATGAATCCATCCTAGATTAGACAGAAACATTTCTCTATTCAAAATTATAAAATTACAACAGTATTCAAATGTCACATTTCGAAATTACAAAATTCATATATTTGAGATTTCTCATACTAAAATAGATTACAATTAACTGTTATATACTCGACTTCAGGGCTTTCCAATTGCATCACATACTAATTTTTCCAATGGCTCATAGTAATGAAAGTCTCCACAATATGTTCATTGTTTGATTCTGCCATCTTCCATCTCCTTGGTTCACCTTTCTTTGTTTTGATTTCTATGAGATTGATCTAAGCTGCTATGACTACATGTCTATATTGAGAAGATATATATTCAACCATAAAATCTCTATAAATGATGTGATTAACCTATTTCTTAACCTTTTCAAAAAAATGGCATGTCACAACCATGTCACCCATTTGGTATCTGAATTTTCCATCTTCATATGGTGTCACCAACCTAATTTTCACCTATATGCATAACATAAAATAGTAGGCCACATTCTCTTCGCTTCCTGCAGGGGAAATGAAAACAAAAACATCTCCTACAACCAAAATAAAAAATATATATTAGTTAAATACATTAAAGATTTTAATATATAGAAGAAATTGTTAATGATAGATGGGCCACATACCTTCTCTTACAAGATCATAGACTCAATCATGATCAAGTGATATGGTAGCCTCTTCATCGTGCATCTCTTGCCATATTGGAATTCGATGAGGTCCCTATGGATTAAGAGGAACATATTTCCATCCACTCATGTACCCATGTTTTTAATAGTGATCAAGTCTACATCCATCAACACAAAAGAAAAAATAAAAAAACATGTGATTTTTCTTTTCTAAATGAAAAATATTACCCCCATGTCTTTGCTTCAGAATGAGTGTAATTCCCTTCTTCATTTTAAAATATTACAATAGCAAGAGATGGATCTATTCACATCACCAAGCTTAACATTCCAAAATAACCTACACACAAGCCTAATATATTTGTGACCTTCAAGTCGTAAATGGGACCTCCACCAGATAACCACCTCTAGTGTTGATTTGAGCTGATCTGCATCATGACCCATTTGGTACCTACTATCTGCACACTTCACACTGGTAGCTACACCATGATTCTTACCCTTTCCATGTCTTGTTTCAAAGTAGCTCCAAGTGTGTGGAATTCTTTTCTTCTTGTGTAGTCATCTCAAGCAATAAAAAATTCATGCTGACTTGAACTACCCTCCACAACCATCTGGCCATATCCAATTCTTTCTGAATGATATGTCATTTTTTTAATGATTCATAAATCAATTCAAATAAATGTTGCACGAACAATGTACCATGCTCATGATCATTACTGATGTAAAATTGATACTCCTTAGTCACATCACATGACTCTTCAATGTTATCTCTATCAGCAAGGTTCAATTGTGCAAGTCTATACAAAAAATGTACGAATATGGAAACTTTGTCTGAGTGATAATAATCACTCTAGATCTATGTCCAATGATACAATGTGTCATTATCATAAAATTTCACTATTTATAATACTATGCCTGGATGTAATACTTCATGAGAATGCTTAAATTTGGATGTTTTCCACCTGGACCTATGCGATTGTTTGATATACTTATAATCTAGTTTTGAAACACCCACATGAATTGGGAAATATGAATCTCATACTAAAAATAGTTGATCCTCTTAGGCACCAAAGTTGATGAATATGGTTTATTTCCCATGACATACTCATAATGCTTCCATGTGAAGGTCACATATGACATCCTATACTGGCTGGGATCAATAATAAGTTCCCATGGAACAATGCAAAATCACTATATTCATTGAATATTCTCTCACTTATACGTATTTTCTTGTAAAACAAATTTTTTGGCACCCTTTTGGATAATATTAATGAAACCAAATCTTGCACTATAGGAGGAGGAGGATCATCGTGAAAATTCTTCTTGTAAAATTTCTGGAAAGTGTCAAAATGAAGCTGAAATTCAACATGACATCGACAACAACATGTGTCACATCTTGCATTAGGCCTAATAAACCATGGTTTCAATTTCTGAAACATGCTTATGGATATCTCTACATGGCGATTGCCTTCCTAAAATTCCCTAAATTGCAACTTTTGTCACTTATACAATGTGGTTAGTGTTTTCCACATACTAACGTTTAGTTATATGATGTCGTACAACTTTCCTTCTATCTGGAATAGCATGGGAAAGGCTCTCCCAAAACTCTACCTCAAGTTCTTTGATTCTTTTTGTAAGCCTATCTTGGTAGGTTTTCCTGGTGACAAGAGCCCAACAAGTAGATTCATCATTTTCATTTACTCGAACCTTGAATATGGTATGCTTATGCAGTGTTTTTCTCAATAAATGGAGCAATTTTGACATTATTTCCAAATTTTGTTGTCTTGATGTACTTGGTGCAACAATAGCAGTTGTAATTTTCCTATGTATATGTCAAACATCGGGTTGTATTCATTTTCCAAACACAATGAATGAATTTTATATATTTTCAGTGAAATTTATATGTTTGTTCTTGATTTTAGCATCTTGGACACCCAAAATCTTTGTGGCATGTGTTATAGCATCATTTATCACCTCTATATAATTGATGACTTATGCATTGGCCTTGGCAATCCTTTCCATTCAAAATTGGTCACATTTCTCAAAAAAAAATATTTTAAAATCCATACATGAATCTGCCTAGTTTTTTTCGTGTGGACACGTGGGTCCATCCAAAGAGACTCATGTATGCTATTTAAAATATTAAAAAAAATAAAAATTCCCTATTATTGAGGCGGGGTTTACGATTTTTTCCTGTAACTTAACTATCCCAGCCCATGGCCTAACTATTCCCCAATTGAAAAAACTAATTTGAGGAGCTATAAATACCCCTCAAGGGAATGACCTATGAGAGGAGAGAGAATATTATTGATATTATAGCCTGTTATAGCCCTCATCAAGTCTGATATTTCCCCTGTGCTTCCTGCACTTGCCAAGTTTTCAGGAAACCCGTGTTTCCTTGTGATTACCATCGTCATTCTATGTGACATCCTTTGTGCACAATTTATGGAAGAAGTTTTGTGAGACTATGGCTGGACGAATCCAAAAGACCGTTTTGCTCAAGGCTATGGTAAATCTCAGGTGATTTCTCCACTATTATTTTTTATAGATGTTATCAATAAAAGAAGTTTCATCATGTTTCTGATGTTCATGTGTCATATGTCTATTATACATGTTTAATAATCTTGAATAGTTTTTTTCATGTTATATTTATGAGATCATGTATGCTAATTTGCTAACATCTAGGACATATATGTTATACAACTAGGTTTTGTGCTTGTTATTTGTTAAGTCCCTATATTAATAGTGTAGTCCCTTATTATGTTAGTGTAGCCCCCATTATTGTTATTTTTGTACACTTGTAACCCCCATATTTTTATTATTGTTACCTTACATTATTATTGTTAGGTCGGCTAGGATTACATTGTGGCCCCATGGACTCCTATATATAGAAAGGAGGTTTTGTCATTTGTATCATCCAAGAATTTTTCATTCATGTACTGTATTGGAGGTTGCCCCCTCGAAGTGGCTTATTTCTAAGGCGTTGATATCTCTTTTCTTCTATTTTTGGAGCTAGTTTCACAACATTTGGTATCAAAGCTTTGGATTCTAGGGTTTCGCTGCTCCAAATAGGTCATCATGGAATTTTCGCTATAACGTTTTTTCTACGAAGGTTTAGAAGCTAAAAATTTTAGAGTGTGAAGCCGAAATCTTGAGGAACATTGTAGAAACATTTCAAAGCTTCATTCATAATAGTTTTAGAGATATGATATGTGGAAGTTAGGGCTTTTTATAGGTTCCTGAATTTCACTTAAAAAGTTCATCGCGGAATTTTCGCTATAACGTTTTTTCTACGAAGGTTCAGAAGCTGAAATTTTTAGAGCACAAAGCCGACATCCTGGGGAACATGATCGCAAAATTTTAGAGCTTGGTTCTCAATATTTTCAGAGATATGATCAGTGGAATTTAGGTATTTTTTAGTCTCCCGAATTTCATCTCAAAGAGGTGATTGTGGGAAAATCTTCATAACTCTATCTCTGAGCATCGGATTGGAATTATTTAAAAAGTAATTGGAAGTACACAACATTTGGTATCAGAGCTTTGGATTCTAGAGCTTCACTGCTCCAAATATATCATCATGGAATTTTCGCTATAAAGTTTTTTCTATGAAGGTTCAGAAGCTTAAAGTTTTAGAGTGTGAAGCCGAAATCCTGAGGAACATCGTCGCAAAATTTCAGAGCTTCGTTCACAATATTTTCGGAGATATGATTTTCAAATTTAGGGCTTTTTGTAGGCTCCTAAATTTCACTTAAAAATTTCATCGCGTAATTTTCGCTATAACATTTTTTCTACAAAGGTTTAGAAGCTAAAAATTTTAGAGTGTGAAGCTAAAATCTTGAGGAACATTGTCACAAAAGGTCAGAGCTTGGTTCGCAATATTTTCGGAGATATGATTTGTCGAAGTTAGGTCTTTTTCAGGCTCCTGAATTTCATCTCAAAGAGGTGATCATGGGAAAACCCTCATAACTCTCTTTCTGAGAATCAGATTGGAATTCTGTAAAAAGTGAATGGAAGTACACGGACTGTAGTTTCCCGTCTATAAATTTCAGAGCCAAAGGAGAAAACAGTGACACGTGGCAAGTCGTACAAATTCACTGTACTAAAATAATCCATAGTTAGGTCATTGTGGGAGATTAGACATAACTTTGTCTTGAAGAATCCAAATCAGGTAAAAACTATGGCATTTGCAAGAGAATTTATAGGCCTACCTCAGTACCAAATTTCATATACTGAAGATCCGAAGTCACAGAGATAATTCAGTTTCAATATCGAGCTCCTCAAAAGCAAGAAAAAGGTGTGTATTTAGTGTTTAAAATTGCATAATGTTTGTTTGAAAAATAATTTTGAAGTGATTCCAAGGGCATATTTTAGAATTTGTATCCATATTGGGTTCTATAATGCCTCCAAAAAATAATTTCATACCCATTAAGCCCTTAAAAATCTATACTATGACGCATGAAGAGGAAGAATTGCAGTATGAGATATCAAAATTGCGGTACGAAGCACAACAAATTTCAATCTTACGAAGAGCAACCGAAGATGAAATAGATGGTTTAAAATCAGAAATGGAGGCTAAGTTGGATGATTTGAAGGATCAAATAATAGCTAATATGGATGTTAAATTAGTGGAAGATCACATTTAGCATCATCAACAAGTTTTACAGCTCTCAAAGAATATCCTAACTTTGGTGTAGAATCTAATGAAACAACAGGTTGATAAACATCACATCGAAAGAAGTTCTGAAGTAGTCACAGAAAAAAGAACTCGAAAAGTACGATTAATTTCAGAGTATCTCAGCAAGTGGAATAACTTTCCTATAGAAGATTCCACATGGGAGGATGAGAAATTTATAGAGAAGCATCAAGAAATAATCAATCGCTGAGGACAACACTTGTTTGAAGGAGAGGGGCATGTTAAGTCCCTATATTAATAGTGTAGTCCCTTATTATGTTAGTGTAGCCCCCCTTATTATTATTGTTGTACCCCTGTAACCCCCATATTTTTATTATTGTGCCCTTACATTATTGTTGTTAGGTCAGCTAGGATTACATTGTGTCCCCATGGAATCCTATATGTAGAAAGGAGGCTTTGTCATTTGTATCATCCTAGAATTGTTCATTCATGTAATTTATTGGAGGTTGCCCCCTCAAAGTGGCTTATTTCTAAGGTGTTGATATCTCGTTTCTTCTATTTTTGGAGCTAGTTTCACAACATTATTGATTGATTTGTAGGTTTTGAAGCACGAGGAGGTGCAAGGGTTTCGAACCCTACAGGATCTAGTACAAACGAAGGATAAATGGGTAAGATCTACAATCCTCACTTTCTAGCTTAAATCATTGAAGTTGGTAATTTGGGTCCTTGTGCTGACATGTCCCTGCTCTGTTAGATATTTCAACCCAGGACATTAGGGTAAATTTTCCCTTAACAGATTTAGTGACTCCGCTTGGGATTACATTCGTTTAAATCCTATTTTGGGTTGTTTTATCTGTCTTGTGGGTTCCCTGATAGGTTAATCACATTTGCAGCCTAGTAAGCCTTTTTCCCAACTAGACAGAAGCCTTGATCTCTTCAACATTCTTGAGTCTTTATTTTTTTCCTTATTTCTATTTATATACGCTACTTCCGCTATACATAGTCATGTATGCCCTCTATTTTCTCCAAAATAACCCGCATTTACGTGTGTTTCTTTGGTTACAGTTGGGTATACATGCATGTTACACACAACAAACCTACGTATGCCTAGAAAAAATTGAAAATCAGAATTTGGAGGCCCTGTAAGCCTTTCCTGTCTGTGGTTGGCCACTCCTATGGTACCTTTTAGGTGTCTAGACTATGTTTGTTGTTGTTGTTGTATGTTAGTTTCTCTCTTTTTGTTGTCAATTTGGCCTATTTTGTGAAGTTGCAATTGTGGTTGTACCACCAAGAACTCTTCCTAGAGTTCTTGGATGTTCTAACCATTAAGAATAGCGGGCCTCTACTTTTTTGCTCATATTGGCCTTATGCATTGCTTCACTTTTGGTTTTTTCCTCTTTGACTTCTTTGGTTTTCTTGACTTCTTGGGACTAGATTTCTAGCAAATATTGAAGCGACCTTTTCTTAGTTTTTTGAGTTTTTTGTTTGCTGGAAGTGTGTACTACTATTCTGAATCAATTTCTTGGGTCTTTTGATTCTTATTTCTTGTTTGAGTCCCACTACAAAAGTAACATAGTTGGCTTATGCATTTTGAATTCTCCTTGCGGCTCATTTTCTTGATTCTGGTTCTTGAGTAGTTTTGTGCTTTTATTTTTGAAATCTTTTTGTTTCTGTTAAAAGTGAAAATCCAACAAAAAATTATTGTTTTTAGTTGCTTTTTCTTTGGTTTCATTTTTACGGTTTTCATACGTTTTGAAGAAGTTTGTTAGTTTCTTGTTTTTGGTTCGTTTTCTTGGTCTTTAAAGGATTCTGTCTCTAGATTTCTCTCTCTTTTATATCAAGTGTATTTTCGCAGTTCGTATGCAAAGGAGTTCTTTTTGGGACTTTCCTTGGTTTTTTGTCAAAATTGATTTAAGAAATTTTCCCTAGAAACTCTTCTTTCTTCCTTAGTCATTAAACCTAGAATTTTCATATCATTGGTAGTTTTTTCATTAGTTGCACTGAAGAATTTTAGTCTGTTTTGATAGTTTTCTAAAGTGTGTGAAGAGTGATAACTGAAAATAAAGCTAAGTTTTCTTATTTAGTTTCGTATAATCCATTTAAAAATCTCTTTTCATCGAAAGAAAAATATTTCATTTTCATGTAGTAGGTTTTCATTGATTTCTTTTGCGTTGATAAACACCATTAGTTTCACTTATGTATACATTTGACTTAAGTAAAAACGATTTAAAATCAAGCACTATAATTAAAATGAACTATAATTTTTTGTATTTTTCATTAATAACACACCAACTAGCTAGTTCATAGGGCCTTGGAATAGGTGGGTGGATCTTTAACTCTCCAAGGCCACTCAAAACTGTTAAACGCGGCAAGTTTATTAATGAGAAAAATCCAATTCCATTAAGTGGACCAGGAAATATCTACCTATAGAGAGTTAAGCGCGAAGGAGAGTGAAGGCATAGAAGAGAGATACCCCCTCTCCTATTTGTTGAATCTTGACTTAAGAGTGTTCCACCCGGCTGCTGATATGGATTGGTGCCTTTAGTTGCCTCTCCTAGGGACCACACCTGTGACTATGAGGAGAAATACCTGTGGTACCTGAGACAGAAGTTGCATCACTTCCATCATTACTTCTGGAGGGTGCCCTTATGAAGCTAGGTGACTTGCACCGGCAAAGGATGTTGTCAAGATGTCAGCGTAACTGGATTTGTTACCTTCGCTAGTATGTCTGGGGCGTAATTACCCCTGACTATTTTCAGAAGGTCATCTTATTCACTTTCTTTTATTTTGGTTTCTGGTCCTAATCACCCAGAGTGGAAATACTTGAAGTCCACTTGATTGACTGTATCTTAGGGACTTTTATAGAGTGTTCTATTTTCTTCTAGATTGCTTATCTTCTTATATTTTTGAGTCTAATTAATCTCATAAAGTGGCAAATCGATTGCCTCCTCAATCGAGTAGGCATCATGGGCTTTCCCTTGCGAGTGTCAAGCCTTCTTCAAGAAGGCATAAGAGCAATTTGGTGGGTGATTTTTATATGGTGGTTTCAAACACAATGGAGATTGATCCTCCGTTTGGGCTTGTTGTTTCTGTGTGTGGTCCTAGTGCTAGTGCTATTGTAGAGAGGATTACTCCACTTGTCTCTAGAGTCTTGTTTCCGACATAAAAAGTTGAAGTTGAAGAAGTTCCTCAGCCTCCTAAGACTCCTTCATCTCTTCTTCCAGCTGGTTTTCCTGACATCCTTTTGTACATTGCGTTTGAGTCTCACAGACTGGCTAGCCCTTTTCCTTCAAATCCCTTTCTTTCGATGGCCATGACTAAGGAACATAACTTTGGCTATGAGCAATGCAAGTGTTCATACTCCTCTTTCAAACGAAGGAGGATGTACTATTTCCATTTCGACAATCACTTGTATTACTTCTATGTTTGGCTCTACTTCTATTCCATCTTCGAGTGGAAGCACCTGATCATATGCTTCTCAATCTAGCCCCTTTTCATTTGGAATTCCTTCTAGTGGGATTCATTCTATCTCTTTTACTGCATCTCCAGCTGTCTCCACAACTATGTCTTCTATGGCTAGTGGATCAGCTTCATTTCAGGGTTTCCCCTTTGGAATTGGACATATTCCTCATTCGAACCCTTCCTTAGGATATCTTCCTTTCACCTCTCAAAACCAAGGATTAAATCCTTTCATCGAAGTTCAAGGATTTTATTTTTTTTCAGGATAGCCCTGCTTTCATAGGGTTAGGAGTTGGGAGTTATTTTTTCTTTGGTCAACAAGGGAATTTTCCTTTCCTTTCGATAGGTGCTTCTCAGGTATTTTCTACATTCTCTAATTCTTGGAACCCTTACCAAGGGGTTTCTTCCTCTTTTAATTCTTTGATTAGAGGGAATATCCCTATTTATAGTAACATTACGATGGGAAGGGGTCCTTCTCTAAATGTTGGGTCACAAGGCTTCTCTTATTGTTTATATTTTGCTACGAACAACATTTGGCAACCTGGTGCCTCAAAAAATCCAAGATATTATTTTCAGAATGTGTGAAATCCTTCTAATGGAAGATATAATTCTAAAGCTCCTCCATGCTTACCATTCCTAGAACATTTAAACTTTCCATATCTATCAAAATTGACAAATGATCCTATTCGGTATAGTACGGGTTGGCCTCCAATCCCCATAAAACTACCCTTAGACATTTCAAAGTTTGAAGGGAAGACTAGTGAAGATCCGGCAGACCATGTCACCACTTTCCACTTATGGTATTCATCAAAATCCCTTATTGATGATTCGATTAGGTTGAGGTTATTTCAACGAACCCTAATAGGGAATGCAGCAAAATGGTACAATGAGCTAATAAGGGGCAGTATTTCTACTTTCAGTGAGTTGGCTACTATATTCTTAAACCATTTTCATTTTCCTATCCATTATGATGTCAATATTGATCTCTTGGCCAACTTCTAGCAGGACAAAGAAACTCACATTTCTGATCATATTCAGGAATGGAGGAGAAGGAAGAGGTGAATAAAAGGAAAAATTCCGAATGAGTTCCTTCTCAAATGGTTTATGAAATTCTTGCAGTCAGATATCTCAAAGGATATATCCATTTCAGGGGTATTTTAGGAAGAGTATGCTATTTTTAGGGCTTAGGAGTTAGAAATGATCTATTCTCAGTATGGGGTCCTTAATAAAATAATTTCGGATGCTCATCACTCCAAGATAGATTTAGCCAAAACCAAACTTGGTCCTCATGGTGACGGACTTATCGGTACACTCGAGAGTAGTACGGCTAACCTGCTAGATAAATTGCAGCAGTTGCCTATAAAATCTTCTCCTTCTAGTCAGGTTACACGTTTAGTGTCAATTTCCTCTCAACCCTTAGCTATTAATCTTGTTCAAAATTCTAACCCCAAAGGAAATAAACAATCTAATGGGAAGAAGGGACTAAATAATGAGAAGAAAGATTAGGATGGGAAGGGGAATGAAAAGAGATCCAACAATAATGTTGTAGAGGGTAAGATAGATAATAAAAAGAAGGTTAAGTATCCATGGAAGTTGTACAGTAGATACCATATTACTCACCTTTGCTCGAAAATTCATGATGCTCAACACCTGTTAGCTTAGCAAGGTTCTTCTAGCTCCAAGGCTATACTAACGAACCCTTTTCCCCAAGTGTAGCAATTTCTTGTTGGTGTGAATGCGAATACAAGAGCTCCCTCTAGGGGCAAATAGGAGGGGGAAAATCCATCAAACATATACATGATGAGTGCTCATGAAGATATCACTATGAGATGTCATGATTATGGTGAAGTAGAGTCTTCGAAAGCTAAAGGTGCTCCTAATAATTTTGAGCCATTCCATATCGAGAGGCCTACAGTCGAGCCTATACATAGGATGCTAAAAGGGTCTACAAATCATACAATGATCAATCCTAATGCAAAGGCTGCCTAGAAATACTTGATTGTAGAAAATATGGCTCAAATTCCTTGTTCCATGTCTGCGTTAGAGGTACTCCAGTCGTGTTATGCACAAAGGAGTGCATTGCTCACTGCCATTGTGGTTGTTGATCAAAAGAATTCTTTGATGATCACATTTGACATGTCAACTTTCCAAAAGAGACTTCCTCATCATATGGCTTTCCAGATTAAGTCTACATATCAGAAGTTTAATATCTTTCAAACAATTATCGATGAGGGTGCTTCCACGTCTGTGATGTCTCTCACATGCTAGAATTGTATTGGATCTCCTTCAAGTGTCCCTTCTGTAACTCTTCTGATTGCGTTTGATGGTATTTCTTACAGGCCACATGGCATTGTTTCGACTTTACCCATCTGTGTTGGGGGAAAAAATATCAATATCGAGGTTGAGATAGTTGATGCAAATCTAGACTACAGCCTTTTGTTGGGGTGAAAGAGGATTTATGAGATGGATAGTATTACTTCCTCATTATTTCACATTTTATGTTTCCCTCATGACAGGATGATTGCCATTGTTGATTACATGGGCTATTCTCTTGTAGATTTGAATTCATCCGCTGACTCGACTATTCTCTTAGTGAATGATTCCAAGCAACCTGTTGATAATTTTGGGGTTGGAATGTATACATATTTGATGGGTACTTTTGATTTTCTGCCTCCTTCAGTTCATATCAATTATATTTCATCTCAAGGGTTCCTACTGGAAGAGAGTTATTTCAAACTCATTATTTTTCGGACCCTTGAACCTTTCCTTCTGTTAACTCCACATTAGAAGAAGGCCAACTAAGTGGAATGGAATTTCCTATGTCTGCAGCTGAGATTGCCTATCGCTCTATTGTTGACTATGTAGACTCCATGCCATTTTCTCTTTCACCGAAGGAATTGGATGAAGATGTGGCTCCGACTTGGATCTTCGTTCATCTTCTGCTCACGATTGCCTTGACACCACTTTTCCATCTGAAGAGGACATAATTTAAGTAATGACTGGTGTAGAGAGACTGTGGGATGATTTTCATCATTGGTTATATTTTCTACTAGACTTGTGTGAAGTTGAAACAAGTTTGTCCAGCCTTCAGTATTCTGGTCCTGTTCACCGAGTCTTGAACCCTTTAGCACCAGCACAAGTATTTGTTGAAGGGAACATGGCTGTCATTTATGCTATTACCCCGATGAACATCTCCAAGAGATCCAAACATTATTGAGAATGTCTTCATTGGATATGAAAGTTCCCTTGAAGAGATTTAGACTTACACCGATATTTTTTGAGAATTTTGGGATGTGTTTGCTTTGTCTTATGAGGAAATCCCTGGTATAGATCCATCTATTGTCTAGCATGAGATGAATACATACAAAAATTCTAAGCCTATTTGGCAGAAGTTTCATTCAAGAAACCCTAGAAAGGTTGCAGCTATCAAAGCCAAGGTTGAGAAGTTGCTAAAGGCCAGTTTCATATACCCCGTTCCATTAACTGAGTGGGTTTCGATTCTAGTTCCTGTGGACAAGAAATAAGGAATGATATGAGTCTGCATCAACTTTAGGGATTTAAATAAGGCATGTCCTAAACATAATTACCCCACACCATTTCTAGATCTAATTATCGATGAGTGTGCAGGGAATGAGATTTTCTCCCTCATGGACGGTTTCTTGGGATATAATCAGATCACTATCTGTCTTGAAATTCAGCATAATACTACTTTTATTTTCCCCTGGGGTACCTTTTCTTACAAGAAGGTACCTTTCGACCTTAAAAATGCTAGAGCTACCTTTCAATGGACTATGTCCTATGCCTTCTGTTGGGCTATATAAATCACTTATTAAATGACTGAAAAACACACATTTAATTATCAATCCAAGGACATCTATTTATTCCAATGACAGTTGCACTTTTTGTGCCGATACACCAACCAGAAGAAAGTCCAAAGAAAAGAAATCGTTGTTAATGTAAATGCTGGAAATAAATCACTCATGAAAAAATAAAAGGATCTACAAGATTGAAATAACACTTTAATTGATTTGCCTAGCTCGCCACATAACAAGTACCCAACTGGTGTCTTTATTATCATATGTGTAATAAAATATAAAGTATTTAAATTGAAGCAGACATATTCTCAGTTGAACAGGAGCAAAAACACTCTAATGATACATAAACTGAAATACAATTATATACACACAACTAATTTAATCACTAAAATCCCTGTTAAGAAGGAGGGCCCTTCCTCCCTACCATGGCACTGGTAGAGAAGGAAATTTAACGAAAAATAAATAGAATCACTCATGTAACAGTAATAAAAGGATAATCTGTATTAGCCTGAACACAATTACAGAGCCAAAATAATGCTATTCTTCGCTAACCTCTCGACCTCTAGGGCCGAGAACTATATAGTGGTTACGTCAGAAAATCCAGGGATAGATCAGTCATGAGAATCTTATGATTCTCATGCTGATCGAAATAGAACACATATAGTTATAACCATTTCCTAATAAATTTCTGACTAGAAAATAAAATATTACAATTGAAACCTCCCTTAGGCTGTTATCCAAAAAATACAATGCTAAACAACTTCTAAAACTATGGTAATGGAATCACAGCTGTAGTGTAATGGCCAGAGGACAGATCAGCAACAAATATTGATGAGATTAGTCAACGATACAACTATATCAACAGTTCGCCAACGAGTCTCTAACAACAGAGTGTAACAGCAGTTTGCTGGTAGGTCTATAACAACAAGGCTGAACATAATCGCTTTGATGTAACAACACCATCTGAACTGCTCCTGTGAATTTTGTCTTTGGGATCTTTGCTGCTAAAAATGACATCCGAGAAGAAAACAAAAAGACCATCGATCTTCTCCAAACATTCACCATCAATTATTCATAAAAGGTATAATATATCATAATAATTGGTGAGTTTGAAAAGTAACGAAAGCAAGGTGAAAGAACACAAGTTAGGGTAAAAAGGTAGGAAAAAGGGGGTAAATAAACTCCCATTGGTTATGGTTATGAGGAAAAATAAGGAAGATAAGTGTAGGAAAAATGTACAAAACTAGCACCCAAGATCTCCCCCCAACTGAAATACTTTCATGTCCTCATGAAAACTCATTTCTCATGGGAATATATTCAGTGCAGGTCGATGAGATCATAAGCACCAGTTTTGTCTTCGTCTGCAGACCTGTATCCCTGATTGGCCACCAACTGCTGTACCCAGGATTCTGACTCAGACTTACTCATTTCATAATTGATCTAGTAACCCTCAATGGGAAACCAAATCAAAGGAAACTTGATCTTCAATCCCAGCCACAAAGCACCAAGGGATTGTAAAATATGTGCGTAGGCTGGTACATGTGTAACAACCACCATGAAACTCTAGAATGAGAATGTATCCCCCTTCAATAGCTCAGCACTAGTGGCTTCCGTGCATTTTAAGGACCCTGTCAAAGCTTGAATATTCATCATTGAGAACTAATTGAGGAAAAAGTTCAAAATTCTTCTTGTATAAGTGCCAGTTGTTTCTTTAACCCTAGGGGTACTCAGAATTCTTCTGAATTGTCATCTCAACTCGGAAAACCATCCTGGTTTTTCCCGAACCCACAATGTTGTCTTTTCCTCATTAGTATCCATAGATTTAATGGCCAGATGCCATTCAATCTGATTCTTCATGATGGACACAAAATCCCTCAATTTGCTATCTCCCATATAAGAGAATACTGTCACAACCATTTTCATACTCACATGTTCATAAAAAATATTGTGTAATAATAACTCACACAACAAGCTTTGCTCATCAAAGTTGTAGGTACGAAAAACATCCAGAAACTTATGAGTGGAAGAACATAAATAAGGTTTTTCCTCCATAATGGATTTCAATTGAAACAAGAAGTAATGTTCCCATATAAAAATAGGATAGGATGGGGAAGGCCACCTACAACCCAGTAAGTTGAGGGCGAGGTCATGAAATTTTTTCTTTTCTATGGTGAGATCCTAAACCCGCTGCTGTAACAACAACAGTTGTTCTTCTTGCTTCTTCATAGCTTCCTTCTTCTTGTAATTCTCCCACCCTTTCTTCAACTCTGCTTCCATCCATATTTAATGTAAAGTGTCTATTTCTCTCTGATGTTCCTTTAGCGAAATCATCCCATCCTGAAGGGAGATTGCTTCTTTTTTGCACTTTTATAACTCAAAAATTAATAGGAGTTTCTCAGAACATCCCAAGATGGGACTCGGAATTCTCCTACATTCAATACCTTCATCAACAATGGGTGTATCAGCGTCTGCTACATGGGTTTGTTCCACCTCTATTATTGGTTCTTGTGTAACAGTCGCCTCTTCGGTGGCTTCTTGTGTGTCAGCCCCTTTGTTCTTACCTAAACTAGCCTCTGTGTCCATTGCTGTTTTTTCTACAATAGGAGTGGCCTCCATAGGTTCTTGTGGGTCAGCTTCTAGATAAATTATTGTAGGAGGGTCTGCTTTAACTATTGGTTCTTGTGTAATAGCAGTATCATCAACAGGTTCTTGTGTAACAGCCTCCTGATGTTCTGTTTCTGTTTCCACTGGGCTGATATTTTCTCTACAGGCTTTATATCCCCCTACTGTTAAGTCTTGAAAACATGTCATGCATACAGACACTGGGATTTCCCTCCCTTCAGATAATTTCTGCTTCAATTCCTTGTTTTCCTTTCCTAAATTCTCAATTTGTAAAAACAAGGCATTGGTTTTGGCCTTACCTGATGAGGAGGGTTGCATTTCTTCTTTTAAAACTTCTGCTTCCGTTTGCTTCTCGATCGTAGGCAAAGGTTCTGCAGGCATGCTAACCTTCACTCTTTGTTTCGGCATTCTGTCCCCAATTGGTTCATCAATAGGCTTCTTCCCAATCCTAACTCTAGCAGGTCGATTCTGGGTCTCCACCTCTGCCTGACTTCCTCCTAAAGTCATGGTCTGTTTCCCTCGGCTTGTCCTTGGCATTTTTCTATTGAATTATTCCAAATTTTTTCCTTGCTAACCTAGGGCATCCAACACAGTTATCTTAATGAGTCCGTGATTAGTCACACATGCCTCCGGGTGTGTTTTTGTTTTCACTGTTGTCACCATATGCTTGATGTTCCACAACAAATAGAATGGAAGATTAATTTTTTGCTGGTGTCGAAGGTGATTAAGCAGAGGAAATTGTTAGTTGAACACTATCATGGATCTTCCCTCATAAGTGATATATTTGATCAGGCCTAGGGCAATTCCTTCCCAAGGATGAGGAAGTGGCAATCTATCAATTCCTCTTCCTTTCTTCTCTAGTTTTTCCTCCCCTACTAGGAAGTCTTCTTTCAAGGAGGGGTCATTAATTTTTCTGTTAAACCACCTTCGCCCCTCTACTGGTAATGAATTTACCCAGGAAATTACCTCTTCAGTCACCTCCACCTGCATTCCCCTTACTCGGGTTTGATTATTGTTCAAGTTCTGAGCAAATTCAATTGCTACTACCTCATTTGAGCCTTGAATATTTTGAAAAAACTCAAACCATCCAGCATATCTGAATATATGGTAAGATTCTGGACAATTCTGTAGGGCATCCATGGAATCCGGCTTTTGCCTGATCACTACTCCACCCATCTTTTCTTTTTGTTTCTAAATTTGTTTCTTATTGTTCGGCCACACTGTAATATCATTGACTTTCTGAATTCACTTCTTTGTTGTTCAGTCCTATTGTAACATCACTGTGTCTCTGAACTAGCTGCTTCTCGACACCTTCGTTTATCCCAACTGATGAGTTGACAATGAGAATGCAAGGTTTCAGTCGAGGAGGTTTATGGAAGGTGAGGGCTTTCATGGATTTACTGAATCATACCCTACACTAATATTCATAAATGGCTCATTATGGAAAGTAATGGGATATCGTACACACGATATCTTACAACTGGATTCGGTCATCATTAGCAATTCTGTTATTTATTAGGTGCATGCGTATTTAATAGATGTTTATGATTACAACCTTTTTACAATGATTTCAAGTCATATCCCCTCCCCCACATTAATGGTGATGGCCGCCCATAGCCATCAGAGGAGCATCATTACTTTCCCAATTAATCACCGAATCATCAATGACAACATTTACCTTTTTAATGACATACCTGAGGTGACTTGGAGGAAGACTTTGAATTGATGGTGTCCTACTTGCAGTGCTCGTGTTTTTGTGTTTGGGTAGCATGGTTATTTATTTTTATGGAATGAATCATAAAAATAGTATTCGTGGCTGTCGTCTGTTACATGTGTATCAACTAAGAAAAATTTTAAATTATTCTCAAAAACCAGAATAATCATAAGAAATTGGTATAGAAAATGAAATTACATTAATACCATCATCCTATGAAATAGATCAGAAAGGGAAGATGATATTACAGGAAGAAAAACATGGGTGTAACAACCGCCACAAGAGTGTTTTTCAGTTGTTACTAGCTATCTAACTGCGGCCCGGAAAGGGGTTTTCACAGTTAGATTTACTTTTGTTTTTCCTTTATTTTTTTATTTTATTTCTATTTTTACATTTCATTAAATTTTTTTAAATAGGTGTAACAAGGACCACAAAGGTGGTTTTCAACTGCTGCACTTATTGGAATTTCAGTTTTAAGACTGCATAGGAGAATGTTCCCCTACTGTCATAACATGAAGATCAGAGTCCACGACAATGTTGACAAATGATTCCTTTGAATCGAGTTGATGATATAACCTTAGACGATGTCGATTAACCAGTAACAACATCTTAGCGCTATCAATGGTGACCAATTTTACAGTCCCATTGTCAAATACCATATCCACTTCGTAAGGACCTAACCATCTGGTGTAGAGCTTGCCTTTGAAATATTTGAACCTTGAATCATACAAAAGGGACCAAACTCCTTTCTGGAAAATTTTCTTCTTAATAAACCCATCATGCCATCTAGCTCTTTTTTGTTGAATGATTTTTTTCTATTGAATGGCAGCTAGTTGTTTCTCTTGCAACTCATTGAGCTGGTTCAATCTTTGAGTCTATGTTGTACTCAAATCTAGATCGACCAGAAATTTTGTTCTTAATGTATTTATTTCAAATTATATGGGGAATAAGGGATGTTTACCATACACCAGTTCATATAGTGAGAAGCCTATAGTATTCCTCCATGTTGTCCTGTAAGCCCACACTACCTTTGGAAGTTTCTCGACCTATTTTCTTTAGTGATTGGCTATTGTCTTTGTTAAGATTCCCTCAATGACTTGATTGGTGCTCTCTACTTGACCATTTTCTTGTGGATGATATGGTGTGGTGATTCTGTTATGGATTCCATACTTTTAAACAAACTTCTTCATCAAATGAGATGTGAACTAAGGACCTCCATCTGTCACTATCTCTTTGGGTATCCTGAAGCGAGCAAAAATATCTTGAAATAGGAATTCTGAAACAACTTGCTCTGTTGCTCTAGTTAGTGCCCTTGCTTCGACCCATTTTGTGACATAATCGGTGTAGACCAATATGTATGATATTTTTTGTGATGAAGAATTAATTGGCCCCACAAATTATTGGGCCCATTTCTCGAATGGTTCTATTACTATCTGAGGCTGTAATGGCATCTCATCTGATTTCAGAGGTTTGTCCATCCTTTGGAAACTATCATATCCTTTCACAAACTTCTTGGAATCCTGGAATATAGTTGGCAAATAGTACCCTGTTGAGAGTACTTTATGTCCTATCCTCTTGTCAACGAACTGTCCTTCACAAGGATCCTCATGAAAGACCTTTAGGATCTCAAATACCTCATCTTCTCTAACACATCACCTAATCTGAAAATATGGCCCGGTGTGATAGATATTGCCTTCTATCCAAGAGTAGGTAGCACTCTGTTGTATAATCCTCCTTCTTTACTTGGAAGACAATTGGTGTGGGAATTTTCCTACAGCAAGGTAATTGGCTATATCTGCATACCATGGTGAGTGAGTAGAGAGGGTAAAAAGATACTCATCTAGAAAAAAATCCTCAGTAGCAGTGCAATCACCACTTATAGTTAATATAGAAAGGAAATAATCAACTACATTATATTTTCCAAGTTTATCTAAAATAGTAATATCAAATTCTTGTAGCAGCAATAACTATCGTGTAACTGTAGACCATTAGTAATAGGCTTGTTCATTAAAAATCAAACTGCAGCATGGTCAGTGTGTAGAAATACTTGGTACCCGATGATGTAGTGCCAGAATTTGTTGATATCATGCACTACTGCTAGTAATTACTTCCCAGTAACAGTGTAGTTGAGTTTTGCTGGAGTTAAGTTCTTGTTGACATAATAAATGGCATAAGGTTTCTTATCCTGTAACTGCCCCAAAACAACACCCACAACCATGTTAGATGTGTATGTAGCAATATGAAATGGAAATTCCCAGTTTTTTCCTCGTAAAAAGGGTGTTGTTGTTACACAACTCTTAAAATTTAAAAGGACCTGCTCACACTTTCTTGTCCACACAAATTCTGCATCTTTCATAAGTAATGAAAATAGAGGAGAGGAAATATTTGAAAAATTCTCTATAAACCTCCTGTAGTATCCTACATGTCCCAAAAAAATACGTACCTTTTTCAAAGTCTTAGGGGTTGGGATTTTTGAGATTACCTTAATTTTTGCAGGATCTACCTTGATTCCATCAGTTGAAATGAAATGTCCCAACACAATTCCCTCGGTCATCATCATGTGGAATTTTTCCATGCTAAGAGAAACATTAGTTTGTTCACAATTTTCTAGCACTTTTTCTAAGTTAGCTAATGTTGTCTCAAAGGCATCCCCATAGGGTGTAAAATCATCGATAAATATTTCAATGCAATCATTCAAAAGATCAGAAAAAATATCTAATATTTCCCTTTGTAAGGTTGTTGGTGCATTGCAGAGACGAAAGGGAAGGACTCTCTATGCAAAATTACCCCATGGACAAGTAAAGGTTGTCTTGTCTTGATCTTCTAGAGAAATTTGTATTTGATTATAGATACTAAACCCATCTAGAAATGAAAATAATTTTTTTCCAGAAAGAGTGTCCAAGACTTGATCAATAAATCATAATGGAAAATGGTATTTATAAGTGGCCTTATTAAGTTCTCTAAAGTCGACAAATACCCTCCATTTTCCATTCTTTTTTGGAACTATGACAAGCGAAGACACCCACAGACTGTCAGAAATGGGGTAGATGAAATTAACATTAAGGATTTTCTACAATTCTTCTTTTACTATCTCCTTAAGTGTGGGGTTCATTCGGCACTGGGGTTGTCTAACGGGTTTTCAATATTATTTAAGGTAAATTCAGTGAGTGCATAGGGTAGGATGGATTCCTTTCATATCGGTATAGTCCCATGCAAATGCATTTTTGTATTTCTGTAATAGCTGTATCAGCAATCTGTTTTGTTCAGCAGTCAGGTTCGGATTGATGTTTAAACCTTTTCCAGATTCAATTTCAATGAGACTGTTGATAGTAAGTGGAGTTGTTTTCAAATGTTCAATAATTACATCATATTCCTCATCGTATTCTCCCAAATAACTAATGGAGGCAATAGGGAGTGAATTACTAATAAAACCATTAATGATATCATTCTTTGTTTCATCCTTAAAGTATTGTGCTTTTCTAAGCGTGAGAAGAGGTAGGGAAAGATCAGCTTCAGGGGAAAATTCATCCCACTAGGGACTACTCAAATCCATATGAGATTTTTCTAGGGGATAAAGGTTTAGGTTCTGAGTGGCCTATCCATTTGAGATCAACATAGATCCAGACCTGCATCCGATATATGCATCTGTAGTGGCTAGCCACGGTCTTCCCAAAATTAAAGGATGACCACCCAGATTGGAATTGGTTTGTAAAATGAGAAAGTTAGCCGGATAGTTCCATGAGGCCACAGTGATAACCACATCTTCAATCATTTGTTCGGGCTTAACATGGGACATATCTACTAGTTCAAGCACTGTAGGTGTAGGTCTAAGTCCATGAAGTCCTAGGGAGATGAAGAGGTCTTTATTCATGACATTAATAGTTTCCCCTAGATCAATAAAGGTATTGGTTATGGGATGATTTTCAATATGGACAGTCACTATGGAGTTCCCTGAGTCATTATATTTAGTCAACAAAAGCTGATAAATCATAAGATTGGACAATTTTCCCATGACATGGATAGTAGCAGGGTCTTTAGGTTTCCTCCCAGGTCTTTTGACACATAGATCCCTCACTTTTTCAGCATAGATAGGCACTTCTTTAAGATCTTGCAGCAGTTAAATCCATACATACAAATTTTGCAGCTCATTAAGGAATTCGGATTCAAGTTGTAAGACCAGCCCAATTTCAGTTAATCGTTGAGGGTATGGGGGATTATGGATGCTAACAACTAAGTTAGCTACCAAAGATGTACCAGTGTTACTCGGATTGGCTATTGTAGGAACAAATACCTTCCCAAGCTAGCTGTTAAAAATGTAACAGTGGATGTTGTATTAGCTGCCTTAGAATCATCCATATCCTTCCTGGGTGATTCACTTTATTCGGTAATAATGGGAATATGTTCATATCTGATTAGTTTCCCTGAACAAAGCTGAACCTCAGTAAATCCAATAGGAGTAATAAGATAATTTTGGACGGCAACCGGAGCATCCATTCTCTGGGTTGCCTTATTATTTGGATTGGGGTTAGGTTGCACAGGTAATTGAGGTCGGAAAGAAAGTGTAGGATTCTAAATAGAAGGAAGTTGTAACTACTATTGTTTCATTGGTATTGTAGGGGGTATTGGACCTTGGCCATTGCCTCTCTAGTTCTAACCCCAAGGATTGGGTTGCGATGGAGGATATTGTATTGGTGAAGGAGATGGCCACTGGTTCCATGGTGAAGGAAATTGTGTTGAGGAAGGAGTAGGATACTGCCATGGTTATTGCTAAATATTATAAACATTATTCCAAGGATAAAAAGAAGAAAAATATTAAGGCATACCTTTAGGTTGCGGCTACCATGTTCTCTTTGATCCGATAAAATAAGAAGATTGAACATCCTCGCTTAATTCTTGAAGTACTGCCTTCAGTCTGCGAAAATGAGAACACTGATTCATAGAGGGCGCCAACTCACAGATGTTGCACAAGCTGGCACTATTCAGTCTACATTCTCTTTCCAAATGTTTCTTTTTGCATCAGGGACAAAATATTGCTAAGGCTGCTTCAGCTTCCGCTTGTGCCTTATTTACTTGTACCGTAGTGATCTGGGCAGAGAGAGTGCTAAGGAGGTCGATTTTAAAATCCTCGAATAAGTTCTCGATCTCTGCTCTAGTTACTCCTCCACTTGTGGAATTCGGTATTTGAAGTGAAGGGTCCCGAACTGAAACTCTCCCCTTGATTAATCCTCTTGAGCTATGCAGGAAAAGCTTCATTATCTCATCAAACATTTCTTGTGATATGTCTTCTTTTCCTATTATGTTCAGATGTTCTAGACAATCATCTCTTAAACCTCTTAAGAATATTGGCTTTAGAATTTTCGGATCTAAGTTACTGAAATTAGACCTCTATAAATTGTAGTGGAATTTCTCCAGATTGTATTCAAGGCTTTCCTCCTCATTCTAAGCAATTCTGAAAATTTCATCCTTCAAATCTCTGGTTTGGTAGTAGTCCTAATACTTAAAGAGGAAAGCCTCTCTCATGTCATTCCAAGTTCGAATTGTGCCAACACCCAATCTCATGAACCATATTAATGCTACTCCTTTCAGAGTAGCAGGGAATAATTTTAGCTTCTGGGCATTTGAAGTGTAGTCATAACCTCTACACATCACATCGAATTCGAAAAGAAAGGTATCGGGGTCTTCAACAACCATCCCCTAAAAGGATGGTAGGGATGATAAAGGGATATTATTAATAGGAGCCTCGTCCCGTGTTACTACTATTGGGAATTCAAAAGTAACACAATTATCTTTCTTAACATTCTTGTCCCCCATGGCTGATTCTTCCTGATGGGATGAACTGGCCTCAGAGTGCACTGGATATTGACAAATAGAAGGATCAGGCTGCTCCAAGATAAATTGTTTAACAACACTATCATGGTCCAATTGATGATCAAATGACCATCGTTCCTCAGGTCCCTGATGATCTCCACTGGTCTCTCTATTTCCTTCAATTCTCAGATCCTGATTAATAATTTTCCACTGTTGTTTTGAATCTAGAGTTTTGATATCAGGAGTGGATATGTCGTTTGAAGGATGCTGAGGTCCAGACATGGAAGACATGGATGGTATAGGCCTTTATATGGTAGTTTCTTTCTGTGGTCTTGTCTTCCTGTTATCTCTGTATGACGTGGACTATTCCTTTTCTGCCTTTGAAATCAGATCTCCAAAGAATGTTTTCCTTCCCAAATCTGTGCTCTTCTTTTCATCCTTATGACATGTCTTTCTTGTAGTCAGTAGAGTAGGGGATGTTTGTAGATGTTGATGATGTTCCACTGGCACACATGGGCCCTATGCGTATCAATTCATCCTATAAGTGCTTTAGTTTCTGCAACAATGAGACCTTCCAAGTTTGTTAAAGAGATGTGTAGGTTCTTACCTCTCATATTACCGCCCGATGACTATATAGTTGAAGGCACCCTAAAAAAAAACCCAAAATTCAATTCCTAAGTGTCTCAGTAAGACATTGGTGATCCCACTCAAGTCTGTTAGAGCGATGCAAAGGATCTTACCTCTCGTCTTACCACTCGGCAATTGTGTCACTGGAGACACTCTAAAAAAAATAGAATGCTCAGAAATTCAACCTCCTAAGTGTCCCAGCAAGACATTGGTGAGCCCGCTCAAGCCTGTTAGAGCGTCGCTTAGGTTCTTACCTCTCGTCTTAATGCTCGGCAATTGTATCGCCAGAGACACTCTATGAAATCACACAGAAATTTCACTTCTAAGAAACAACTTTGATTGATTGGATTGTCACTTCCATCCCTGGAAACGACGCCAAAATTTTGGGCTATATAGATCAATTATTAAATAACTAAACAACACACATTTAATTATCAATCCAGGGACGTCTGTTTATTCCAATGACAGTTGCACTGTCTGTGCCAATACACCAACCAGAAGTAATTCCAAAGGAAAGAAATCGTTGTTGAAGTAAATGTTGGAAATAAATCACTCATGCAAACATAAAAGGATCTACAAGATTTAAATCACACTTCAATTGATTTTTCTATCTTGTCACACAACAAGTACCCAGCTAGTATCTCTATTATCATATGTGTAACAACATATAAAGTATTGAAATCGAAGCAGCTATATTCTCAGTTGATGATCCAGATTTGATGCAGGAACGCAACAGAATATAGAAATAACCATGAACATAGAGATGCAGCAGAAATAATGCTTCATTTCATTAATATCAAATAACATAAATATGCTTACAGGCATAATGGAATTAAAATAGCTAGCGTGCTGGTAGCAAATCTCTGAGGAGAGATGTGATGGCTACAGACCTCTGAACTATGCTAAAATGAGGCTCGAGGGCCTATTTATTGTCGATAAATAATGTATAATCCGAAACGTTCAAAAACCTAACTGTAGGAGATGAGGCGCTAAAACTGTGGGCGTCCGTTTGGGTAAATTGGCGGTTCAACTTCCCGGGGGCGTAACTTTGGCATCCAATCTTTGTTTTACGCGCTCAATAGATCATTAGAAAGATCTATCCAACGAGTACAATTTTTGAACGAGAAACATTAGTCCATGGACCCATGTTGCTCTCTGTTTTCCCAAAAAATGTCGTTTAGGGACTCAAAACGGCTCCGGAAGTTCAGGACCCAAAAAACTGCTAAAAATAGTAAGTTTTGTTGCAACTTGAAAATTGAAAGAACTCATGGTGGGGGTTCAAATGGAATAGGTGGGTGTCCACCAATATCAACCTGGATCATTAAGGCCCCAAAACGGCTCCGGGAGTGGAGGACCCGAAAACTTGCTAAAAATAGTAAGTTGTGCTGAATGTGAAGAGCTGCAAGAATTGATGGTGCTAGTCCAAATGGAATAGGTGGGTGGCCACCGATATCCACTTGGATCATTCGTCCCTCCTTAGGAAGCAATGGTCCCCATTGCGTTGATATCCTCCATGAGATGAGGAAAATTCTATTGAACTGAGTATTAGATGTGTTGAAGATGTCAAGGACCTGCGGGTGGACATGTTGGATGCATTTAGTAAATTTGGTTTCTTTATCAGCCTCAGACAGTACATGTTTGGATTTTGTATGTGTAGTTGCAGAATGTATGGAAACATCAGGCGATGGTTCGTTGGGAGTCACATCAATGGAGTGCTTATCCTAACAGTGTAGAGGAACCTCTATGAGAGAGGGGAAAACTTCCTCGTACTCCTCCATGACTTTGTCCATCTGCTGCAGTCGTGCAAGGGAGCCCTTTTTCGAGGTTGTGGCCACAATATTCTTCTTTCCCTGTGAGTGATTTGTAAGGAAAATGAATTTCCTGGTTTGGGAAACAATCTTACTGCGTTGTTTTGCAGTAGTCAAAGAGATGACAGGAGGCGGTACTACCTCTGGTATTCTGTACAAGTTATTTCCCAAAGTAATAATAACAGCACGAGGCCTAGACTCATACACAGCATGTCGCCTCCACAAGTATGGTTGGCCCAATAATACATCAGCTACATCAAGAGGAGCAACATCACACAATACCTCGTCCGTGAATGGCTTGATACTGTACGGAAGGTGGCACTCCTGGCAGATGCAGAGATCTCTCCCTGGGTGGATCCACCCGATGGTATATGGCTGCGGGTGTGCTATGGTCGGTAGGCGGAGCCGCTTCACCACCTCTGCTGAAATGAGGTTCTTTTGGCTTCCGCTATCGACTAGAAATTGCAACGGAGAACCCTTCACCCACATCTGCGACTGGAATAGGCGCTCCCCCTCCTCTGTATCCTCTGGACCCTCCCTCTGGATCTTGGTGGTGGCAACAATGGCACTGGGATCCACATCAATGATATTCTTCCCTTTTTCATTGTGTTTGTCTGGTTCTAACTCAGGATCAGAAAATGCATCTGATTCGGGTGCCTTTAGTTCGACCACCAAAGACTGTTTGGCCCGACACTCGTTTGTGCTGTGAGTGGAGTTGTTATGAAATTCACACCACTTCCCTATGTCCTTCTTTGTATTTGTGGTGTTGTTCTGAGTCGCATTGCTTTGGCCTTGCCCCTTGTTCTTTGGTTTGGGGGCTCCTTTCGGATTCGCAGATCTAAAGTCTTGCTTCTTCTGCTTAATTTTTTCTCGATCTTGGCGGCATAGCGATATGCCGTGCCAAGCGATGTAATATTGAGGAACTCCATTTCCTCCTAAATGTGTTTGTGTAGACAACTGTGGTACCTTAGCACCAAATGTCTCTCTGAATCTTTAATACCCAACTTTGTGCGCAAGGTATGGAACAGATTCGTCAGTTCGTGCACATCTTGATCCTTTTGTTGCCGCAGCGTGGTCCATTGGATGTATTTTTCCTCATAGCTCCCCACAGGGTAATATTGTTCCTTGATGCCATCTCAGAATGAATTCCAAGTGGGTGTGGCTGAGAACAGAGATGGTTCGCCTTCGCCCTCTTGGTCATGGTAGGTTTCCCACCAGTCTTTGACATGGGGGGCGGCTTTGAGGAGTGCAAAAATAATCTTTTCTTGGTCAGAGAAGTCATGGACCGAGAAATACCCTTCTAGCAAATTTAACCATCTATCTACGGTGTCTGCATCTATTTTTCCTTCAAATATAGGAATGTCAAAGTTTACCTATACCTTGAAGGGAGTGGTTGTTGGATGCAGATGCACCATATGTGGGCAGTCGTTGAATGATTTGAGCAAAGTTATCCATCATCGCGTTCCTTTGTTTCTCGAGGGCCTCCTCGAGTAGTATTTTTATAGGATCTCCTGCTCCCTCATCTTTCTTTTCTTCCGCCATGGGAGGTCATCGGGGTTTGCGAGGCTGATCTTGCAAGGGTTCAACTAGATCGAGCCCTAACTCCTTATACCCTGACTGCGTTGGGGACATGCAAAGAAAAACAAAGAAAGAGAAGACCCGCTCTGATACCACTGATCCGGATTTTATGCAGGAATGCAAAAAAATACAGAAATAACCATGAACATAGAGATGCAGCGGAAATAGTGCTTCATTTCATTAATATCAAATAACAGAAATATGCTTATAGGCATAATGGAATTAAAATAGCTAGGGTGTTGGTAGCGAATCTCTGAGAGATGTGATGGCTACAGACCTCTGAACTATGTTACAATGAGGCTCGAGGGCCTATTTATTGTTGAGAAATAATGTAGAATCTGAAACGTCCAAAAACCTAACCGTAGGAGATGAGGCGCCAAAACTGTGGGCGCCTGTTTGGGTAAATTGGCGGTCCAACTTCCCGGGGGCGTAACTTTGGCATCCGATCTCCGTTTGACACGCTCAATAGCTCGTTAGAAAGATATATCTGAGGAGTAAAAATTTTGAACAAGAAACATAGGTCCATGGACCCATGTTGCTCTCCGTTTTCCCAAAAAATGTCGTTTAGGGCCTCAAAACGGCTCCGGAAGTTCAGGACCCAAAAAACTTCTAAAAATATTAAGTTTTGTTGCAACTTGAAAATTGAAAGAACTAATGGTGGGGGTTCAAATGGAATAGGTGGGTGGCCACCAATATCCACCTAGATCATTAAGGCCCAAAAACAACTCCGGGAGTGGAGGACTCGAAAACCTGCTAAAAATAGTAAGTTGTGTTGAATGTGAAGAGCTGCAAGAATTGATGGTGCTAGTCCAAAAGGAATAGGTGGGTGGCCACCAATATCCACCTGGATCAGCTGAACAATAGCAACAACACTCTATTGATACATTAACTAAAATAAAATTACATACACACAACTACTTTAATCACTGCAATCCCTGCTAAGAAGGAGGGCCCTTCCTCCCTAGCAGGGCAAAGGTAGAGAAGGAAATTTAACGGAAACTAAATAGAATCACACATGTAAAATTAATAATAGGATAATTTTTATTAATATGAACATAATTATAGAGCAAAAATAATGTTTTTCTCCGCTAACCTCTCGACCTCTAGGGCCAAGAACTATGTAGTGGTTACATCAAAAAAATCCAGGGATGGATCGGTCATGAGAATCTAATGATTCTCATGCTAATAGAAATATAAAACATATAGTTATAACCACTTCCTAATAAATTTATAACTATAAAATAAAATATTACAATCGAATCCGCCCTTAGGCTATTATCCCAAAAATACAATGCTAAATAACTTCTACAACTATCGTTATGGAATCACAGCTATAGTGTTATGGCCAGAGGACAGATCAGCAACAAATATTGACGAGATCAGTCAATGGTGCAGCTGTATTAGTATTTCACCAACGATTATGTAACAGAAGAGTGTAATAGTAGTTTACCAATGGGTCTGTAACGGCAAGGTGTAACAACATCACTTTGCTGTAACAACACCATCTGAATTTCTCCTGTGAACTTCATGTTTCGTATGTTTGGTGCTACAAATGAAATCTGAAAAGACAACACAAAGACCATCAATCTTCTCCAAACATTGACCATCAATTAGTCATAAAAAGGTATAATATATCATAATAATTGGTGAATTGAAAAAGTAACAAAAGCAAGGTGAAACAACACAAGTGAGGGTAAAAAGGTAGGAAAAAGGGGGTAAAGATACTCCCATTGGTTATTGTTATGAGGAAAAATAAGGAAGATGAGTGTAGGAAGAATGCACAAAAATAGCACCCAACACATTCCACAACATCAAACATATTATCGAGGTGTCTTTGGATGATTTAGATGCTCGTTCTTGCAAGAGGATTGATCATCCTTCACACCTTCGTCAAGTTTTTTAACGACGTCGGTATTATAAAATTCGGTTGAAACATAATAATTTCATTTTCATTGTCACATCTGGTCAAGTGTTGGGATTCATCATGTATATGGAAGGGATTCGGGTTGATCCTTTCAAGGTCAAGGTAATACTTCAGTTTCTTCCCCCATCTTTGATCCGTCAACTTAAAATTATACAAGGAAAATCCAATTTCTTACAGAGATTCATCGTGAATTATGCCAAGATTACAAAGGGATTTATGAGGTTGTTAAAGAAAGGACTTCCATTTTTATAGGATGACTTTTCTCAATGCTCCTTCGATGCTTTGAAAAAAGCATTGACCTCTTCTCCATTACTGAGTCCACATGATTATAACAGGGATTTCCTCTTGTATCTCCTTGTAGTAGAATCTACCATAGGTATGGTTCTAGTTCAGGAAGATGATATTATTTATGAGCATGTTATATACTACCTTAGTCGAGGCTTGGTGGGTCCTAAACTCTGGTATTCTCCGATCAAGAAACTAGCTTTGGCAACTGTACATGTTGTCCAGCGGCTCAGACATTACATCCTCCTTTGCAAAACTCATGTTTTAGAGGCAGTTAATCGATTTCAACTTGTTCTCAGTAGGCGAGCGATTGGGGGCATACACTCGATGGATTGTTGTTTTGCAAGAGTTTTATCTCAATTCCTGTCTGCCAAATCCAATAAGTCTTTAGTATTTTCCGAGTTGATTTCTGATTTTACTTGTGGAGAAGAGATTGTTTGTGAAGAATAATTTCCCGATGAACATATTTTTCTCATTTATTCACAGGATCCTTAGTATAGAGATCTCATAGTTTATCTCCAGACTGTGAAGTTTCCCTTAGCTTTTTCGAAAGATGAGAGTCGAAAGTTTCATCACTTTGCTAAAATTGATATGATTATCAATGACACTCTATATCATCACGGGGTCAAGTCGATCCTTGGACACTGCTTAACTCTCAAAGAGGATGAGGTTGTGATGAATGATTGCCACAGTAGAGCTTGTAGTGTTCATTTATCTGGGCTTGCCCTAGCCCAAAAATTCTTGCGTGCATGATACTTTTGGCCCTCTATTTTCAAATATTGTGTTGAGGCAGTCAAAAGGTCTCATCCTTGTCAAGTTTATACCCATAATATGCATGCTCATTCAGCTCTACTCTTTCCTGTTATCACTATTGGTTCATTCACAAAGTGGGGTATTGATTATACTACTTGCAACCCACCTTCGGCTAAGGGTCATAAGTACATTATTGTAGCTGTAGACTACTTTACAAAGTGGGTTGAGGCCATGCCTACTTTTGGGAATGATGGTGAGACAACAACCCTGTTCCTATTTGACCAACTCATTTATCGCTTTGGTATCCTGAAATATATTTTCAAGGACCATGGTAGTCATTTTCAGAATAGTATGATGGCTGAATTGGCTCTCAAATTGGGTTTTCGGGAGGAACACTCATCTCCTTATTGTCCTCAAGCCAATGCACAAGTTGAAGCCATTAATAAATCCTTGAAGACTATTCTTCAATAGAAAATTGATAAAGCCATATGCCATTGGAACATCATGTTGTAGCGTGCACTTTGGGCATACTGGATGTCTGTAAAGACTACAACTAGTCTCACTCTATTTCAACTAGTTTATGGGTTGGAATCTATATTTCCTATTGAATGTGAAATTCCTTCCCTTAAGTTGGGAGTTGAGCTTGTTCCTGACACTTCTATTCTTGAAGAATGCCTTACCCATCTAGAACATGTTGATGAGAAGTGCGGAGATGAAGCTAAGAGGAATGAGGCACATAAGAAATGAGTGAAGCTTCAGTACAATAAGGCGGTCAAGCCTAGGGTTTTCTTGGAAGGTGACCTTGTCTTGGTTTATGCCCAAGAGAAGGATACCTTGAGGGCAGACAAGCTAAAATCCATATGGTATGGCCCGTTCATCATCATAAAGGTCCTAAAATGGGAGCTTATGCCTTGGTTGATTTTGATGGGAATCAACTGGTGGAGCCTAGAAATGGGCTCTATTTGAAGAATTATTATGCCTAGGTTTCGGCCTAGCATTTTCTTTGTTGTATATATTGTATTTTTGCACATGTATGTTTTTCGATTTTTGGTGTGACTTTGATGATTTTGATTTTCTTTGGCAAGTATTATTGGATGAGATGAGTCATTTTAGCTTTGTCAATGGTGCTAGTATACATACCTATAACTTGGCTTTCGGGGCTTGGGTAACTCACTATCAATCTTGTTAGTTGTTAGTATAAAGGGGTGTCTGCATTGGTCTTGCTTCGAACAATGTGGCAGAATAAACTGTAGTGGTCAACTTACTCTTGGAGGAAATATCTCTTGGTGTTTATTCATTCGTAGTTTACCTGGATTCACAATTGGTGGTTTCGCAATTAAACAACACCTATCATGTCAGAGACCCATTTTTGCATCAATTATTTTTTAGGGTGCGAGAGTTAAAAATATATAAAATTGGACCATTGTGTCCTACATAATTATGGGTTATTCCTGATCATGTATATCATAAAAATTAATAATACAGTCATCCGATCAAATCTAAATCTATCCCTAAGGACCCTACCCAAAATTTGTGTTCTGATAGAACACAATAGCAGTAGCTACACAGTAGAATAACTACACCCAGTCTCGTGGTACTCCCACTACCCTCCTCTGGATAGCCTCAGGAAAGTCCTCTATATCTTCCATGGGTACTTTGCGAGTTAAACTATCCAATCTTTTCTGGATGGCATGGAGGGTCCTTCCTGTGGCTTCAACATCATCCACCTCACTTCTAGGCGCTTATGTCTCAGGTAGCCCTCTAGTATAACTAGTCCCATGTCTGCATCATGATAATTAAATTTTGAAAGTCATACTGTCATGTCAAAAACATTTTTTCATTTTGCATATAATTTTAAAAATAAAATAAAAATCACATAATCAAAAAATCATTGTGAAATCTTACCAATTGCACCCCATGCTACTCCCGGTGGAAGAACCAAATCAGGATATGCTCAAAAATCCGTCCTAGCATAGGGATAGTCCTCTACTGAGATGACCTGTTCTTCCCATTACTGTAAGAACTTGTCATCCCATGTACTTCAGGGAACTTCCCTAGTCTCTTGATCAAGTATGCCCATTTTGCTATCCTCGAATCTCTTGGCTTGTTAATAGAAGAGATGATCTTGGGCCAAAGCCCTAGGGATCTCTCAAAGAAGAATGTCAACAAAATAGTATAGTATCCAAAGTGTTTTGTCTCTAATTTCCGGATGGAAATAAGTTTTTTCTTCAAATTAGCCAATAAGGTTGTGCACCAATAATAGAGATGGGTCAAGAAGTCCACTACTAGACTCATATGAGTGCGTGAAGCTTGGTATAGAGATTTCGACCCTGCCACTATACCAATAGTGAAAAGAAGGATTTTCATATAAAAGTCTCATACATCCTTGATTGGGATCTAAGTCCCCACCTTCTTTGCACCATCCACACAGTATACCTAGACATAGTTATCTACATTCAGCCCTCCAGTGGGCTTACCATGAAAATCAACTTGTTCTCCGCTCCGGAAAGTCCAGTGATAAAATAGATATGTTCCAGCACAATCCTCAATGGCATCTGATCAATCATACAAAAATATTCATCAGGTTCACAATAATTGACCAACATCTCGAGCAATCGATTATTGGTTTTCATGTTTTTAATTTTGAAAGATTTCAATAAACCATAGCCCCGCAGTATATCTAATGATTGTTGGTCCTCCATGACTTCATTATCAATTAAATTGTGTTCTCTTTCCCTCTAGATTATAGTCATCCGAGACAATTTCATCCATTGGCCCATTAGATATTAGTTTTTGAATTTTTCTCCACATATAGGTGACTTCATTCATACAGATTCGCGTGTATATGCGAGTTCCCCATGACAAACTCACTTATTTCCTACGGTCAAAAATCTAAAAATTTTCTTGAAATAGGAATGAAATTGATAAAAAAGATGAGTACAAGCCTTACCTGACTATTTTTAGTTGATTCAGTGGTTGGTTGCTCCATTTTCACCAAGGGGGTTTCTTTCTCCAGAGCTTTTTTTCCATTTCTGCACTGCACAAATGACCAAAATGTGAGTCAAAATTCGTATTTATGCCCAAAATTTGAATTTTTTTTGCAAACTTATTTTCTACCTATTTTTCGACTTTGGTTAAGGCTGTCTAACCTTTTGGGTTGTAAGTGTCGGGAAAAGTTATTTTCAAGTACATTCTGGTGACTTGGAGATATTTCCAATTTTCCTTTGGATCCATGACTGCTGACCCCTCATGGCAGGTATTTGATTCTAAACTTGCATATATGTTAGGGAATTCACTTTCCCTTGCATTTCTTCATACTAGCCTCCATTCTGTTCACTTTCCATAGGGTCTACCCCATCATTTCATGACTATTTAACCAATTTCCATCACCAATTTTTTAAATCATGACTTGGTGGTAGAGCCATCCTTTACATGGGCTTCCTAGTTCATTTCTCGCTATCATTTGTCACCCATACTGAAATTTGAGTAGGATTGGGAGTCCTCTTTAGTCTCGCCATGAGTTATGCATTGAATCTTTATTATTCTTCTTCTTTGCTATCTTTATTCTGGCCATTTACCTTAGAGGCTCCCATTATTGTCGAGATGTATTACTGCATTTTATATTTACCAGTTGTTTATCTTGGCCTTTAGCCGGCTTCATTTGGACTCATGTTTAAGCCTTCTTTTGACCATTTCTTTCTATACAAGTTAACCATGCAATCACTCAGCCTTTGTGACTTGACACCTTTACCCATGGATGGAACATCCCTTTGAGTGTCACTTACCAGTTTTCACCACCTTACATTGAGCATGTGATTGTTCCTATCCTAGAAACTAGTGCATCTGTTTACCGAAAATCATTGTAACCATTGTATTATAGGCATTCTTTATTCCTTTTCGGGCTTTGAAATATGAAAAGGAATATATATATATGTATATATATATATATATATATATATATATATATATATATATATATATATATATATATATATATATATATATATATATATATATATTGAAAAGAGTGGGAACGGGACAATTCTTCCATACTTGATGGTAGCTACAGTGTCAGTTGTGTCACCCTTGAACAAAGCACAAAAAACCTAAGTCCTTTCTCCATTTGGGATGGTTTTAGTCTTTTACTTAAGAGAATCCATAACCTTGTTATTGAGTCAGTGCTCACCTAGTTGGTTATCTCTTCCAATCATGTGGAGGGTTTTTTTATGCCTCCTACATGAAAAACTTATAAAAATTTATCATTCGCTTCCATAGTCAACATGAGTCGTAATTTTGTTCAAGGTAGGTTAACCTGAGTCGGCCTTTCTGTGGTGTCTATTGACTCATTTTTTTGTCAACTATACCGGCGTTTTCAGTATCTTGTTCTATCACATCAATTATTTGGTCCTTCTCTCATGCTGGTTTGAGAAGGTCTCCATTGAATTCTTGCTAGTGGGTTTATCTCTTATCGACTTCGACATATTTCTCTGAGAGTAAAACTAGAGCTGCACCCTAGCCCTATTTACATCATTGATAGGTGACCTTGTGCTCAACATTTGAGCAACATCATGGGTCTTTGACAGAGTGGTTTCCTTTGTGTTCAACTTTAGCTTACATTATCACACCTCGGATTCATGCAGTTCCTTGATTTCCATTTGACCCTATCGGTGGATATCTTGCCTCTTTGTTAGATTTCATTATTGGTTGGTTCAGAGAGTTTTTCTTGTGCGATAGCTACATTTTGTGCATGCCAGAAATGTTCTTCGGGTTGGTTACTTCACTTTTCTTCATCTTATTCCTTCCAAATATTGGCCTGTGGGTTACACTCATGCTGAACAGATGTGGGATGCCTTAAGGCCTTCCTCGTAGTAGATATTTTCCCATCGAATTTGACTTATTGCCTTGGGAATAAGGTCTAGAGTCCTTTTGTTAGTACCTGAGGGTTTGCAGTCATCAATGGTAGACTCTTTCACTATCAACAGTGAGCATACATCAATGTCTCCTGATTGATAGATTCTCTCAAGTGTTCAATTTCAACTTATTTATTCGCACTTGCTAGATTATACTGGGGCACCTTGACATTCATTATCATTGTCAGTGGGTTTTCTCGTGTATGTCAACAATATACATCAATGACCACCAATCAAAATATTTCTCACATGGTCGACCTCAGCTCATTTATTCCCACTGTGTAGAATTGTGCCATGGTGATCGGTGAATACCTTGGGTTTGGATCAACATGCTTTGGTTCACTTTGACATCTCCTTCAGTTTTCTGCAAGTGACACCATCCACCCTCATATGATGCAGTTTCATCACAACAACATATTATATGTTGGCACCCGAGTTGGGTGTTGTACCATTTGTTCCACCACTTATGATTTGGTACTTGGAGATTCAGTTGTGACTTTAGTGGTCAGATATTTATGCAACATCATTGATTATTCTTTTATATGTGACACTTGGACATAATTTTGACTAGTATGACTTCATGTTAGGTCCCTATATTACTAGTATAGTCCCTTATTGTTATTACTGTAACCCCCTTATTGTTATTATTGTACCCTTGTAACCCCCATTTTGTTATTATTGTGCCCTTAAATTATTATTGTTAGGTCGGCTAGGATTACATTGTGGCCCACTAGGATTACATTATGGCCACATGGACTCCTATATAGAGAAAGGTGGTTTTGTAAATTGTATCAACCAAGAATTTCTCATTTATGTAATGTATTGGAGGTTTCCCCCTCGAAGTGGCTTATTTCTAAGGCATTGATATCTATTTTCTTCTATTTTTGGAGTTGGTTACAAAACATTTGGTATCAGAGGTTTGGATTCTAGGGTTTTGCTGCTCCAAACAGGTCATAATGGAATTTTTCCTATAAATTTTTTTCTACGAAGTTTCGGAAGCTGAAATGTTTAGAGTATGAAGCCAAAATCCTGAGGAAGATCGTCTAAAAATTTTAGAGCTTGGTTTGTAATAATTTTGGAGATATGATCTGTGGAAGTTAGGTCTTTTTTCAGGTTCCTAAACAGGTCATCGTGGAATTTGCGCTATAACCTTTTTTCTACGAAGGTTCAGAATCTGAAATTTTTAGGGTGCAAAGCTGAAATCCTGAGGAAACGTTTCGCACAATTTCAGAGCTTGGTTCGAATTTTTTTTGGAGATATGATCTGTGGAATGTAGTGCTTTTTCAGGCTCCTGAATTTCATCTCAAAAAGGTGATCGTGGGAAAAGTTCAATAACGCTCTCTCTGAGCATCAGATTGGAGTGCCATAAAAAGTGGTCGTATTTACACAAACTTTAGTTTCTTGGCTCTAAATTTCAGAGGCGAAGGACGAAACAGTGACTCATGGAAAGTTGTACAAGTTCGCTCTACTGAACCAGTCCATAATTAGGTCATTGTGGGAGATTGGACATAAATTTGTCTTGGATAATCCAAATCAGGTAAAACCTATGGCATTCAAAGGAGAATTCAAAGGGCTACTTCGGTGCTGAATTTCATATATTTAAGAACTGCAATCATAAAGATAATCCAATTTCAATATCAAGCTCCTCAAAAGAAAGAAAAAGGTGTGTATTTTTTTCCAAATTTCATAATTCTTGTTTGAAGAATCAATTTGAATTGATTCCAAGGGAATATTGTAGAATAGATATCAGTATTGGGTTCTAAATAATGGCCCCAAAAAATAATTCAACACCCATTAAGCCTTTAGAAGGCTCTACTATGACTCAAGAAGATGAAGAATGGCACCATGACATATCAAAATTACAAGAGCAGGTGCAACAAATTTCGCTCTCACAAAGAACAACAAAAAATGAAATGGAAGTTTTGAAGAAAGGCATGGAAGCTAAGATGAATGGTTTGGAAGCTAAGATGGATGGCATGGAAGTGGGCATGGAAGCTAAGATGGATGACATGGAAGCTAAGATCGATGAAAAAATGAAAGACAACATGGAAAACATGAAGAAAGATCTAAAAGTAGAAATCGAAGGTTTGGGAAAGTTGATACAAGAAATGTTTCCTAATGGTGAAAAGATAGTAGAGGAAACTCATGATGAGAACAAAATAAATGTTAATCGTGATTTCATAAACTCTAATGTTGGTGGGAAGAACCACCATATTCCAAAAATGGATATGAGGAAGTTTAATGGAAAGGATCCTGTAACATGGATACTATAGATGGAGCAATATTTTGATCTCCATAATGTGCAAAACACACAAAAGGTATGCATTGCAACTTTACATTTAGAACAAAATACATTTGTATGGTATCGATGGCTTTTCTCCCATAAAAAATTGTCACTTGGTCAATTTTTACGGAGGAAATGATAGCACATTATGAGGATACAAAGAGCAACACCTTCTTTAGCCAATTGATAAATCTCAAACAAAAGGGTTTAATGGGGGAGCACATTGAGGACTTCCAAAAATTGAATATAAGGGTAACCGATATTCCAGAGGAACACAGGATTGATCTCTTCATAGGTACTTTAAAGGATAACATCCAACATGAAGTTCGTGTTTTGGAACCTGATTCATTGGAGAAGGCATTCAGGTTGGCAAGAAAAATTGAATGTAAAATTATGGCGACAAGGAAGCCTTCCACTCACTTCTATAAAGAGGGAAGTGTTGCTACTCCTAGATTTCCACAACCTACAAGGTTGACACCACAACAATTGGAAGAAAAAAGAGAAAAAGGGCTTTTCTACAGTTGTGATAGAAAATACACTAAAGGTCATAAGTGTGCTGAGAAGAAATTATTTTACATAGATTGTGAAGAGGAAGAAGAAAATAAACAAGAAGAGGATATACACCAGGAACCATCCCTAGAAGAGGAAGAAATGAATCCGACCATATCGTGTAATGCACTGGCAGGAATTACCACTCCTCAAACTCTCAAGATAGAAGAACATATCAAGAAGAAAAGGGTAATAGTGTTGATTGATTCAGGTAGCACCCATAATTTTATTCATTATAAGGTAGCCAAGGAATTAAATTGTTTCCTATACCCAGCACCAGAATGTCAAGTGATGGTTGCAAATGGAGGAACTATAAATTGCTCTGGAAAATGCCATAACATCAAGCTAACCATGGGGGAATATGTGCTGACTAGTCCAATGCTTTCCATTCCTATGGGAGGTGCTGATGTTGTACTAGGAGTACAATGGTTACAATCTTTGGGGACGGTAGCTTTTAATTTTCAAGAACTTTCCTTGAAATTTTTTTCAGAAGGAAAGGAAGTCGAATTACGGGGTATTGAAGGGAAGCCGGGAAGGATAATAAGCTCTAATGTCATGACAAAGCTTCTAAAGAAAGAAAAACGAGGTGTAATTGCACAATTATGCTCACTAGAAGTTCCGACATCAAAATCATCTATTTCTGCAGATCTCCAACAAGTCTTGGACAATCATTCCATGGTGTTTGAAACTCCCAAAGGACTCCCACCTATTCGTGATCATGATCATGCTATTCATTTGATTCCAGGAAGTGTTCCTCCAAACATCAGGCCTTATAGATATCCTTACTTCCAAAAGAGCGAAATTGAACGTATGATTGCAGAAATGTTAGAGGCGGGTATAATTCAACATAGTCAAAGTTCTTTCTCTGCTCCTGTAGTATTGGTACACAAGAAGGATGGATCATGGCGAATGTGTCCGGATTATAGGGAGCTCAATAAGCTCACCATTAAAGATAAATTTCCCATTCCTGTGATTGAGGAATTATTGGATGAATTACATGGAGCAATTTATTTTACCAAGTTGGATCTTCGTTCAGGATATCATCAAATTAGAATGAAGACTGAAGATATTCTGAAAACAACATTTCGAACTCATGAGGGTCATTATGAATTTTTGGTCATGCCTTTGGCCTTACCAATGCACCTTCTACATTTCAAGGGTTGATGAATTCCATTTTCAAACCCTTCCTTAGAAAATTTGTGCTAGTATTTTTTGATGATATACTAATCTACAACAGGTCTTGGAAGGATCATGTTCAACATGTTGACAAGGTGCTCAAACTATTGCAGGAGAAACAATTATATGAAAAAACATCCAAATGTTTCTTTGGAGTACAAGAGGTGGAATATCTGGGTCATATTATATCTCACGAGGGTGTTAAAGTAGACCCTAACAAAATTAAAGCCATTAAGGAATGGAAAGTCCCCAAGACAGTAAAGCAGTTGCGAGGATTTCTCGGGTTAACAGGCTATCATCGCAAGTTTGTTAAGAATTATGGGAGAATAGCAGCACCTCTAACAACATTATTGAAGAAACATGCATTTTCATGGACTCCTGAAGCAACTATGGCCTTTGAACATCTTAAAGAGGCAATGTGCCTAGCACCGGTCTTAGCTACGCTAGACTTTACAAAAACCTTTATTGTGGAATGTGATGCCTCAGGAAATGGAATTAGTGTTATTTTAATGTAGGAAGGAATACCCATTGCTTTTGAAAGTCGTCCAATCAAAGGAAATTATTTACAAAAACCCATTTATGAGAAGGAAATGTTAGCAATACTACATGCACTAAAGAAATGGATAACTTACCTAATGGGAAGATACTTCAAGGTAAAAACTGATCATGATAGTCTTAAACACTTTTTGGAACAAAGACTATCTTAAGAAGAGCAGCAAAAATGGGTCACGAAGATGTTGGGTTATGACTTTGAAATAATCTACGAAAAACGAAAGCTTAATGTTGTTGCAGATGCACTCTCAAGAAAGAATGAAGAGGTGGAAGCATTTCTTTGTGCCATTTCTATTAGCCAACCAAATTGGATAACCGAAGCAAGAGATGAATGGAAGAAGGACAAAGATGTATGGATACTCACTCAAACGTTGCAGCAAGATCCTAGTACATATGATACATTTAGTTGGAAAAATGATTCCTTATGGTACAAAGATCGCTTATATCTTTGTAATAATTCCCAAATAAAATAAAATATTCTTCTGGAATTGCACACTTCTCCTTTAGGAGGACACTCAGGATTTTTAAAAACTTACCACATGGTGAAGAAATTTTTTTTTTGGGATGGCCTTAAATCTAATATTCAAAATTTTGTGGCGGAATGTTTGGTTTGCCAGCAAAATAAAGTTGAGACAATTAAGACCCTGGGACTTCTACAACCTTTATCGATTGCAAGTCAACGTTGGGAGGAGATTTCAATGGATTTTATCACAGTTTTACCTAAGTCCGAAGGAAAGAGTGTCATCATGGTGGTAGTTGATAGAATTACCAAGTATGCACACTTTTGTGCATTATCTCATCCATTTAAAGCAAGTACCATTGCTACTACATTTATGGACAGAATTCAAAAGCTACATGGAAGCCCAAGGGTTATTGTGAGCGACAAAGATCCCATTTTTATTGGAAATTTTTGGAAGGAGCTATTTTTTTGTTTGGGTACTCAATTAGCTCATATCTCATCTTATCATCCTCAATCTAATGGTCAAACTGAGATAGTAAATAAATGTTTGGAAGGATAACTTCATTGTTTTGTATCTGATAAAGAAACACAATCTGATTCAAAGTGGTTACCTCTCGGCTTTGAATGGTGGTATAACACTTCCTTCCATCACTACTGACAAAAATGACCCCATTTATAGCACTTTATGGATATCATCCACCATCCATCACATCATCTTTAAGAGAAAATTCAAAGGTTCAAGTAGTGGAAGATCACATCGAGCATCAACAAGAAGTTCTCCAACTCTTAAAGGACAACCTGAATTTGGCACAAAATCGAATGAAGCAACAGGCAGATCAACATCGCAGCGAGAGAAGTTTTGATGTAGGAGACTGGGTATTTTTACCGCTACAACCATACAAACAAATGTCCCTAAAGAAAGCTAAGAAGGATAATGAATTATTGCCAAAGTAATATGGTCCTTACAAGGTGATGCAAAAGATTGGTACTATGTCATACAAATTGGAGCTTCCTGCTTCTTCACGAGTGCATCCAATTTTCCATGTTTCATGCTTAAAGAAGGTTATAGGTGAAAATATTCCAGTTCAAGCAATATTTCCAGAACTTGATGAGGAAGGAAAAATCATATTGGAACCTAAAAAAGTTATGGAAACAAGAACTCGACGGCTACGGAATCGATCAATTTTGAGGCCTCTCTCATCGAAGTGGAAGAACTTACCCCACTAAAGATTCTACATGGGAAAATGAAGATTTATACGGGCACCATGGTCTACTCAAGCATTGAGGACAACACTTTTTTGAAGGAGAGGGGCATGTTGGGTCCCTATATTACTATCATAGTCCCTTATTGTTGTTAGTGTAACCTCCTTATTGTTATTATTGTACCCTTGTAGCCCCCATTTTGTTATTATTGTGCCCTTTATTTATTATTGTTAGGTCAGCTAGGATTACATTGTGGCCTACTAGGATTACATTATGGCCCCATGGACTCCTATATGAAAGGACTGTAATTATCATCAAATTTTTCATTGTGTTGACTGTATTGGAGGAAGTTGCCCCCTCGAAGTGGCTTATTTATAAGGTGTTGATATCTCTTTTATTCTATTTTTGGAGCTGGTTACACAACAGCTTTGGTTCACTTTGACATATCCTTCAGTTTTCTGCAAGTGACACCATCCACCCTCATATGTTGCAGTATCATCGCATCAGCATCTTATATGTTGGCGCCCGAGTTGGGTGTTGTACCATTTGTTCCACCACTTATGATTTGGTACTTGGAGATTCAGTTGTGACTTCAGTGGTCTGATATTTATGCAGCATCATTGATCACTCTTTTATATGTGACACTTGGACATGATTTTGACTTATACTTCTGGGTAGTGATTAGATGGTTCACTATGTACTTTACATTTAAATTATACTTGTATACATATTGGATCCTCTCCATACTTGATATGTGGACATGATTTTCTTTCAATGATCATGGGTATGCCTGCCTCAAACATGAGCTATCTTTCTGACTTTTATCACTAGTTTTTGGTAGGCTGACATCTGGTGAATTCCTCTCTAGTCCTCGCAAGGTTATTTCTATGCACATAATAAATTTTGGCCATCATGTACCCCTTATAACCTCTTATATTAGTGAAAATATGTTATAGCATCATTTATCACCTCTATATACTTTATTAATTATGCATTGACCTTGGGCAATGTAATATCCCCAAATTGGGACTGCTAGCAAGGCATGCCTGAAAAATGCATTTTTTAGGAATGTATGATACAGGATTGGAAACCAGAACTTGGATCCCTTATATCTAACAGTATAAAACCTAAATCCAAGAGGGATTAAAAAAAAATCCTTCTAGGTGGGTTAAACAGATCTCCCCACACCTAGTGCAGTTGGAAAATGCCCAAAGAAGGGGCTGAAACAACACAAAATAACTCTGCCCATAAAATAACATAGTTCAGCCCAATATATGTAGGAGATAAATATAATGGTTCATTAACCACTTATACGTCAGCAAATTAGGTTTATAATAAGGCCCATACAATGTACAAGAGAAAAATGGAGAACTTTTGATGAAGAAACCCTTAAGAATGAGGTGCTGCAACAATGTATTAGCTATAAAAAGGATTGAAAGAATTATATTATGAGCCAAAGAAGTTTTAAATTACATATCAAATCTAGAATATATATGTGTACAAAATATTAGATCTATATTAGATCTGTACACTAGAAGAGTTCCTCTACACATTGCCCTTAGGGTTTTGAGCAAAACATGAGATATAAGGAGTAGATCTGAGATCTAAAGTTGCAGATCTGTAGTAATATTCAGAAATGCTACAGTAAATACAATAGAAGTTCAATAATATCTGAATCATGACATGTATCAGGGATATAATCCATGGATCACCACAGTGAAGGGAAGAACCCCAAACACCAGAGATCTCTCCTCCAAAAGAATGCCAAAACTCCCTGCAACTATGCTCTTCCAAATAACGTAGTTATGGGAGAGAAAATGTGTTGTTGACTCTAGAAATAGTCTGGCCTGATGCCAATATCTGATTATGTAGCTCTAATGATCCAATACTTACTTATCAGGAGGATAGAAGGCTCTCCCACTGAAAACATGCACCAAAATGGCCTAGATCTGAATAGATCTAGCCTCCACTTGCTGCAGCTTAGAAGGACAACCAAACCCTCAATAGGATCTGCATTGTAGTTCAAACATGTAGCTTGGCCAAATGCCTGATAGTGGAAAAGATCAGCAAGACTCTTCCAACAGGCCTCTCTAGGGAAGAGGTGGGATTCCCGACTAGGAACACCCTAGTGCTAAACAACACTATTCTCAGCTAAACAACAAGAGAATAAGAAATGTATAAACATACAATATCTTCAGAAAATCATAATCATGAAAAACCTCCTCTTGATGTCCTCCTCTTCCTTTTATAAGTTATAAATCATGCCAAACCCTAACTGATCTCAATGATTTAGCTCTGTTCACATGTGTAGCCTCCAACTAGAATTGCGCTGTGCATCTAGGAGGTTCATTGCATCTAGATAGCGGTGATGATTTGGTCCTGGTTGACTTGGTCAACTGATCCAATCTCTTTCACACTTAAGTGTGCTTATGAAGATAGCTCAGATTTAGCCTTGGTCACATTGAGCATTTATTTTATTTAAGATTCACACCTCAAATACAAAAGTTGTTAACTTAGTCAAACTTGACTTTGTCCACATGCAAAAAGTCTCTTTTCACACATGAGGGTGTGAAATAAAACATCTAGAATGATCCCCTTTCATACCAAGAGGGTTTTTATGATGATTTAAATGAAGTATGGGCCTCCTTCCCCATTTATTCATCTAATAAGTGCAAAAATAAAAATTCAATATTCCCATTAGCTGCATGCTAATGTAGGAATATTACAGTCCTCCCCTCCAAAATGTTTCTTGTCCTCTAGCAACTGCAATGATAGAACTAAAGAGTGGCCTCCAAAGGCATGGAGATTGAAATGTATTGGGGAAAGATGTTTTCCCAAGTGGATCCTCCATCCCCAAGCAATCATCCATACAAATTGAGTCACCTCCCAACAAGGCAACTCCAGAACATTCTCCTCCACCTTGAGCTCATGCAATGTAGGCGGGCTACCAATATGAGTATGGTAGACATAGGATCCTACCCCACGCTATCCTCCACTCCACTTATGATATGTGTAGGGTGACTGTTGATCTTTGACTGTAACAATATTACCCTTAAGTGGAAAAATGAAGACTAGATCTCTAAATATCTCCTCTCCAACGCTGTGAATCAAGATGGCCCAAACCAACCCATATGTGATGGATAGGAAATCATCACCCTATGGAATCTTATAAAACTCATGGCTGACCTCATAAATAAACAAGTGTTCGGCTGTGTGGGCCATATATCCTCTCATGCTCCCATTAGAACATGCAATGCAAAAAATGTGAGAATCCTCTTCCAAAAAGAACACATACAACCAATGTGTTTCCTCTTCAATCATGCTCCCCATAGTAGTAAGAAAAACAGCAGCAATTGGAACCATGATTAGCATCAAGATGAAGGAAATGCTGAAGGTTTCATTTGGTGCAGGAAAGTACCAATAGTTTCCCATGAAGTTACAATGCAGTTTTTCTAACTATTGCTTCAGAAAATTACATGGAAAGTGGTTTATTGATACATGGTTGTCTATGTATGTTATTTCATCTACTAATGAATAGTAAATATATGTGTACATCAAATGAACACACATGAAGTAATACAACACTTTCCCATGGCCATATAAGAGATGTATGTGTCCATCACAGATTCTGGTCCATTGTTGATCATGGAGCTCAATGAAAAGCTTTCCCTCTTGTGGAGAAGTGCACTGCATAGAAATGGTAAGAGTATGTAGATCACTAAATGCAAGATCCTTACCATGTACTAGAAATAAGATAATGATAAGATACATGAAGAAACTCTCCATAATGGTATGACATACTCTCATGAAGAGAAATCAATCATGTTCTGCATGAAGATCCTTCCTCACATACTTGGAAATCCAAGCCAAGAAGAACATATCACAGTTATAGATATCTCCACCCATTACTCCATCTTTCTCACCTCCTCCTTCATAAAGTGCATCAAGAGTAAAATGACCCTGGGGACACTCCATCCATAAATCCATGCTCCAAAGTGAAAGAGTTGTTGGCCTATGCAAATAGGCTCCTGCCAATACATAACTCCATTCTTTGACATGCTCATTGTCAAAGAAATCTTCCATAATGTTGCTACAAACAGGGAGCTCCTTCCAAAGTGGAAGTACTTACAGGTCATCCCAGGCTAAGGAGTAGCCACTTTGCACCATGATAGTGCCATCTCCTACTCCTGCAACATCATGCAAAGTGAGAGAAAATATTCCCTTTATCTCCCAAGAAATTCCAAAGCAACAAAGAATTTTGTTGCCTCCCCATACCTCCATCATATAAATCATGTGGTGAAAACATGGTGATTGATATGAAGAATGTCATATCCACACAATGTTTCCTTACTCCTTGTTGCCCATGATGCAAACATCCTACCACACATCTTTCCCCCACATACCTTTAGAAAGAGGATGATGGCCAAACTCTTTCAAGAGTAGCCAATGTAGCCAAGTCTCCTGCTGCCCAATATCATAGATTTTTAGGTAGCTTTCCAGCTTCTTACTCATCATCCACATCCACTCATCCATCGGTGGATCATGGACCTCATTCTACAAATACTTGGCATCCTCCCATTGTAGGACACCAACCTTCTCAAATCTTTGAATAACCTTTCACTTCATGGAATGTTGAAGTGCACCTTCCATGGGATCTCTTGATGACACCTCCTCCTAATGCATGGCCTTCCAAAACCATTGGGATCTTGGATCTGCTGCAAGTAGAAGTCTCCCTTTGAGTGTGGCATTCTCATTGAGAAAGTGTCATCTAGAGAGTAGAAAATGTTTCTCATCTCAAGATGTCTACCCTTTGTCATCTCTTCCTTCATTGCCTCCTGAATGAAGCTGACATCTGATTTCTCCCATGAGGAATGTGACCTCCTTTCTTCACTACTACTCTTAGATAGCATAGTGCAACTCTGCTGCTCTTGATGGACTTTGGGAACACCTTGTATGGCTAAAAGAGTTCCCTCTTCTACTATATTGGCTCCCTCAACTGCTGATGTTGAAGGTTGCTCCTTCATGATTGTGACAGCGTTGGTACAGGACTCCCCGAGTGGTGGTGAGGGCTCCTCTTTCTCTGATATTTCTCTATCAAACCTCTTGATCACCCTTTCAGTGAAATCTACAAAAGTAGATACTCTTGCATGACTCATATGGCTGAACCACCAAGTGTTTACCTTACCCTCTAGGTGCAACACTGAGATATCAATAGCATCTCTCTCTACTATTGGATGTATTAGAAATAATGCTTCTAGCTTCATCACCCAAGCTTTTACTGTGCATGTGGGTGATCCATCAAAATTAGAAAATAGAAATCTATTGCCACTTATCATCCTATTACTATAAGGTCTCCTCTCTTCTTCCAGCTACATAAACTGAGGAAGAGCTAGAGTCTCCTTGAAGGCTCTAGGTTGAGAATTTTACTCAACAAGCTACTTAATTAGAATCTAATGATCCAAGTGTCCTCCATGCTCCTTTTCTTCTTCTTTGTGAGAGTAGGAAGTGCATGGTCCTTCCTCTTCTCCTCCTTCTATCTTCTTAACCTCCTTGGAGAAGTTATTTATAGATTTGAAAAGTTATGAGAGTAAACTCATCCTCTCCATAATTCTAATCTTGCTCCTTCTGATAGTTGAAGCTCACAGGCTGAGCCAAATATCATGCTCTGATACCACTGTAATATCCCCAAATTGGGACTACTAGATATGCATGCCTGAAAAACGCATTTTTCAGGAATGTATGCTACAGGATTGGAAACCAGCACTTGGATCCCTTATATATGACAATCTAAGACCTGAATCCAAGAGGGATTCAAAACCAAGTCCTTCTAGGTGGGTTAAACAGGTCTCCCCACACTTAGTGCAGTTGGAAAATGCCCAAAGAAGGGGCTGCAGCAATTAAAAATAACTCTACCTAGAAAATAACGCAGTTCAGCCCAATATATGAAGGATATCAGTATAATGGTTCATTAATCAATTATACATCAGCAAATAAGGTTTATAATAAGGCCTATAAAATGTACAAGAGAAAAATGGAGAACTTTTGATGATGAAACCCTTAAGAATGAGGTGCTGCAACAATGTATTAGCTGTAAGAAGGCTTGAAAACATTATATTATGAGATGAAGTAGCTGTACATTAAATATCAGATCTATAATAGATATGTGTACAAAATATTAGATCTATATCATATATGTACACTAGAAGAGTTCCTCTACACATTCCCCTTGGGGTTTTGAGCAAAACATGAGATACAAGGAGTAGATCTGAGATCTAAAGTTGCAGATCTGTAGTAATATTTAGAAATGTTGCAGTAAATACAATAGAATTCAGATCAGATCTTAATCATGACATGGATCAGGGATATAATCCATGGATCACCATAGTGAAGGGAAGAACCCCAAACACCAGAGATCTCTCCTCCAAAAGAATGTAAAAATTCCCTGCAACTATGCCCTTGAAAATAATGTAGTTATGGGAGAGAAACTGCGCTGTTGACTCTAGCAATGGTCTGGCCTGATGCCAAGATCTAATTATGCAGCTCCAATGATCCAATACTCTCTTGTCAGGAGGATAGAAGGCTCTCCCATTGAAAATAGGCACCAGAATGGTCTAGACCTGAATAGATCTAGCCTCCACTTGCTACAACTTACAAGGACAACCAAACCCTCAATAGGATCTGTGTTGTAGTTGGAATATGTAGTTTGCCCCAATGCTTGATAGTGGACAAGATCAACAAGACTCTTCCAATATGCCTCTCGAGGGAAGAGGTGGGATTCCTGACCAGGAACACCCTAGTGCTAAACAACACTATTCTCAGCTAAATAGCAAGAGAATAAGAAATGTATAAACAAAAAATATCTTTAAAAAATCATAATCATGAACAACCTCCTCTTGATATCCTCCTCTTCCTTTTATAAGTTAGAAATCCTGCCAAACCCTAAACCATCTCAATGATTTAGCTTTGTTCACATGTGTAGCCTCCAACTAGAACTGCATTGCGCATCTAAGAGGTTCATTGCATCTAGACACCGGTGATGATTTGGTCCTGGTTGACTTGGTCAACTGATCCAGCCTCTTTGACACTTAAGTGCGCTTATGCAGATAGCTCAGATTTATCCTTTTTCACATTGAGCATTGATTTTATTTAAGATTCACACCTCAAATACAAAATCTGTTGACTTATTCAAAATTGACTTTTTCCACATGCAAAAAGTCTCTTTTCACACATGAGGGTGTGAAATCTAGCTTCTAGAATGATCCGCTTTCATACCAAGAGGTTTTTTATGCTGATTTGAATGAAGTATGGCTCTCCTTTCCCAGTTATTCATCTACTAAGTGAAAAAATCAAAATTCAATATTCCCATTAGCTGCATGCTAATGTAGGAATATTATAGGAAACCCTTCCTATCAGACTTGGTCACATTTCTCAAAAAACAATATTTTAAAATCCATACACGACTCTGCCCAGTTTTTTCCATGTGCACACGCGGGTCCATCCATAGCTGACCCGCATATGCTATTTAAAATATTAAAAAATATAAAATTCCCTATTATTGAGGCAGGGTTTAGGGTTTTTTCTTATAACTTAACTACCCCAGCCCATGGCCTAACTGTTCCCAAACTGAAAAAACTAATTTGAGAAAGTATAAGTACCCCACACAGGAATGGCCTTGGAGAGGAGACAAAATATTATTGATATTATAGCCTGTTATAGCCCTGATCAAGTCTAATATTTCCTCTGTGCCTCCTTCACTTCCCATGTTTTCAAAAAACCCTTGTTTCCTTGTGATGATCACCCTCATTCTATGTGACATCCTTTGTGCATCATTTTCAGGAGAAGATTTGTGAGGATGGGGCTAGATGAATCAGTAGGACGGTTTCGCTCAAGGCCATGGCAGATCTCAGGTGATTTATCCACTATTATTTTATGTACATGTTATCAATAAAATAAGTACCATCTAGTTCCTGATGTTCATGTATTATATGTCACTTATACATGCTTAATAATCTTGAATAGCGTATTTCATGTTATCTTTATGAGATCATGTATGCTAAATTTCTAAAATATAGGACACATATGTTGTACAAATAGGTTTTTTTATTGTTCTTGACTGATTTTCAGGTTCTGAAGCACAAGGAGTTGCACGGGGTTTGAACCGTACGGGATCTACTACGAACGAAGGTTAAATAGGTAAGATATGCAATGCTCACTTTCTATTTTAAAGCATAGAAGTTGGTAATTTGAGTCCTTCTTGTGATGACATGCCCCAACTCTGTTAGATATTTCAACCTAGGACCTTAGGGTAACTTTTTTTGTAACAACATTTTTTAGTTTCTTATGTTTGATAAACCCATGTAGTATCTTAGCTTGTGCAACAACTGAATGTTTATCAAAATATTTTGGAATGATGTTATTGACATGGTCTCTAATACTGTGAGCAGGGATAGGCTCTGTAAGATCCTCTAATGTGCTTGCATCCAACTTTTCTACAAATGGTCCACTATGTTACAAACGATTGAAACTCCCTGTTATCTTGTCAAATTGAAAGGAAACAATTCATTCTTCTAGTGGTTGATAAAATGAATAGGGAAAATATTCTCCCTCTTGTGGTTTATTAGCTTGATGTGACACATGCTGATAAACCACCAAAAGAATAAATTGGATCATGACCGGATAATAGTAGGCATCTATGTAGAAAAAATTGGCATGGACCAAGGGTTATAAGTTGAAACATGAAAAGAAAAGGGTTTCAAGATTAGGGAGAGATGGGTCGAAGAAGAGCACACAAGTAGAAGTATTAGTACATGTGTCAAAAAAAATGATGATTCATAATATTATGAAAGGTAAAATAATTCCTCCTCATTCAATAAAAATCAATTTGGAAACCCTTGGGTTCTAGTCACAAGCCCTAGGGAAAAGTCGAATGAAAAACAATTTGATACTTGGCATGTAGGTAGCAGAAGTTGACATGGACTAAGGGTTCTAAGTTTAAACATGAAAATAAAAGGGTTTTGAGCTCAGGGAAAGATGGGTCAAAGAAGAGTGCACCATTAAAAGTATCGATCCATGTGTCAACAAAAAGGTTGATTCAAAATATGATGAAAGGTAAAAGCACTCAACATGTATGAAAGGTAAAATAATTTTCATGATGATGTGAATTTTATGTAAGAGGAACCTAAAGGTGACATATTCCCTATGAAACATGTAACTAATGACAAGCATTTTATTCTAAGAAATAAATCATTTGGAAATAAAGGAAATAAATCAACAACACTTGAGACTACTGCATTTGTAAGTACACCTAAATACATACAATTTATTTAGGAAAACCAAATGAATCACATACATGAGAGAAAGTGAAAAATAAATGGTTAATTTTCCCTTTAATTCTATTGTGTTAAACAATTAACGAAAAAGGTTTATATGAGGTTTTTTCTATGAGATAAACTCTTAAGATTACCTAATATCCTTCTTCTCAACTAGGAAATGGCCCTTGTGAATATTTTAGAATTGTGTACTCAGGTCACATCAAAATTTCATTGGAAATTCTTCCAACTACCAAAAAATCCAACCGAGTTATGGATATGGTTGTAGTTTCAAAATATAGAAGGGCTACATCCCAAAAGATCTGGTGATACTTCCAATAGCTTGACCAAGATCACCTTAGGTCTAAGTGGTCCTGCACCTGAACTTATAAGGAAATATTCCTTAAGGTTTGGCCACCAAGTTAGATGCGTCTAAAGGGAATGGATGAATCTCAGCTTCTAGTTTCCAGTTTTGGACCCAAAACCCCTACCACATGTTAAGAGACAAAATGAAGCTCTTTGATATTATCCCACATACGCCTTACCCCCTTCACGAGTTTCTTTCCATGTACCATATTATTCCCTGGATGATGCAGGATTTTAATCTCCCTAAAAGATAACTTTCTATGTTTCAATATGAAAAAAAAAATATGACATCATTTTTGTTTCCTATTGCCATGGTCCCAACCTAAACTATAAATGGTCTTGTGCCCCTTGTAAGGAATTTACAATGTTCATGTTAAGGGTTTTTTTAGAAAGGCTCTGCTTCACTTATGGTGTGCAACAAAATATAAGCTTAACTAAATTAGGTACAAATATTTTGGAAAGAGGATACCCTTTATACAAATTTTAAGTGAGCTTAGTGTGTGGTTTGAATTTTTGTGAAAGAGATATTGTGTATAGAAAGTGTGAATTGATGTGGATATGCAATGATCCTTTAAAATTCCCTCAATTAAACTATGTTAAGTTTGTTTCTTGTAAGAAAGGAAATGATGTGTGGATGATGGGCCACTCAATTTTTTCCTAATTATAATATGTGAGTATATTTATGTGATCCAAGTGTTATCAGTCGCCACCCGCCTATTCCACTGGGACATTTAGTCGATCTCATCAATTTCCTTGTTTATAACACAATTTAAAACTTTTAGCATTTTTTGTGCCATGAACTTCAAGAGTTGTTTTAACCACATAAATGGTTTTTTTTTAGGTTTTCATCATGCCCATATTTATTGGCATGGGGCTACTGCATATTTTGCAGTACTCAGAGATATTTTTCTAAGCAGGTACCCCGTTATACTAGGTTTTTTCGGGTCATCAACTTCCAGATTTGCGGCATGGGTGATGCAAGGGCATTAGGCTCTAGAAATACTTGTACTTTTATAAGACTTGGGGGGGGATCTTATGTTGTCAAATTTTCATGTAAATATTAATATTTTAAATAAATTTGGTAGGGAATTGTAATTGTTCTCAAGAATTTTGAGAACATGAGAAATTGGTTAAGATAGGAATATGAAGAGACAGCCAAGGGTATGAGTAGATTTAGGCTCAGTTTCAGTAGTTTCAGTTTGAAGTCTAAAATTAGGAACTAGAGAATTTCAAGAGGTTCTGTCAAGAAGTCGAATCAAATCATTTGTGTCTGTATAAATGTAAATGCCTGTAGAGTTAGAGAACTGGGACTTCTTCAGCAATAGAGTAGGAGGATAGTGGCCTTCGTATTGAATATCTGGCCAACCATGAAATTGTAAGTGATTAATTTTGAGATTCATCACCTGCATATATAATATATATATATATATATATATATATATATATATATATATCTATTTATGGAAAATTCTTTATAAGTTCCATGTGTGACTTTATGTCTTCTTGGTCGAATCATATGGGGAATAGTTGAATTCAGAGGATTAATATGGACTCTGTGTTCTTGGCTGAATTAGTAATCCTGTGTGAGGTCTACATTTCTGTGTTTAATAGAAAGTGTTCGTAGTCTGTGTAGAGAGAGTATATAAAATATCCCTCTCACGTTTGAGAAACTGTGGGTGAAGGGTTGTGAAAACACCCTGCACACAAGAAAAAAATTTTGTTGTTGAATATTTGTAATCAGGATAAATGCCAGTGGTCGAACCATAAGCAATTGAATATGTTGGAAATTATATCACAATAAATTGACCTTGGAGTGAGCAAGAAGGGTCCACGTGAGGGTTGTTTTAAATCCTGTATGGGAGTGTATTCCCAGAATCCTTGAGCCTACGCTTCTCGTAGACGGATTGACACGTGTTTATTTTGTAGGAAAGCAAAGTTCTAGTTGCTATTTGAACCCATTCACAAATATTACATTTGGTGTGAAGTTCGGTGGTTGGAGGATCGTGGTGGAGCCACAGAGTCACTTTGACTCTATTGAAATGTTGGGAGAGGCGCAGAATAATGGAACAGTGCTTGACAGAACCGTGAGCGAAAGCTGAGTGGAACCTTGCGATGGAGAAGGCGAAACTATGATGTGGATCAAAACCCACGGTGGTTATCGCATGATAGGAAAGTGGTAAGTGGTTTTCATAAAATCAACGTGATAACATTAGTTGGAGGATGCGTGGCATAGGGCGGGTTTCCAAAACCGTTCATATCGCGCATTAATTTCTGGTCTCTAAACGATCGCGATATCCATCTACGTGCATCCGATCAAAGATTGCAGCGTGACACAACCTGGATCATTGGATCCGTTCGTCCTTTAACCAAGGTACGTTGCAAGAGTTGTTGTCCAGTGGGTTTTGTTTAAGCCGAGAATTATTGATGAATGATTGTTTGTTAATTGGCTGATATGTGGGGTTGAGTAATATTATATAAGGTTCGGGGTTAAGCATAGTCGAGGCTTGATTTTCAAGAACTGACATATGAGTTAGGTCAATATATATATATATATAGATTTGCATAGTTGAAATCGAAGGCTTAGTGGACCATAAGTACAAGGTGAACGTCGAGTTAAATGATATATGTAGAGTTATTACATACATATGTATATAGTGAAGGCAAAGCGCTTTCGTGCAAGCATTATACCTTGGTGCATGGTTTTGTAACCAATTGTGTAAAGGGGAAATGAAATTTACTAGGATTGAAACCATAGGGTGAGCCTTTGACAAGAAGCTCCCATAGCTAGAAGAGTTTGCTAGATTTGAATTTGGGTTGAGTACAAAGGTGTGTACGGGCATTTTATACCCCGTGTGTTGAGGAAATTTGGACTAAAAAAGGACTGTGGGTTTTATCTCACTATCAAGGGGTATCAGAGCTGGAATAGCTCTTTTTGAAAAATTCCAAGTTTGGTAAATGCTAAGAAACCATACTTGTGGAAACTGATAAGATTGTAGCCTACAAGGATACAGTGAAGGTGACTGCAGAATTAAAGAGTCCAATTGGAGGACATGTGTTTTGAAGAGTGCGGATTTGAAAGGGGAAGATTAGATTCCAAGATCTGATAGGCAAAGTACATAGAGCACAGTGAACATGATTTGCAGAGTGGAAGACAATATCAGGTAGAAATCTTGTAGGAGAATAATCTGATGTGTAATTGGTGTTTGCAGAATTGTGGTTGGTGAAATTATAGATAGAGCTTGATAGTGAAGGCAATGAGCTTGATATTCATCTAGAGGCTGGATAAAGAGGATAATTATAGTGTTCTATAGAGAAGGTGAGCAGTGTTTAACTCTGGTTGAGGGATTGTTTGCGGAAGTCAGAGTGCAGACAAATGAAGACATCTTAGCATAAGTAGATCACAGCTTTGAGAGTAGTGATAGAAGAGTCCAGCAAGGGATTCTGAAGTGAAGAGAAGTGTGGCAGAACCTGAAAGAATTGCAACAGAGGTTGGATGAGAAGAGAGCAGAAGTGTTCTCGAGGAAAGTTGCAGAGTGAAGCCTAGTGAGCAAAAGAGAGTGCTTAGAAGGTTCCAACAGACAAGGGAGCAATACCTACCAAAAACCGGATCCAGAGGAAGGGGTTGGTGAGGTGCGTTGCAGCAAGAGAGCTTTCTGTTGCAGAGGTTTAGTGCAGCTATAAGTGAATAACTCCTGGAGGAGAGAATGGCTACTGAGAGCCATAACAGAGATTGCAGAGGTTCTGAGAAAGGCCACAGCAGAAGAGTGATGGAAGATGCCAAAGTAGTTAGCATGAGGAAGAGACTCACCGATGCAGAATATTGGAAAGAGGTAGCTGAGACCAGAGAAAAATTTAACAAAATGAAGAGAAGGATAGAAGAAAGACAGAGAGTTGGTTGGCTCATGAAAAATATAATAGATTGGCAACCACTACAGTTGAGATTCGGGGAAAGGAAGATTTCCTTATTGAGAGAAGAACTCAGAGCAGCTGAGTTGAAAGAAGAAGTTTCGGCTTGTGAAGCAAAACAATGTACAAATGAAGATTGGAGATCTGCAAGAGACCTTGTAGGACATGATGAAGACTCGAGGCAGCAAGAAGCTTGTCTTGCTGAAGAGGAAATCATTGAGTATTTCCTGAGTTATTGGACAAGTCCAGATGATATGAGGGCTTGTGTTTTTGAGTTCGACAAATGTGAAGTGATGATAGACTCCACAGAGGAAGAGGAACCATGAGTTCTTGAGGCAAGGATGGAAGTTGAAGATTCCATGTGAATACTCGTTCAAAGAGTGCTTGGGAAAGCAGCCAAGACCGAAAAGTCTTGTGATTTGAAAACTAAAAAGTTGTGTGTGTTTGCAGGTACATTGCTAGAATATGAGCAAGATTTAAGGTTTGCTGAGGAAGAGACATTGAATCTGAAACCTGTTCAAATCGATGCTGAGATAGTGAGATATCGGGGAGAGATGAAGACAGAAGGGTCAAATGAAGACATCCAGCAGAATTTTGAGGCTGAGAGAGAAGGACTAGCAGATGATTGTTCAAGAACAAGTAGAGGCATAAAAGGTTGTGTAAGGTTCTTGAAATCTACTCCTATTGAAGTAGTTGAACTATATAGGAGGTTGGATTTCCAAAGAAGAGAATTGGAGATACAGAGAACCTATGCCCAAGGGTATTTGCTAAAGGAGAAAGACCGGAAGGCCTTCATGAATAGAGTTCATGGAGTAGATGATGGAAGGAAAGAGGGACTAGCTGATAGTCTCATGAAACATGCAGATCAGCATGCTAGGGTGCTGACAAAGAGGTTGGAAGGACAATCTGAACAACATAATAATGTGTTGTCAGAGGAATAGGAGACATTGAAGCATTGGAACTTTACTGCTAATGATTCATGTGTTAATGATGCAGAGAAAGAGGAATAACGACATTTGGAAGTTATTAGAGAGATGAATAAGAAGGAAACTATGTTGGCCGAAAACATAGTGAAGGATCAACATTTGGGCATGAGAATTGGAGTAGTGGAGATGGCTCTGGTAGCTAAAGAGAAAGATGATGAAGAATTTCTGAGTCTTGAACCAGACTTCGAAATTTCAGGAGAAAAATTGGTGAGTAGGTCATCAATTGAGACCATTAGGTCTCATGGTTTTAACACTGACAATTTTTTTATGTGTACAGGTGATGCAAAAGACACATCATCCTTTGAAATTGTCTTGGGAGAAGAAAAAATGTTGCTGAAGTAAGATGAGACAACCATGTCTCATATGTGGGAATTTGTCACTGTCATTGATAGAAAAGAGTTGGCTAGTTGGATAGGCCCAAGCCAGCCTGAAGAGAAAATTTTATAAGCTACTAAAGTGAAGAGGAATCAACATTCTATGCTGACAGAAGATGAGAAAGCAAAGCTTAATGCACTTGGTTGGATTGCCAGAATCCATCAAGAAGGTGAAAGGCAATTGCTGAAGATTGCCCATGAAGAAGGAGAAAATGCTGAGTTTAACTTACAACATACTGAAGATGTAAGACAAGCACAGAAAGGATGGCTGGATTTTTTGCTGGGAAAATTTATGCAAGAGAGAGAAACTATAGACACTAGAATGAAAATGCCTGACACTATGAAGAAAAGAGGAGCAGAGACTAGCTTGCAGAATCTAATTTAGTTTACTAGTATAATGGATGGGTATGTTACTACAAGAAGACGATTGATTGATGATTTATCTTCTAAAATAAAATTTTCAGATGATGAGCGAAAGCATGTTGCAGAAGGACAGGAATTTTTGGAGGATGCAACATGGGGGATGACATCTACAGGAATTGAAAACATGTTAGTAACAGTCATAATAGCAGGAGCAGCAATGTTGGCTGCCACAAAAAGTGGAAGTAGCAGCAGTAAGCAAGGAAATATCCCACTAGAAGATAGGCTGGACAAAGAAACTGAATACATCAAGGAGCTGATGATGAGAGTGACTCAGGGACAACAACTAGCAGCAAGAAAGCAGGAGGATTTTAGCAAAGGAAAGAAAAAGGCATAATGTGAAAGTGCAAATGGAAGAAAATTGCAGAACAAGATATGGAGACCTAGGGAAATGCAGATGAAGGATGATGCAGCTGCTGGACAAAAGAAAAACAAAGTATGGGATCCAGGAGGCAGAGATCAAGGACACATGATTAGGAGATCATGAACAATTTGAAGCTTGGGAGTCTGACGCAGGGGCATTAGGCTCTAGAAATACTTGTACTTTTATAAGACCTAGGGGGGGGTCTTATGTTGTCAAAGTTTCATGTAAATATTAATAGTTTGAATAAATTTGGTAGGGAATTGTAATTGTTCTCAAGACATTTGAGAACATGCGAAATTGGTTAAGATAGGAATATGAAGAGACAGCCAAGGGTATGAGTAGATTTAGGATCAGTTTCAGTAGTTTCAGTTTGAAGTCTAAAATTAGGAACTAGAGAATTTCAAGAGGTTCTATCAAGAAGTCGAATCGACTCATTTGTGTTTGTATAAATGTAAATTCATGTAGAGTTAGAGAACTAGGACTTCTTCAGCAACAGAGTAGGAGGATAGTGGCCTTCATATTAAATATCTGACCAACCATGAAATTGTAAGTGATTACTTTTGAGATTGATCACTCGTATATATATATATATATATATATATATATATATATATATATATATATATATATATATCTGTTTATGGAAAATTGTTTATAAGTTCCATGTGTGACTTTATGTCTTCTTGGTCGAATCATATGGGGAATAGTCGAATTCAGAGGATTAATATGGACTCTGTGTTCTTGACTGAATTAGTAATCATGTGTGAGGTCTACATTTATGTGTTTAATAACAATTTTTCGTAGTCTGTGTAGAGAGATTATATAAAATATCCCTCTCGCCTTTGAGAAACTGTGGGTGAAGGGTTGTGAAAATACCCTGCACACAAGAAAAATTCGGTGTTGTTGAATATTTGTAACGAGGATAAATGCCAGTGGTCGAACCATAAGCAATTGAATATGCTAGAAATTATATTGCAATAACTTGACCTTGGAGTGAGAAAAAAGGGTCCGCGTGAGGGTTGTTTTAAATCCTGTGTGGGAGTTTATTCCTGGAATCCTTGAGCCTATGCTTCCCGTAGACGGATTAACACGCATTTAGTTGGTAGGAAAGTGAAGTTCTAGTTGATATTTGAACCCATTCGTAAATATTACATTTGGTGTGAATTTCGGTGGTTGGAGGATCGTGGTGGAGCCATAGAGTCACTTTGAATCTGTTGAAATGTTGGGAGAGGGGCAGAATAAAGGAACTGTGCTTGACAGAACCGTGAGCGAAAGCTGAGTGGAACCTTGCGATGGAGAAGGCAGAACTATGATGTGGATTAAAAGCCACGGTGGTTATCACGTGATAGGAAAGTGGCAAGTGGTTTTCATAAAATCAACATATTCACATTGGTTGGAGGACGTGTGGCATAGGGCAGGTTTCCAAAACCATTCATATCGCGCATTAATGTCCAGTCTCTAAACGATCGCATTATCCATCTACGTGCGTTCGATCAAAGAGTGCAGCGCGACGCAACCTGGATCATTGGATCCGTTCATCCTTTAAACAAGGTGCGTTGCAAGAGTTGTTGTCCAGTGGGTTTTGTCTAAGACGAGAGTTATTGATGAATGATTGTTCGTTGATTGCCTGATATGTGGGGTCGAGTAATATTATATAAGGTTTGGGGTTAAGCATAGTCGAGGCTTGATTTTCAAGAATTGACATATGATTTAGGTCAATATATATATATATATATAGATTTGCATAGTTGAAGGCGAAGGCTTAGTTGACCATAAGTACAAGGTGAACATCGAGTTAAATGATATATGTAGAGTTATTACATACATATGTATATAGTGAAGGCAAAGCGCTTCCGCGCAAGCATTATACCTTGGTGCATGGTTTTGTAACCAATTGTGTAAAGGGGAAATGAAATTGACTAGGATTGAAACCATAGGTTGAGCCTTTTGACAAGAAGCTCCCACAACTAGAAGAGTTTGCCAGATTTGAATTTGGGTTGAGTACAAAGGTGTGTGTGGGCATTTTATACCCCGTCTGTTGAGGAAATTTGGACTAAACAGGGACTTTGGGTTTTATCCCACTATCAATGGGCCTGCCACAAATCTTGTAGTACTCAGAGAGACTTTTCGGAGAGTCATATGACCAATTTACGACCTCGAGAATTTGGCTACCCAAATAACCCCAATGAGGCCCACAAACTCTTGGTGTTCCATCTCCTAAGGTTAGGTCTTTGGTTGTTTAGGGTTTTCGTTTGATGTTCAATAACAAAAGTGCCTTTGAGCCTTATTCAAACATAGTTTAGAGGAATGTATCTGCCACATCTCTTCTCAGATATAAACTACCATTATTTGATATAGTTTATTTCCATTGTGTATGTAAGAATATTACAGTACTTTGATATTAATGAAATGCGAGTTTATCTCTATCACATCTTTGTGTTTATGTTTATATTTTTATTTTATTACATTTTGGCATAAGTCTGAATCAATTTGTGTGCAAAATTTCAAAGTAAAATATAAAAAAATAGTTTACTTGTAATGGTTAGTAAAGAAAATTGGTTAGTAGTGATGGTGTGTTCAAGGTGAATCTAGTGCATAGACAAAGTGTTTTAATTGCAAGTATGTGGATATGTGGTTCATGATCCTTTAATAAAAATCCCCTAACTATACTATGTGATGTTTGTTCCTTGCAAGAAAAGAAATGATGTGTGGATGATGGACCACTTACTTCTTTCCTAAATATACTATGTGAGCATATGTTTGTGTGCAAAATTTCAAAGTAAAATATAAGCTTCAATTAATCTACTTATAATCGTTAGTAAAGAAAATTGGTTAGTAGTGATTGTGTGTGCAAGGTGAATCTAGTGCACATAGAAAGTGTTTGAATTGCAAGCATGTGGATATGTGGTTCATCATCCTTTAACACAATTTCCCTAATTACACTATGTGATGTTTGTTCCCTACAAGAAAAGAAAATATGTGTGGATAATGGGCCAATTACTTTTCGAAATTATGTTGTATGTGAGCATAATAAAGGGAGATGGAAAATTAGTGTTTTGGGAAGCATTATATTTCCGTTACCAGCTAAATTTAATTACCTAACTTGATTTAGTTAAATAACTAATTTTTTTCTTATGCATAAATCACGAGGAACCCTCATGTAAAGGGTACGGAATTTGCAAACTAGTTGAAGGTATGCAATTTCTAAAATATTTGCACACTTAAAAAATTATATTTTTCTTCTCAAATATGATTCTATGTTGACATTGAAAAATTGATTCATTTATATATAAATTTTAATGATAAAAAATATATTTTTCCTTTAGTTAAATCATGAAATGATGTTGGATATTTTTTTTGAATTAATTAATTATAAATTTTAATGATATATCATAATTTAAGTGTTTAAAAATTTTCATTTGAAATATGTATTATATATTTATAATGTGTAGTTAAATATATTTCAACAAACATCTAAGTTTTTGTTAAACCATGAATTTATCTTGGAAAAAAAAAAAACATTAATTATATATCAAATTTATGATATATTATAATTTAAGTATTTGAAATTTGTGATTTGAAATATGTATTATATAGCTATAATGTGTGGTTAAATATGATTTTAAAATAAAATTCAAAATTCTCAATTTTTTTTTTAAATTAAATTTTTTTTTTCTAATTTTTCTAATATCATAATTTAAAATTGTTAATGTATATTTTAATCTTCTTTATATACAAGTATTGTATTTAATCAATTATTTCAAGAAACTATACCATACTAGTAAAAAAAAATGGATTTGCTTTATTCATTTAATAATGTAAAAAAATAAAAAGTTAAACTTTTATATATATATATATATATATATATATATATATATATATATATATATATATATATATATATATATATATACTTCCATTTCTCGATTTACTAAGTGAAGCATTTGACCTTTTTCAAAATTAGTTCTTCTTAGCAAAATATTTTCGTTTCTTCAAGAAACTATATAAATCTTAAACTAAAAGTGATCTCTACAAAAAAATATGGTGTTATATTTTTGTTCATACATTTCATTCACCAAAAATTTGAATTAAAATCTAATTCTAACTAAAACATAATGTGAGAACAAAAGGAAGGAGAAAATTGATTTAGAAAGAATAGTTGTTAAGAATAAAATTAGAGAAATTGGAGAGTAAGTTGTCGATATATACCTATTTCCAAAGTAATCTAGTCTCACAACCAATAATATCACTTCACTCCCCCCCCAGCACATCATGATGACATGTTTCGAGTAGGACATATCCCGCATTGATGTAAATGTCCCAATTGGTGGGCTCTTGCGTGTTTCTCGCAACACGGTTGTTAAAGTGATGAAGGCTCCCTCCTATTGGGTAAAAATGTACACTTCATGAGGTAAGGGTATCCATAGTACCACATTTTTCTAGGTGGCTACATTTGGGCCATTGGGGTTTCCCATAACCACCTTCATGTGTTTGAACTTGGAAAAGTAAAGGTAGTGATAGCTATAATTTCCATACTCCCCACATAAATTGTAAGGGTAACCAGTCTGTAGCGTTACAAATTAAATAAGATAGGAATGGAACACATAAAATATTTTGGAAACACAAATATAGAAACATATAAAACAAGAGAGACAGAGATACATGTGGTTCACCTAATTTGGGCTACGTCCATAGAGAAACAACAAGTCCATCATTTTCTATTATCCAACAAACAAAATGGATACAAACTATAGAAAATATGTTGTAAATTCCTCTTCGCTCTCACACCATCTCCTCTATTTTTCTCTCTCAGAATACTACACAGCCACAATACAATTACCTCATATAAACTAAGGGTTTCTTTCTAGGGTAAAAAAAACCTAATTTAACATAACTTATATCATCAGATATTCTTCCTAATATACAACCTAGATTGACTACAAAATCACAAAACATTACAAGGAAATATTTTATTTAATTTTTCCTTCGGAGCATCTTCCCCAAAAACCCCCCAGGGGGGGCTAGGTGTTTTTTTCCATCCCCTTTAAACCCCCTCTGTGGCACTCCTAGTGGGGATGAAATTCCCCATAGAACCCCCCATCTAGGACTTGGATCCAAACCAGGCTAAAATAAGACCTCTAAATTAAGAAGATAATCAAACTCCACATCTTGCATGTAGAATTTTATTCCTTACTTGCCTCTATGAGTTATTTGAGGATTGATTAAGATTTTGGTTCCTATTGGTATGATTTCCCCAACCTTGTTCACTTGGTTGCTAAATTTTATCTCTCATTACTCTATTGGAAGGAATTGTTGGTTGTATTTACTTATGTGAAGGCCCATGTGTGTTGGAGGAAAGAGGATTGGAAAATGTTAAACCCTGAAATATTGAGGATTTGTGGATTTAGGATGTAGAAGTCCCTCTAGAAGGGAAATAGGGGTTTCCTTCTGCAAGATTCTCATGTGAGGGTTTGGATGTTGAAACACCATTATAGTTGCAATGGGTGGATTAAGTATCCCCCTACATGGAAGGGACATTAACTAGTATAGGAGGATTATGGTAATACCTTACCATTATAGGGGGAAAAGTTGGTATCCCATCCATGTAAACAAATGTTAGAGGTGGACCATATGGATTTTTGTAGTAGGGTAGTTGATTTCCATGTTAATGGTTACATATAGTAATGGACTACATGATGTTTTGAACAACATTCGATACCATTGATTTATCTTTACTGAAAGGTTTTGATCGAGGGGTTTCACAATGAATATATAGAGGTACCTTGATTTTGTGCAAACCAACTCAAATAATTGAGTCTTAGAAATGTTCGCTTCCTCATCTTGAGTTGTGGCAGTTGCAATGTCATTTTATATACATTGGCAAGAGGGAATTGAGTAATAAGTCTAATATAAGTTCTTTGGGGACTTTCATGTCGTATATATTATGTCGTCTATAACACTTGTGGATGTGATCAGTGATGTGGGTGGAGGATGATAATTGAAACTTAGATAATAACTCAAATCCCCTATCATTATGAATATGAATTTGGAAAAATGTGAGAAATGACTTATTGAGGGATTAAATTTTTTTGTGGGACACAACATTCTCGCTAGTGTACCACTTAGGAAAAAGGCTAGTGAGCATGTGTGAGAAGAGACTTAATCGAATTGAGTCAGAAAAGAATTTTTTTAAAAGAACATCATATACAAAAGTTCATAACATGGTTTTTATGGTATTTGATAGGCTTTCATTCAAACTTAGGGTTGTATGGAGGTAGTTTGGTGGGCATAGTAAGCCATGTCGCATTGTGAGCTATGGGATTAATTTTCAACTTTGAGAGATCTGCGAGATTTAAAGAAGTGAAAAATGAGAGATTAACAGTAGGATTTTCCATAGTTGTCTGGTGCATATGGGATGAGGTGCTATTTTAAGGAAAAGTGCTACCTAACATAGTGGCACGAACATTATATAAGCATAGAAAATATAGATGAATAAGTAACCTATAGATGGAAGGGTGAGAAAATGAAACTGCAAGTCATAACACTCATTTAACCAAAGGTGGGATATGTTAAAGGAAATGAGAGTTTTAGGGTGAAAATTGGTCGCTTATGGTGCTCAATTAAATGGATATATGGTTAGGTCGATGTGAAGTATGAAAACTAATGTATCAACACATAAAAAAAAATAAAAGACAAAGGTTTAATTACTTTAATGATGTTTAATTTGAAAATATAAAAGGTTTTAATTTGGGGTTTTCATATGAAATCCTAAAATAACTAACATCCTTGCACTTAGCAGTAACTGGGCATTCCAAAAAAAATTATTAGTGAGGGATGAGACCAGCAAGGAGGGTTATGGTGAGGGGTACGAGGGAATGTCTTGAAGAAATTGGCATTGTTCCTAGTACCTATTCAAAGGTGGATCTTGATGCAAGTGTTAGAACACTTGACACCTTGGAAATATTCCCTAAGATTTGGCTACTATGATACCTCCTTCTAGTGTGGCTAAGATAATTTTATCTTTTGGGTATCAACTAAAAATATTAAACAACTACGAAGATTGGTGAGACTGAAGGATGCCCATGATAATATTTAGTCTAATCCTTTTCTCCTCGTAGGAAAAACAATTTTCATTTTAATTTAGAATAGCTAATCTGACTCACACACAAATTGTCAATATGGGTACATTTTTTGTTTCAAGGTTACTATTCGAAATATATGTTGGAAAAAATGACAACTAGCAATAAGGAAATATTAAAACTAAACTTTGTAACTATCACTCCTAGTACTCCATCACATTTGTTGTTATGCTCCAAAACTTTCTCAAAATTTCAAAATGGAAAGAAACACATGTTGTATAATTAATCTCACTTTATCGCACCATCACTCTTATTCGAAAAGAAACAAAATTTTTGGAAAACATTCAACACTCAACAATTTTTTCAACAATAAACAAAAAAAACCAAATAACTATAACATAAATCAAATAGCCATCACAAAAATTAAGGGAACTGTTTAGGCCCTATTCTGTTACACGATGAGAGAGGTTACAATCCTACAACTATTCAATGCATGACAAAAATTTGTAACAATAACAATATATCATTCATAAATCATAACTAGGATAGAATAAAAATATTGTTATTGTACCTCTCTAACCAGTGATCCATGCTAAGAAGGAGGTCCTTTCCTCCTTAATAAGGGAAGGTGAAATACACAACACAAGCTAATCAGGAAAGGGATATTGAGCCAAAAAAGGTAATTATTTCTATTAATGAAAGCTGTAATACAATATTATAGTTCTAGTACTCCCTCCTCTAGTGTCTATCCATGCATTCTTCATGGGTGGAGAGTACATATTTTTTATAATTTTAGACTAATTTACATAGATTTTTCGAAAATAAGGATCATCATGATAATCTCTTGATTATCATGAAATCCAAATTGAGAGTATACAATATTTGTCTTATAACAAATTATCTCAATTCAAACATGATTTTAATAATTTTTCTATATTACAATGCTTTTCGAATTGTAAATGCTAACTATTTCAACTAATTTAGTTGCATTGTCTAGAAATGTCTCTTTTCAAAAGTAAAACTAGATTTGACATCTTTTTTTCCCAAACAAATATTTGTTACCAAGCATAATACAATAGAGTATCCAAAAGAATTTTAGTGTTGTATCAGTAGCATCGGCAGAGTCTTTGTTCCATATTTAGTGAGAAAAATTCGGGGAGATATTGTCCTCTAACAACATCTCAACAAGCCACACAACCTAAAAAAACCCTTCATCAATTAATTTATAAAATATCCTAAAGAAGTTACCTTTTATGTCAAATTATTAGAAAAACAAGATAATAAAGATGGCATACAAAAGGAAACATACTTTAGTCAATAGTGGTTGATGAAGTGAAAAGGAATGGATTTTAAAGTCAGAATGATAGGAAAATATAGGGAAAACAAATGCAAAAGAATATCTATTTTCCGTCCCAACATCTCCCCCCAACTTAAGAATCTGCATGTCCTCATGCAGACTTTTGTAACTAATTTATGACATGCTTTGAATAAAAATTTGAAAAAGCAAATGCCCATGTTGTGTTTTCATTGGGTATTTTGTAACCTCGAGTAACTAACTCCATTTCCTTCAATTTAACATAACTTTGGTATGGGTGTTGATACTTGAATACATGAAGCCAAATAAGTTGAAACTTGAATCCGAGTCCATATCAACGAATACCAGTTGTCTTGATACACTCTGCATATTGAGGTACCCTAGATATTGCATGTAGAAAATTTTGAAAACATTAGGCATCCGCACTCCTCAATTCCTCCTGAAAGGCTCCCAATCTTAGCTTACTCCCTTCCAATGCATCCTATTTTAGAAACCTGATACTCATCAGCCAACGATACATAATTTTTTTTTTTTAAATTTCGTTAACATCTTTTTAGTGGTTGGGTATTTCTACATCCTACTATATGCCAAATAAACTATTTGAGTGGGCCCTGGTTCATCCGAATAAGCAATTCCACAACTTTCTAATATGTTATTACCATATTTCAGGAGACCTTATAACTAACCTGGTTGTACATACATGAACTGAAGGCCCTTTGTTGAAAATATCCAACATGCAGTGTAATATTAAAAGTTCTCACTAAAAAACAAACATGCTAATGTAGCTACAACACACATAATAGATGTTGCTTTGAAAAAATGGCCTTCTGGAATGTCTCTATAAATGCTTAAGCATCCCTTACTAGATATGTTTGTTTCTCTTTGATTGTTCTTAATTGTAATATGAATATTTTTTCTTATAGGTACAAGGGGAGAAAGGAGAAGAGGTTTTCTAAATCAACGTAATATTCCCAAGGTTATGCATTTTCTCCTCTTCGTGTAACAACTTTACTTATTCTTGAAAATCTCCTACCCTCAAAATTTCTTACTTTATTTCTTCCTTGACCTTTACCAAATCATGAAGCATAAAATTTTCATCCCAATCCCTTTTAAGGTTGTCAACAATATCCTAATGTTTAATTAGCAGAATAAACTCACTTTGTTGGGAATCACAATTTTCAATAGACCAAAACTCGTAGGTGTTAGTCAACGATCACATTTCTAGAGATAAGGATAAAACAGAGGTGTTTAGTCCTTGTCGCGAAAGACATGGGGAGAATTGTTTTATACATTGTGAAAAAATCTCCCCCTAGTGGGAGTTGAATGTGTATATAACACGTTACCTATACTATGATACCACTTGTTGGAAATATAAAGGGGGGGGGGAGGGGGGTGAGTCAATATTTCCCTTATTTTTCAATTGGTTAGTTATTGTTTAACTATTCAGAGCATAAAACAAAAACATGAATAATAAATACTTAAAAATTTTCTGCAACAACTTCTTTGCATTATTTATGGTTTACATACACATTTACCATCTATGCTGGAAGGGATTATACAAATCCCCAAGTATGAGGGTGTTAGCAGATCAATTCTGCAACAGTCGTTAGCTCCCCTTAAAATCAACCAATCCACCCACTTCTACCACAACCACAAACTACCGTTATTGCAACCATTGTCCATTTCTACACTCTTAATTCATTTCCTTTGTTGCTGCTACCACTCTCACTTCCTCTACAAGCATATATTGTCTGTAGAAATTATACAACAAGCATGTATATCATGGGTTCAATCCGATATAACAATGTGCTAAATCTAGATACTGAATCAATTCTACAAATCAAATTTGGAATCAAAAACAAAATCGCCAATCACGTGAAGCAAAGAAGAATCAATCAAACCACAAGATAGATAATTTCCTGGGGAAAGCTTGCTGCTCAAAACCACACTATCTTCTATTGTATATTCATCATGGATAATGTTGGTTGTGGACCTTGATTATCTCATTTTTTTTGTATCATATCATTGGACCCCTTTACCTTAATGGGGAAACAACTCTTCCCATAATTAAATGCTGCTTAGGGGGTGCGGGGGGGGGGGGGGTTTCCGGGGAAGCTCCCTCGAAGCTAAAAACAGATGTAAAATTTCCTTGTAAAAGTATACTAATTTCTATTCAATCTGGGCCATTCATTAGGTGGATGATCTGACGGTAGAAGTTATGTTTAGTTTATGGTTTTTTTCCCTAAAAGGCAACCCCTTCCTTGTATGAGGGTATTGTATTGTGACTGTGTATTGTATGTGTATTCTCAGAGCAAGAAACAGATCGGGAGACTGTGAGAGAGAACAGAGGATATTACAACGGCTCTTCTATAGGTTGTGTCTCTTCATTTTACTGGATAATAGAAAGGAAGGACTGGCTGTTCGGGTTGGATGTAGCTCAAACTGGGTGAACCACGTATACCTATGTCTCTCTGGTTTTATGTGTTTCTTGTGCTTGTGTTTTCCTCATATTTTATGTGTTGCATTTCTCAGTAATATATAATTTTATAACAACTAGTATCGGAGCCAAGTTCTATTTGGCTAATAAACTCGCAGGAAAGAAGGGTTCCTGGTTCAAGTGGGAGCAATGGCAGAATATGGTAAATTTAGGGTCAAGAAATTTAAGCGCCAAAACTTCTCGCTGTGGAAGATGTAGATGGAAGATTATCTATATCATAAAGATCTATACCTACCATTGAGTGGAATAACAAAGAAGCCGATGACTATGAAAGATGCAGAATGGGAGATTCTCGATAGAAAGGCGCTCAGAACAGTACGGTTGTGCCTCGTGTCGTCGGTAGTCCTCAATATTTCGAAGGAAACAACAACATAGGGTTTGATTAAGGCATTGGTGAAACTATATGAAAAACCCTCATCCTCAAACAAGGTATTTCTTATGAAACATTTATTTAATATGAAGATTTCAGAAGTTGGATCTATTGCAAACCATTTAAATGATTTTAATACAGTTACCAGTCAGTTAAGTTCTGTAGGGGTAAAATTTGGTGATGAAGTTAGGGCTCTGTTATTTCTGTGCTCATTGCTAGAAAGTAGGAATGGTTTAGTTATGGCCATTAGTAACTCTGTCTCTGGATCTATTACTTTAAAGTTTGATGATATTGTTGGTCCTATCCTTAGTGAGTAAATGCGACGGAGAAGCTTCGGTGAGACATCAGGTAATGCTTTGAGTGCGGAGTCTAGGGAAGAAAAATGGAAATAGGAAAGAGATTAGAACATCACAGTAAATCAAGGAAGGTAGAGTGAAGTCTAGATCGGGGATAGTGTGCTAGAAATGCGGAAATAAAAGACACCTGAAGAAAGACTGTAGATCTTAGAAGGGAAAACAAGGAGACGCACATCAAGAAAACAATCATGAAGAAAATTTGATAGGTGATGCATTACAAGATGCTTTGATTATTTCTTTAGAAAATGTTACTAATTCCTGGGTGGTAGATTCAGGGGCCTCATTCCATGCCACACCTGATAAGAAATATTTTCATGACTATGTTCAAGGAGATTTTGGACAAGTTTGTTTGGACGATGATAAACCCTGTAAAATTGTTGGAATGGGTAAAGTTCTTGTAAAACAACAGAATGGAAACTAATGGTTGTTAAAGGAGGTAAGGCATTTTCCAGATTTGAAGAAAAATCTAATTTCAACAGGGTAGTTAGGTAGTGAAGGTTGTGTGAGAACTTTCACAGATAAAACTTGGAAGGTCACCAAAGTAGCCCTGGTAATAGCAAAAGGTGAAAAGGTTGGTACATTGAATTTATGTGATGGTATTTATAACTCTGTTAATGATTTAACTTCCACATGAGAAGATGCAGCATTATGGCATCATAGGCTCAGACACATGAGTGAGAAGGGGATGAATATTCTTCACTCAAGAAATTTAGTGCCAGTTTTGAAGAATATTGATTTGGATTTCTATGAGAATTGTATTTTTGGAAAATAGAAGAGAGTCAGATTTCTCAGAGTTGGGAAAGAAAAGAAGAGTGAAAACTTAGAGCTTGTGCATACAAATGTATGGGGATCTACTCAAGTATCATCTCTCAGTGGCTCTCGTTATTATGTTACTTTTATTGATGATGCAATTAGAAAAACTTGGATTTATTGTATTCAGAATAAATCTGATGTATTTGATACTTTCAAGAAATGGAAAGCTTTGGCTGAGATTGAGACAGGAAAGAAGTTGAAGTGTCTCATATCAGAAAATGGAGGTGAATATTGAAGCAAAGAGTTTTATAGGTATTGTTCAGAGCATGGAATTCATAGAGAGAAGAGAATTCCAAGAACACCACAAGAAAATGGTGTGTCAGAAAGGATGAACAAAAAAATCATGGAGCATGCAAGGTGCATGATATTGCATGTAGGATTACCTTTACAAATTTGGTTAGATGTTGTAGGTACTATTGTTTATCTAATAAATAGAGGGCCTTCAAGTTCCTTAGATGGTGGTATTCCAGAGGAAGCATGGATAGGTAAAATGGTAAACTACTCTTTTTTAAAGCCTTTTGGCTATGAGGCCTTTGTCCATATTAATAAAGAAAATAGAACAAAGGTTGAGGCAAAATCAAAGAAATGTACCTTTATTGGATATGGTGTTAATGATTTTGGTTATCGATTATATGATTATTAAAATCACAAAATCATTAGGAGGAGAGATGTAATATTCAATGAAAAGGTCTTGTATAAGAATCGGCTGCAGGAAAAGAAACAGGAAAAAGAAAACAAATAATACAAATTTCTTGATGAGATCACAGAAAAAGTAAAGGTCCCTGAAAATAATAATAAGAAACAACCACAACAAAAGCAACCACCACAACAGTAACAGGCACCTCAAACACCTGAAAGTGGTGTCAGAAGATCTACCAGGATAAGTAGAGCCCCTAAATGATACTCTCCATTATATTATTTATTTTTGATTGATTCTGGTGAACTCGAATGTTATGGAGAAGCAATGCAGGTTGAAATAAGGAAGAAGTGGGAGCTAGACATGGAAGAAGAGATGGACTCCTTAATACATAACCATACTTGGGACTTAGTCAAATTTCCTGTAGGCAAAACAACATTGAAGAATAAATGGGTTTATAGGCTGAAGGAAGAAGATGGAGGAAACAGAGATACAAAGCGAGACTTGTGGTGAAGGGGTTTGCACAGAAGAAAGGTATTTATTTTGATGAAATATTTTCTCATGTTGTGAATATGACTTCAATCAGAACTATTTTAAGTCTTGTAGCAATGGGAGATTTACATCTTGAACAGTTAGATGTAAAGACATCATTTCTCCATGGATATTTGGAGGAAGAGATCTATATGGGGCAACCCGAAGGATACGGGGTCAAAGGGAAAGAAAAATTAGAGTGCAGGCTAAAGAATAGCTTGTATGGCTTAAAACAAGCTCCAAGGCATGGTATCTAAAAATTTAAAAGTTTATGTCTGAACAAGGTTATACTAGATGTCATTCTGATCATTGTGTTTATCTAAAAAATCAAAATGATAGAAGCTATATTATATTTAAATTTTATGTATATGACATGCTTGTTGTAGGGTCTAACATGTAGGAAATAAATGTGCTCAAAAGAAAATTGGCAAATTCATTTTCAATTAAGGATTTGGGAGATGCAAAACAAGTCCTTGGTATGAGAATAACTAGAGACAGGAAAAATCGCAAATTAACATTGTCTCAAAATGAGTACATAGAAAATGTGTTCAAAATATTTAATATGCAGAATGTAAAACCAGTTAGCACAAATTTTGCTAGCCATTTCAAACTTAGTAAGGAGATGTGCCCCAAGGCCCAAGAAGAAATGGAGTATATGTCTAAAGTTCCATATGCATCCGTAGTTGGAAGCTTAATGTATGCAATGGTCTTCAAAAGGCCTGATATTGCACATGCAGTGGGAGTTGTAAGAAGGTACATGAACAATCCAGGAAAAGAACATTGGATGGTAGTGAAATTGATTCTCAAATATTTGAGAGGTACCACAAATCAAGCATTATGATTTGGTGGTTCAAACATTTCTCTACAAGGATATGTTGATGCAAATATGGCAGGTGACAGAGATAACAAGAGGAGCACTACAGGATATGTATTTACTGTAGGTGGAACAACTGTCACTTGGGTTTCAAAAGTCCAAAGTGTTGTTGTAGTTTCAACAATAGAAGCAGAGTATGTTGCTGCTACAGAGACTAGTAAAGAAATGATTTGGTTACAAAGGTTTATGGATGAATTGGGTAAGAAGCATGATATGGGCATGTTATAAAGTGATAGCCAAAGTGCCATTCATCTTGCAAATAAGTCAAGATTTCATTCTAGGACTAAACACATACAGCTCAAGTACCATTTCATATGGTGAGTATTTGAAGATGGACAGTTGAAGCTGGAAAAGATACACACTAACCTAAATCCTACAGATATGCTAAAAAAAAAATTAACCAGGGAGAAACTGAGATTATGCTCAGTTTCAATTGGTCTTCAATGATCACGACGAATATGAGAAACAACTAGGTCCAAAGAGGAGTCATTGTCCAACAAATGAAGCTGCGGTGGAGTTGCTACAATCAGTCTCCAAGTGGGAGATTATTGGGTGTGGAGACTGATTATCTCATTTATTTTGTATCAAAGCATTGGACTCGTGTACCTTAATGGGGCGGCAAACACTGCCTATAATTAAATGCTACCTAGGGGGTCCGGGGGGGGGTGGCTATGACTTTATGGAGCGCCCCCCTGGTGGGGGGTTTGGGGGGCAGCGCCCTTGAAGCTAAAAACATATGTAAAATTTTCTTGTAAAAGTATAGTAATTTCTAGTCAATTTGGGTTGTTCGTTAGGAAGATGATTTGACGGTAGAAGTTATGCTTAGTTTATGGGTTTTTTCCCTAGAAGGAAACCCATTGCTTGTATGAGGTTATTGTATTGCGGCTGTGTATTATATGTGTATTCTCATAGTGAGAAAAAAATAGGGAGACTGTGAGAGAGAATAGAGGATATTACAATGGATCTACTGTAGGTTGTGTCTCTTCGTTTTGCTGGATAATAGAAAGGAAGGACTGGCTGTTTAGGGTGGAGGTAGACAAAACTGGGTGAACCATGTATATCTGTGTCTCTATGATTTTATGTTTTTCTTGTGTTTGTGTTTTCCTCATATTTTATGTGTTGCATTGCTCAGTAATATATAATTTTCTAACAAATACATCAAACAATTACATATAACTCCTCTCACAAGAGCCCTGATGTACTCAATTAGTTGTCTCGCACTATCCTGGACAAAACTAACCAACACTTAGCCAATTCTCAGCCACTAAATAGCCTGCCTTGATTTCACAATTCATGTGGAATGCAATCCCTATTCCATAGTAATTTTGGCCTTCCTTAACTGCGCAAGGATCATGGGAAATCCAATGGGTGTTTGGTTGCATGGGTGCAACCCAATAATCCGATAGCTTATAGTCAACATTCCTTTCACCTAGATATCAACTGGGTCTCCACTAGAACTCACATGCATGCAACTAATAATAGTAAATCCTTAGTTGAATGTGAGATCACTAATTGTGAATTAAATAATATTTAATTCACTTGATCTCTCACTAGTGTATCAAATAGTTACAACTAGAACAACTGAGTTTAACTCATTTAACTAACTTAAATTGATTACAAACTGCGTTAACTAATGCACCACTATACTTCGAACTATGTTACAACTATAAATACTTTGCATGCATCACCAACTATCCTCAACTCAAAATTCACGAGTTAACTAATTTTATCACACTCATTTAACTATTGTAAGTTATTTTGAGATTATATTACATTTTATTTTCCATATTAATTAAGGGATAAATAAAATAGACATGCACAAAATTTAGGCCACACCAGTGTAGGTGCTACTAAGACCTATGGTCCCACACTAGTGTAGGTCCTGCTTCGACCTCCTAGTCCCACACTAGTGTAGGTGCTGAAATTTTTTGTTGAACTTCAACACTCCCTCTAAACAAGAAAGGGATTATCTTTCACCATGATACTGCCTCTATGGTATTCGAATTTTCTCCTGGTGAGCGCCTTCATGAGAAAATCTACATCCTGATCTTCTCTAGTAATTTACTAAAGTAACATTATGCACCTATACACATAATATCTGAGATGGTGGTACCGGATATCTATGTGCTTGGATATATCATGAAGCATAAGATTAATTGAGAGTTTAATGCAACTACGATTATCACAATGTATCACTTTCGGATCCATCTGAGAACCAATCAAACCAACCAGGATCTCTCTCATCCAGATAGCGTCTTATGTATCTTGACTTTCTGCCATGTACTCTTCTTCCACTGAACTAAGTGCCACATATCGTTGATTCCTACTGTACCAAGAAACTGTTGACGATCCTATACTAAAGATCCCTCCTAATGTGCTCTTTTTCTCTAATGAACTATCTACCTAATCTGCATCCATGAAGCCTTGAAGCTTTACTCCCTCTGTCCACTTGTACCATAATCTATACTTAGATGTGCCCCTAAGGTATCTCATGAGATTCTTCCCCACCTTCCAAAAGAGCTTGGTAGGCTTAACCATAACTTGACTCAGCTGGTTAACTGCGTAGAAAATGTTTGGCCTCGTGTTCACTAAGTACATGAGTGAACCAACTAGTTGCATGTAGACAATAGCATCCACTACCTCTCTAGAAGTAGCATTCTATTTCCTCCAATTTCCTGGAAGAGGAGTGTCCATGGGTTTGCGGCTCTCCATGTGAAACCTACCCAGTATCTCTTTGGCATACTTGCCTTGAGAAACAAAAATTTCACCATCTCATTGCCATATTTTAAAACCAAGGAAATAATGAAGGAGTCCCATATACTTCATTTCGAGCTACTTTGCAATATCTTCCTTGCATGAGTGTATCACCTTCTCATCACCAGTCAAAATTAGATCATCAACATAAAGAACACTAATCAATAGCCTACCCTCAACCACAATATGATACAGGTTTGCATCAGTTTCACATTTGGTGAAGTCCAGTGTGGTGAAATAACTATTAATCTGAGTGTATCAAGCACGAGGTGCTTGCTTTAGCCCATACAATGCTCTCTTTAGTGGACGCACATGCGACTCACTGTAAAAGATTTCGAAACCTTTTGGCTACTCTATGTACACTTCTCCCTCAATAACTTCATTCATAAACATAGTTCTCACATCCATCTGATGAATGCGCCACCCCATCTATGATGAGAGTGCAATGATGGATCCAATGGAAGAGTACCTTGCAACTAGTACAAAATTCTCATCATAATCAATCCCCTCAATTTGTGACAATCCTTAGGCCACAAATATGGCCTTGTAATTCTCCACACTTCCATCATCATCTTTCTTTATCTTGTGGATCCATCTAGATTCAACGACTTATTTACCGACCAGTCTTGGGACAATCTCCCATGAAATTTTCTTAACAATAGAGTCATAATCCTCCACCATTGTATCAACCCAAATTGGTTGTTGCACTGCCTCTTAAAATGAATATGGTTCAATCACAATACATTTTCTCATAAGAGCCATGTATCCAGTAAATCTTTCTGGAGATTGTCTCTATCTATGCTATGAAGTAGGGGCTCCTACATTCTTTGTTGCATCAACTAATAATCTATCAGTTTCCATGATGCGCCTTATACCATTTCTGATGGATGGCTCTGCATGAGTGTTTTCTGCCGCTCCATGATCCTCCCAATGTGGCTGCTCCACATATTGAGGCTCGTCCTTAGGAACCAGGATTTCCTCCTCCGCATGCAAATATAGCTCCCTCTCAAGGGACAATCTCATGGCTTTCTCCTCATCAAATTTTATAACCCATCGCACAACAGTCATTCTATTGTTTGGAAAATACAACTGATAGTTGTGGGGAGTTTTATTGTACCCCAAAAAAATCCCAATCTCAGTTGTTGGTAACATGCACATAAACACATCAGCCAAAATCTTAAAATGTGAAACATAAGGTTTCTTTCCAGTGAAAGCCTCTTTTGGTGTACTCATCCCATGTATCCTATGAGGACAACGGTTATGGAAAAATACCGCTATGTTGCATGCCTCCACCCATAGATGCATCGGTAGGCCTTGATCATGCAACATCGCTCTTGGTGCACCCACAATCATTATGTTATTTCTTTCAGCGACCCCATTATACTGTGGGTTATGAGGTGCTTTAAGTTATCCTTGAATTACTTCTTTGTTGCAGAATTTCTTGAATTCGTTAGAGATGTACTCACCACCATTGTCAATCCTTAGAGCCTTCGCTTGCTTCCCCATGTATTTCTCCACTAGTGATTTAAACTTAAGAAACTTTGAGAATTTCTGATATTTCTTCTGCATGAATTAGATCCAACACTTCTGAGAAAATTCATCAATAAATATCACATAGTACTTATGCTTTGTTGTCGAAGCAACAGAGAATGGTCCACACATGTTTCTGTGAACTCTCTCAAGGATCCCTGAGGCTCAATTCTCCTTCTCATGAAAGGTGGCCTTTACATATTTTCCCATAGTACATCCCTTGCGTGTGTTTGATTGTGTAATTGTACCCTTGGGAAGACCCGTAGAAATTTGTTGCATGACTTTTAAGGCTCCACGGTGAAGATGACCCAATATCTTGTGCCATAAATTGCCCTCATCCTGGCTCACTAATTTGTCTGCCTTACCCATCAATGTTGCACCACCATATACATCTAGCTTATAGAGATTCTTAACTCGAATCCTAATATTCTTGGCTTGTCCTATTGTTTTGTGTCGCAGGAAAGCTTTTCCTTCACTAAAAACAACATCACATCCTCTATCCTCTAACATTGCAACTGAGACCAAATTTTTCGTCAAGTCTGGTACATGCATTACATATTTTAATTGAAAGGGTTTACTTGGCTATCTCTGGAAAGTAATGGTACCAATATCGGTAGCACTCTACCACTCGTCATCACCCATTTCGATATGCATCTGGAGGTCCTTCTCCTCCAAGCTACTGAAAAGTTCCTTGTCTCCCTTCATGTTAACATATGCACCACTATCCAAATACCACACTGAACCCATTGCACTTGACACCATGCATGCAATGAGTGACAAGTCAAGCTAAAATTGTGAGGCCAAAGCCTCACCCGCTTTAGATCCTGAAGCCTTCTTGTTCTTATTTTTTTGTTGATAGTTAGTAGCATAATTCCCATGCTCGTGACAATGAAAATACCTCACTCTGGACATGTCATGTTTATTTCAATATTGGGACTCATATTTGGAATGGAACTTATTTCCTTTCCCCTTATTTTCCTTTGCAGCCAAAGCATAATCTTCTTCATCTTCATTCATAGATGAAGATCCTTCTCTGTTATTGCATCTAGACTCCTCCTACACCAAATTTGACCAAATTCATTCCCAATCTGTCAGCTTTTCCCTTACATTGACAGAGTCTTGATAACTATGCGAACTCTTGAGAAGTCCTAGGAGATCTACACTCACCAAGTCATCATCAGAGATAGTAATTCTAATGCTACCCATCTCATCCCGACACTGGACAAACTTTGTTAAATATTTTGGCATGGAGTCGCCTTTCTCCATCTTGATCTTCCTGATTTGACCTTTCAGTGCCAATTTCCTATGGTCAATGCTGCTCTAAAAAATCCTTCCACATAGCATATGGTGTGGCTTTACAATGGAGAATTGAGACAATTAGGTTTCATTCTCCCTCTAGTAAGATCCTCCTCTCCTTTTCCACTTTCTTTTTCCATGCATCAAAATTTGCAGCATGTGTCACGACGGGTTTAGGAACATCATTGTCAATGAATTCCTTCAAGCCATTGTCTTTGAGTACTTCCTCCATCCTTTCTTTCCAATAAATATATTTAGAGATGCCCTCGAGTGCACACTCCAATCTCAAGCCATTGAAAGCCATTTTGATACTGAATCAGCTGTAGCACCAAGAAATACTTTTGCAAATTTGAATTCTATTCAGTCACAAGCTCAAATCCTCCTCCACTATTGTGATTTCCTATGCTCTAATACCATGTAGAAATTATACAACAAGCATGTATATCATGGATTCAATCCAATCTTACAATGTGCTAGAACTAGATGTTGAATCACTTCTAAAAATCAATTGTGGAATAAAAAACACAATCGCCAATCACATGAAGCAAAGAAGAATCAATAAAACCACAAAATAGATAATTTATTGAGGAAATATTGCTGCTAAACTCCCCACTATATTCTATTGTATATTTAGCATGGATACATGAAACAATTACATACAATTCTTCTCACAAGACCCTCCTATACCAAGAAAATTGCATCACATTGTCCTAGAAAAAACGTACCAACACTTATCCAGTTCTCAGCCACTAAAAAACCTACCTTTCTTGCATAGTTCATATGGAATGTAATCGATATTCCACAAAAATTTTGTCCTTCCTTGACTACGCAAGAATAATGGGAAATCCAATGGGTGTTTATTTGCATGAGTGCAACCCATAATCCTACAACTGATAGTCAACATCCCTTTCACCTAGATCTCAAATGGGTCTCCACTTGAACTGACATGCATGCAGCTAATAATAGTAAATCCTTAGTTGCATGTGAGATCACCGATTATGAATTAAATAATATTTAATTCACTTGATCTCTCACTAGTGTATCAAATAGTTACAAATATCACAAGTGAATTTAACTCACTTAACTGAGTTAAACTGATTACAACCTACATTAACTAATGCACCACTACACTTAGAACTCTGTTACAACTAGAATTACTCTGCATGCCTCACCAACTACACTCAACTCAAAATTCATGAGTTAACTGAGTTTATCACACTCAGTTAACTCTTACAAGTTATTTTCAGATTATATTACATCTTATTGTCCATCTTAATTAAGGGATAACTAAAATAGATATCCACCAAATTTAGCCCACACTAGTGTCGGTGCTTCTAAGGCTTCTGGTCTCACACTAGTGTGGGTGCTTCTTCGACCTCCTGGTCTCACACTAGTCAAGGTGCTGAAATTTCTTATTGAACTTCAACATTGTCCCCACTTCAATTTCCGATGTTGTTGAACCCCGCTACTACTACACCTCTTGTCACTTATTTTGTCATATCAAATACCAGTTGAAAACACCTCTAAAAATTATTACATAAATCCATGCATAAAATAACAGTGATGTACTTCCAAATCTTCCTATGTATTTATTCACTGCCAATATATCAAAGCATGTCTCATCACAGACATGTCTCAGCATGCAACTTACATAATATTGCTTAAATTCAAACCCTTCTTGGATTCAAACATTGTTTAACATTAAAATTCATAAAAAATATCATTGTTTTCATGGTCACTGTCATCAATATCTGAGTCACACATCAAGGGTACTATTATATAATAACTATGCATATATGGATACTTTCATGCAATGATAATTCATATTTAGGTCATCATAACATAGCTATTCACATTCATGCCTCACTATCATATAGGTCACATTCATGCAAATACATATTCCTCAAGTCACTTTTATATTATCATATAAAGTCACCGCCACTATCAAACTCCACTAGAAACTAATTCAAAGTTTATTGTCACTTGTTATGATATTTAATATCAATAGTATTGGTCAATTATTTTCCTTGAGATAGAAACTTTGTGAAGTTTCTTTCCTTAATACTCTACTCACATTGTCAATCCATATTCGTAAGAGGATTTTTGTTTTAGCATATTGAGTGTTGAAAGCACACAATGGAAACCCTAGCTTAATTTTTTCTCAAACAATTAAATTAATCCAAAAAGTATCAACAAGATACTAAAGAGATTTACTTGTACTTAGGCTTAATATATTTATGAATTTCAACATAAGCACCACTTAGATCCATTCATATCTTGTTCTAGCTTCCACCCATAGGTATACCCTCATTGTTGTAAATAAAACAGATTCTAGGAATGTACATGTAACATACCCTTCTATAGTTGTAAATTTAATGTACTTATCAGATGTCATAGTCAGAAATACTTAACCTCAGCATGTGAAATAGTCCATTGGTTACATCTATACCATACAGAAATAGACTATTTTGTGTCTTATTTTCTCCAAATAAGCATGCTATAGATTTGATGAGATTAGCCTATCAATTTCTCTATGTAGTCTCCTCTACCTCACGACTGTACACAATTACTAGGTCCCAAAATGATATAAATGATTGGTTTGTTACCAAGAAATGAGTGATATTTTCCAAAGTATTATTGTCTTATTGTGTTCTTTTTGCTTCATTCCTTAACTATACCATCTCCGTTTATTGTGATGAGGTTGCAATTGCTGCTCAATGCTATGCTAATATATGCATCATGGTCTGTCATATAATCTCACAAGTCACTATCAAGGTCAAGGTTATTAGTTATATCATTCCGCCACAAGAATCATGACTATGGTTTATTATTATATCAGACAACTATTTGTTTCAACCATATGTAAAAGATACAATGTATGTCTCCATAAACATTTAAGAAATACAACATTCATACAAACAATCTATTCACTTTATTCAAGTTTCGTCGGACTTCAAATATTCCAAAACACTTTGTTTTATTGGCATCTAGTTTGCTATAGTTATAAGAGTTATTTTCTAGTTTGAAGTGTTATTTCAAATTTCTGAAATGCACCACAATGACCCTAAGAATATTTTGGAGTCTTTTTTATGAATAGATTACTTCTACTACTTTTCAAAATCTCAGAGAATCCTCATATTAGTGCTTATTGAAACCACCTCAAGTTGACTTTGGTTAAGACTTGAACATGAACCTTGATGACCTTCCCTCAAAGAGAATGTACAAGTTATTAACCTATTTCATGACTTCACTCAGAGGATTTGATCACAAAACAATAAGATTACCTTAAATATTATTTTTGAACATAATAGTGGCAGTTCTAAAGTGAATAAAACGAGTTGTTTTGTGATCTATATACTTTGAGTGATCTGAGGAATTTTGGATTTAGAGTCACCTTAGAAATAGTTAGGTTAGCTTGGATTAGACCTCACCACCTTCATAAACAACTTGCAAAAGGAGTATTATTTTTCATCAAAAAATAATTACAACTTGTTATGCCCTAGTCATAGAAATAAAATTTATTGAAGCCACACATGTTAAGGTATTAAACGTCTAATAGAAGCTTTATCAGATTACAGGTTCCTTGGAAGTATAGGCCACAAGCATATCTACATTCATTAGATCTAATATTAAAGCTTGTGGGTTTTGTATGGAACAAATATTTCAGACTAAGAAATGCATACATGAAAAATTGAATCATAAATAACCAAACGAAGCTCCTTAAGGACACATTCAGTTTCAGATTAGAAAATTCATGCACCAAACCTATAGAACCTTATAAAGAATTTTGTATCAACAAAATACTTTTTTGTTTCAGAGAAGAAAATGAAAAAATAAAATTATGTCTTTGCTGGTGTTATAGGCCATTTTGTCGCATTTGGTCAATAGGCCTACAAACCAAATCAATCCACATCCATTAACATGTTGTCATCATCCGTACATAGATTCCTAAGCATGACCTTTTCTAATAATTGTGTTTCTGGGAAAATTACTCCAAAACAACACTTTTAATCCCCATCGCACCCTACCCCTTTAGAAACTTGCGTTCAACAATAGTTTTATCCCTTTTGCACCAATGTTGATCAACAATAGCTTGTCCCTTGCAAGGGGTCCTCTGATTCTAGAAATTCAGAAAAATTAAAAATAATCCTGAAGCTTCCTCTTCTAGAAGTTTCCAGGAGTTGTTTTAACCATTTTCCTTGGATAAGAAGCTCAAATATTGTCTGATCCTACCTTGGAGATTTCATCTCTTTTCCCTTTAGATCATCCTCCCATATTAAGTGGACCTGAAGACTATATTACTAAATGGATAAGAATTCATAAACTATATCACTCTCCTATATATTCACTACCATCCACAACATCTGGGTTGGATTTTAGAGATTGATTATTTCCTCATGTTGTTTCCTTCAATCTAAGAGAGTCATCATCTTCATGCATTAGGGTGACATTGAGGTCTTCTTTATGAAAAGGAAGGACAAGTCAACGTGTGGATATATCTACAAGACAACGCTATCTTTGGTTGTAAACTCTCTCCTATTTCTATTAATACAAAGAGTATATTGTTTTCCTATATGTGTTATGTTATGTTTACAGTCATTTATTTAAATTCATCGTCGATTCATTGAATAGAGTGATTGAATCATGTTATATAGATGTTGTATATCTTTGGCTTGTTTTGGTTGTATGTGCAGGTTCTAATTATAGAAATCGGAGTTGGGATTTAAAATTACTATCCAAGAGGAAAGTAAATCTTGTGATGAATTCCATGTAGGCCTCTTTCCATATTTCAATTTCTCTAAGGTAAACTCTATATTTGTTGCTTTTTTTTTTGTTGTAGACTAGTCCACTAGGTCTAGGGGAGATAATTTTGTCTGCAATCGTCAATATTGCATAATAGATGGCCTTCAAACTTAAGAGTTGATATATTTTATGCTTAGAATTGATGCCTTAGATATGGGATGAATCATAAAGAGCTATCCATAGAACCTTCGATATTCCTCCTATAATGAAAACAAAAAATCCTAATACCCTAGAAATTAAAATATGTGCCTTGGTCATAGAAATTTTAAAGAAGAAACATTGTTTCTCAATTGAAATTTGATTCCTCTCTCAAAATTATTTTAACTTATATACATTTGTGGAGAAAATTTAGACTGGGGTAACTTAGGGATTAGGAGGGGGGAAAATCAATTTTGAATTTTTAACTTTACTAAGAAAAAAATTAGTTTGGACCATTTAATTAATGTTTGGATCATATAATGATTTCTCCATAACATTAAAATTCTTAATGGTATTAAATAATTAACTTTACTGCTTGATATGTACCATAGTCTAGAAAATATTAAAATGCCACATTATCCATGCTTTAGCTTCTTAATCAATTTGTAGTGCCACATCATCACCCTTGGGGTTTGGGACATTGGTCGGGTGTGTTTTCTTTGACAAGGCATATCTAACAAGCCGTTAGGGCTCTCATGATGATCCACATATCAACTAAATCAACATGACAATGAGAATCATTGACAAGGTTATCAAGGTAAACTTGGTGATCTGCTACCTTAGAAACCTACAACAATTGTAGGGTATATGTGTCATCCATGGAAACGAGACCCTAGAGCTATGGTTTCATCAAGTTTCATCATCATGTATCTTCCATGACACTTTACACCAACTTAACATCTGACATTCAATCGAAATCTTATTTCTTCTTGATATCCTGATCCTGCTCGCCATCCTTCACCTTCTCCCACTTTAACATTAATGCCAATGTACTCAACAATACCCCCCTCTTTCATTTATTTTAATGCACCTAGCATTACAAGGCATTTGCATCATGCATCTCTCTCTCTCTCTCTATTCATTCTTCCAATATTTTCTCCCCCTTTGACATCAACCGAAAACGGTGGGTTGCACGTCCTTGAAAATATATTCAAGTGATGTGACATCCCTACCAACATGCTTACTTGATGAATCATATCTACAAGATCCCCTGAAAATGTCCTTTGTGACTGCATCATTTTTTCTAGGCTTCCTCTAGCAATGAAATTTCCTACTCTATCATCTCTTCCAATACATAGGCTCCCCAAGATAATATCCTCTGATATAAACTTCCGATGTCTCAGTGGATCTACCAATTGTATAAGAATTCACCATGAGGCACATTTTCTCTACTAGACGCTACTGGTTTTGTCAAAGTTTCTTATGAATATTGTTCCTTATTAGTTCGGTGAAGTCCACGTCAAGTAACTTCTACAATCTCGTGAAAAGTGGCCAAAATTATGGCATTGGTATCACTCTTCATTTGGCTTGAGTAATGGGGAAAATGTGTTGTAACATATTCTTTTAAGGGTATATGGTATTTTTTATTGTCTTCCAAAAATAATCTCTCTAGGGATTTTATAAAACCCTCTATCAATACTCTTGTTGTATCCCCTTCAATCTTGAGCTCTATGGCCATAGTTAGAACATGTGTAACAATAATCATGAAATTTTCTTGCATACCTAGGTGTATAGGGTGATTATGTTATAAAGATGTCTTTCCCTTGAGAGTATCTGAGACTTTGTTTCTCTCCATTATTTAATGTTTTCTATGAATTGGTGTCTTCAATGAATCATCTTTATTTCTTAAGGTATTGGTTGTTAGGATATTTCGACACATAGGAAATAGTTAAGAATAACTTAGTCTAGTGTAGAGTTACGTAAAGTGTGTTTCTTTACCATGTAAATTTGTAACTTATAATCCGACGGTCACGATTTGTAGTGATCCGACGGTTATCTCTCACCTTGGTATTAACGACACTTGATATGTGGCTTAGCACCCGATTGGTCCATGATCTACATTCAAAGAGCATGGAGGGTCATTTTTCCAGTAACCATTTATGAGAGAAACATATGTAACTTTTCCTTTTATATTAATAAATTTCTTGAAGTGGCTGCGTTGGCTCAGGTTGTGGATTGTTTCCCTCTTTGAGGGTTTTAACCAGGTGATTATACTAGTGCACTGATTTGTGATCTGTTTGTGAGTGATGACCTTTGGTTCTTGATCTATGGAACTGACCCTATAAAATGCTACATGGTATTAGAGTTACTTTGAGGGCCGCATCCATTGTTGATCAAAATCCAAAGCCGGTTTGACTACATGCGAGTGCTGTTTTGTAGATCTAATATTTATGAACATTTTTGGGCTTGAAGAATTGCTTTGTTGTGTCCAGAGCATCTTTTACAGTGAGGAACACCTTTCGTTCCATGTGAAACGATTTCCGACTGCCCAAGTTATGACAGTTTAGATCTGGAGGTATAAAGCATCTTTTTTGCAGTTATATTTGTTAATAGTTCTGCTTATTTCGGTTTATTATGTTTATTTTCGGTTCATAGGTTTTATTTATTTGCCGGATCTATACCCTCTTCTCTGTGTATTCTCTTTTCTATGCGCTACGTCTGATCTCGACAAATTAGAAATAGGAAAAGGGATTTTTTTTTCTACTTACGCTCTTTCAAACCGTCTTTTATACTAGTGCACTGATTTGTGATATGTTTGTGAGTGATGACCTTTGGTTCTTGATCTATGGAACTTACCCTATAAAATCGTACATGGTATTAGAGCTACTTTGAGGGCTGCATCCATTGTTGATCAAAATCCAAAGCCGGTTTGACTACATGCGAATGCCGTTTTGTAGATCTACTATTTATGAACATTTTTGGGCTTGGAGAATTGCTCTGTTGTGTCCGGAGCATATTTTATAGCGAGGAAAACCTTTCGTTTCATGCGAAAATATTTCCGACTGCCCAAGTTATGACAATTTAGATCTGGAGGTATAAAGCATCTTTTTTGCAGTTATATTTGTTAATAGTTCTTCTTATTTCAGTTTATTATGTTTATTTTCGGTTTATAGGTTTTATTTATTTGCCGGATCTATACCCTCTTCTCTGTGTATGCTCTTTTCTATGCGCTACGTCTGATCTCGGAAAATTAGAAATAGGAAAAGGGATTTTTTTTGCTACTTATGCTCTTTCCCGCGTCTTTGTGCGATCTCGGGAAATCCGAAATAGAAAAAAATTGATAGTTGCTGATAAGGGTAGATAAAAATATAACATTCTGCCGTAAGGCTTTGCATTTCATTTTTTTTCTTTGTTTTTTTGTTTTTTTGTGCAGGAAAAGGCACACACACGAAAGAGATTAAAAAAAAAAAACCCCTTCCTCCTTTCAAACAATAACAAAATCCTTTTACTATCTCACATGGTGAGGAGTTAGTTTATGAGAATAGAGGTCCTGGGTTCAAATCTCTTTCTCAAGCTTATTTTTGTAAGAAAAAATTGTTAAAAGGGGAATTTTTTTTTAAAAGTCGCACTTCATCCCGTTCCCGTAACTATTCGACATCTTCAACTTGTTTTTTCAGAAAGGCATAACTTATTCATCCGGAAGCCGTTTTTTGAGCCGTTTTTTTTTAAACAGCCTAATTTTTCAAGATATTTACATTGGAGTAGTTAGTTTCAGCTTTTCTTAGCTTGAATTTTTAAAAAAAAATGGAAAGTTCATGCCCAATTTTTCTTAACAACATGAATTATTTCCAATGTCTACCTCACATGGTAGATATGCTTAGAAGTAAAGAGCTTTACAAAATAGCCACATGGCTAGAAACTAAACCTTCTGATGATGATAAAGTTGCTAAATGGTGAAATAAACAAGATCAAGCATGAGGGTTGATAGGAATTTCCATTTCTCAAGCTCTCTGATTTCATATCCTTGACATTGACACCCCTCATGAAGCCTTGGACAAGCTAAATACTATCTTTGGCATTCAAAATCAAATTAGGTCCCATTACCTTGAAAATGAGTTTCTTACTTTGGATCCCAATCATTTCTCCTCTATTGAGGATTTTTTTTCCAAATTCAAGACCCTTATAATTCTTTTAGAAGGTTGTAAGGTCAAAAAGGAATATGGTAGCCTCATTTATTTCATTATTGCTAAGCTTGGCCCTGCATACTCTGTATTTTTTTCTGCCTTCCATTCCACTATAGAAGCCATCATTTCTTCAAGAACTACCTACAAGAATCCCTCTTTTGATTCCTTTTACGATTATTTGATAATAGAACAAGAAAAACTCTTACGCCTTGGTCTTATCACTTCTAGAAATGCTTCTAAGAAAGCCTTAGCAACCCAACATCGATCATATCAAAAGAATCCCAAGAAGTTGTATCCTAAAAAGTATGGTCCGAAACCAAACAAGGGTCCTAAGCAATTTTAGCCACAAAATAAAAAAGCAACTCACCAAAATGATAAGGCATATAAAAATAAAGAAATGAAGACAGATACACATTGCAACTTTTTCAATCATGATGGCCATATAGAGTCCAAATGTTTTAATAAGATGGAAGCCTTAGAAGCAACAATGAAGAAGCACAACATCAATTTGGAGCACTCTTCATCTTCATCTTTAGGAATGGCACTTTCTTCTTGTGGTTTTCAAGCATCAAGGTCTAGTTATGCATTAAATGTATCTTCCTCTTCTCATTCTCATGAGTGGCTCATTGATTCTGGAGCTTCTTATCACATGGCCAAAAATAAAGCCATGTTTTCTTCTTTAAATGATTGTAACACCAAACATATTTATGTTGGTGATGATAGATCTCTTATTGTTGTAGGATCTGGAACCATTCATCTCGAGAATGGTCAGTTTAAAAATGTACTATGTGTTCCTACCTTGTCATGTCACCTTCTCTCTATTTATTAGATAACTCATTCAGGTAAAGGGAAAATAGTATAATTTTCACCTCATGATGTTGTAGTCAAGGACGTCAAAGATCCTAAACATATTTTAGCTACTGGCATTGATGATGATTCCAAAAGTTTGTATAAGTTTGACAAATTTTGGTCATCATGTCTTCCCTCCATTTTTTTTTTCTCATAATGATGAAGCGAGCAAACTTTGGCATGAGCAATTTGGTCACTTAAGTTATCACTCTCTTCAAACTCTATGTAAGGAAAATATGGTGACAGGTCTTCCTATGGTATCTTGCCGAGACGGTGTTTGCTCCGGATGTGTACTCGAAAAAAAATCATTAGGATAGTTTTGACAAACATGCCTCTTGGAAGGCTTTCAGCTTGTGCACAGGGATTTATGTGGTCCACTTCCTGTTGTTTCGTTCTCTAGTTGCAAGTAATTCTTAACCTTCATTGATGATTTTAGTAGACGCACTTGGGTATACTTCTTAAAACTCAAGAGAAGTTTTTTTAACATGTTATTGGCCTTTAAGGCCTTTGTTGAGAAACAATCTGGACATCACATTCTTAAGTTAAGATCAGACAATGGAGGAGAATATGTTAACAGTAAATTTATCAGCTTCTTCACTAAGCATGGCATTCAATTGCAACATGTTGTTCCACATACTCCACAAAAAAATGGTGTAGCTGAAAGGAAGAATCACACCTTAAAAGAAATGGCTAATTGTATGCTTCAATCTAAAAGACTTGGTCTCAATTTTTGGAAGAAGCCATTAATTGTGCAAATTGCATAGTAAATCACACTCCTACTAAGGTTTTGAAGAATATGACTCCAGAAGAAGCTTGGAGCTCAATCACGCCAGATGTAAGTCACTTTCATGTTTTTGGAAGTGATGCTTGGGCCCATATTCCAAATGCGAAACATAAAGCCTTAGAACATAACAGTGAAAAATGCATTTTTGTTGGATATTATGATCATGTCAAAGGATATAGACTTCTTCAACCAAAATCCAAAAATATAATCATTAGAAGAGATGTAAAATTTTATTAAAATATATCGTCCTGTGAGCCTAGTTTGGAGGGTGCGCCACCTTTGGCCTGCGAGCCTAATCTGGCATATGTGCCACCTCTCTCTCTCTTCTATTTTTAATAGCATTCCTTCTAGTTCAGATGATGACAGTGAGGATGAAAATCCTCCTCCACCTCTTGAAATTGTTACTTATACTCCACTTCTTCCAAGATCGGTTCGCTCTACTCGGGATGCAGCAGGTTCTCTTGCAGGTGACCCTGCCAATTGACGATGTACACGTTGTTAGTTTGAAAGATCCTCTTCCTTATTGGCTCAAGTTCCAGAAAATCCTGATCCAGAAACCTTTGAAGAAGCCTCTGGTCATCCAGATTGGGATGAAACTATGAATGAATAATATCACTCCTTATTGGAGAATGATACTTGGGATCTTGTTCCTCTTCGAAAAGGAAGAAATCTTGTCAGATGGAGATGGGTTTACAAAACAAAGTTTGGAATAGATGGAAAAGTGGATAGACATAAAGCTCGTCTTGTCGCTAAAGGATTTTCACAATTTTAAGGCATTGAATGTACTGGAACCTTCTCCCCTTTTGATAAAATGAATTCTATCTGCCTTGTTCTTTCCCTTGCTGCCTCCTTTAAATGGGAATTCCATCAGATGGATGTTAAATCTACCTTCTTACATGGAAATTTGCATGAAGAAATCTACATGGAACAACCCCCTGGCTTTATCCAAAAATACAGCAGCCTTATTTGTCACCTTGGGAAGTCTCTCTATGGTTTCAAAAAAGCTCCTCGGGCTTGGTATGCGAAAATGGATAGATTTATGGATTTTCTAGGTGTCATTCTGACAACATTGTCTACACCAAGATAGAGGGTAAGCCTTTCACCATCCTTGTTCTTTACGTTGATGATCTTATCCTTACTGGTAATGATCCAAACCATATAAAACTTGTGAAGTCTAACCTCAAAAATAATTTTTAAATGACAGACTTAGGACACTTGGATTATTTCCTTGGTCTTCAAGTCTTGCAATATAATGAAGGCATTACCCTCTCTCAGTCCAAGTATGCATGTGATCTTCTACACCACTTTCACATGGAAGACTGTAAACCATCCCCTTCTCCCTTTCATTTCGGAGTCAAGCTTTCAGTCACCTGTACTACCCCTGAATTTGATGCTACCTTATATCGTCAACTTGTTGGTAAACTTCTGTATCTAACCCATACCCATCCTAACCTTTCCTTTGTCATTGGTCTTGTCACTCAGTTTATGCACCAACCTCATGAAAGTCACTGGAAAGTAGCTAAAAGAATACTTCGATATATTCGAGGTACAGTTCAGTTTGGGACTCATTACAGTGGAGGAGCATCTCCATTGTTGATTGGTTTCACTAATTCTGATTGGGCTGGTGACCCTGATGATCGAAAGTCTACTGCAGGATATGTATTCACTCTTGTTTCAGGACCTATTACTTGGTCTTGTAAGAGACAAAGTGCCATCTCTCTTTCTTCAGTAGAAGTAGAGTATCGTGGTGCAGTTGAAGCTAGTAAAGAAGCCATGTGGCTTCGTCATATCCTGTCTGAATTTTGTCTTCATCAGCAGCATCCAACTACACTTTGGTGTGGTAATTAGAGTGCCATTCAGCTATGTAAAGATCCAGTTCAGCATCAGTGTATGAAACACATTGAACTCCACATACACTTCATTAGAAAGCTCATTCATGATCGTGTTATTGAAGTGTAGTACTGTCCAACCAATGATCAAGTAGCTAATATCTTTACAAAGGATCTCACAGAAGCGAAGTTTACCAAAATTCGATCCATTCTTGGAGTTCAGGAAAGTTGTCACTAAGGGGGGATAGGATCTAATGCCTCCTTCCTTCTCCTATTGTATCACCTTTGTAAATCCTTCAATCCTATCCCAATTTTTTCTTAAGGGGGGATGTTAGGATATTTCAACACATAGGAAATAGGCTCCTTTTGTGTGACCTTTGTAAATCCTTCAATCCTATCCCAATTTGTTCTTAAGGGGGGATGTTAGGATATTCTGACACATAGGAAATAGTTAAGAATAACTTAGTCTAGTGTAGAGTTAGGTAGAGTGTGGTTCTTTACCATGTACATTTGTAACTTATAATCCGATGGTCATGATTTGTAGTGATCCGATGGTTATCTCTCACCTCGGTATTAACAACACTTGATCTGTGGCTTAACACCCGATTGGTCCATGATCTCTATTTAAAGAGCATGGAGGTTCATTTTTCTGGTAACCATTTATGAGAGAAACATATGTAACTTTTCTTTTTATATTAATAAATTTCCTGAAGTGGCCGCGTCGGCTCAGGCCGTGGGTTGTTTCCCTCTTTGAGGGTTTTAACCACGTGATTATACTGGTGTAGTGATTTGTGATATGTTTGTGAGTGATGACCTTTGGTTCTTGATCTGCAAAACTTACCCTATAAATTCCTACATTGTTCTTCCAACTTTTAGTGTCGGTTGATTTGTTAAGGACTTTGAATTTGGGATTTTTTTCATGGTGCTAGAAGTTTTTCAACCAAGGGGACCTCGCTAATGTGAATTCCCAATTATACCTCACATCATTTGGCATAGGATCCCCATCTGGTGTATCAACTGGAGCACCATATCTCTAAGGTTTTCCTTTGCTGCAATGAAGAACATAAGAGAGTGCACACATAACCTTTGAAATGAACAAGTAATTTGACATTATGAAACACTAATTGCAATCTGTAAAATATGATTTCATGAGAGGGGAGTAAAGAGTGAGTCTCTAGAAGGAAATTAATATTACTATCATAATAAAGGAACATGAGAGAAAGGAAATATTTGTTAAATATCTAGCGAAATAACTAACATAGACACAACGATCATTAAAGAAAATAAAACACACATTCAACAAGGTAAGAACCACGACCAATGAATTAGATCTATTTATTTAGTACATATTAACATATCTTATATTGCAAATATCTAAAGAGTAGTCTTACAATATTGACAATACATTCATGAAAACGTGTTTCCTCGATGACCTTCTAATTATTAGGTGAAATATCCAAGTACATATTTACAATGCTGAGACACTAGATCAAACAATGGAACATTAAGCCAATTCTTAATTATTTAAAGAATGTTCGCCTCTCCTATGAAAATCTAGACAAGCCAAGGCTAGTTGTCCAAAGGAAAAGCCTCCAAAAGCCATTTTCTTAACTTATGAGGATGTTTTTATAAGAAAAAGAATGACCTTTCATGTCCCCATGACTCTTGAACTTCCGTCATAACTCTTTGACTTCCTAAGTGACCTTTAAGCCTTCATTGACTCGGTTCCACATGTGACTCTTGGACTTCCAAATATTTATATTTTGTCAGTTTCTTATAAATACATATTTACATTCCACATATTGTGGCAAGACCCATTAACACATATGTCATTGTGATAGCACTTTTATAAGCCATTAATTGGAAATTGTGACATGGAAATTGAAGATGATATGGAAATTCCAAGATAATCTCTTTGTTGCTTTGAATTTGTCTCCTTCAAATATATATTTTCTTGTTCTTGATTTTCAAACTCCAAGAGGATGATTGATATGGAGAATTCGATGTGATATTGATATTTAATCTACTTCGATGATCTATTTTCTCTTCATCTTGTTACTTGATGGTCTCCTCATGGTTCCAGTTTCACAAGTGCATTCTTGCATCATATCCTGTGGATCTTCATTAAACATCACCTTGTCATATCAAGATAAAATACCTATTCATAAAATTCACTTATGAGAAAATGGTATTAGTCAAAAAATCTCATAATATATCTAATTCTTCATGTGGTTCACTGACTGATCCATAAAAAGGTATTGGAACAAGGAGGATGTTGCGAAAAAAAAATTATTCACTCCTCCTGTGTGTGTTTTTACGTGGCATAATCACCTCTTGGAGATCCTTAAATATGGTGATGCATCTGTTTACCATCACTTGCAGGTGTTGGCATAATGGAAATCAGTTTCCATTAAATCGTGGTATAAAAGCTAAGGTTGAGGGTTAAATACACACTCGGGTCACACCAAGGAGGATATTTTTTCATGGTTAAAGTCATTTATCCCTATGTGTGTTGTGACGTGGATTAACTGCCTCCCATAGATCCTAAAATCTAGGAATGCATCTGGTCACCATCACATGCATATTTTGGCACAATGGAAACCTCTTTCCCTTAAATCACACCGACTAAATTGAAGCACCAAATCCCCGGTTTGTAGTCTCCAACCCACACTCAATAAGGAAATAATGTTCTTTGTATATGGTACTAACTATATGTATTCAACTCCGTGTTCATAAACTTGGCCCACTCAACTAGCACTTACTCTCCCTGATATTATACTTTTTTCTCCTCCACAACCTTTACTTTTCTCATCCCACACAACACTCCATTGTATGCTCACTTTGTAGCAACACACATACTAACACATCTCACCCTCTTTCCTCTTCATAGGCACTCTCGGCCTCTCTCTTCAACATACCAACACTTGGCATCTCACAACTGTGAAAATTTTGTTACCCAAAATCTTACTGCAACAACTGATGGTATTTTATTCTATTCATTAAATAAATTGAACAAATTATTCACATCATGCTATAGTAAATATCGAAAATAATACACCACAACCTTCAAAACTAAAATACTGTGGAATAAAAACAAATTTGGAAGAATATATGCACACATACAGAAACACACAGTTATTTTTGGACTAAGTCCCCGGAAAAACCCAACTCAGGAAAATCAGTCTAGTAGTTGAGGGTTTGATTATTATGTAGTGGTAAATTTGAGTACAAAATTATCGATGCTTAATTCTAGGAATCCATACATACAAATAACATATAGTAAATCTACTAAGAAAAATCTCACTCCCACTGGTGATCCGACACTGACCTTGGCTCAAATTGAGCTTCTCTTTGTTGCCTCTGCACAGTCACTTTTTCCACCTACACAGTACTGCGTCCACACAACTCAGAACTACTTTCCCTCTCATTATCTAACTATTTGTTGTATGCAAGATGTATCCTCCTAGCCTCTGGACTCTCTCTTTGGATTCTAGTATTGAATCAACTCTTCTCCCCAGAAAAATACAGAATCTACTCTAAAGCATTGCACTGGCTATGCATGGCTTTGTGCTACCTCTATGTGGCAGTCACTACCTTTCTGCAATGCACTGACCAGATGTGGGAAATCTTCCTCTGACCTTACTATCCCTACACCTCTCTCAATACTTCAAGCTAACTAGCTCTCTCTCTAGAAACTTAGCGTTGCTACTCTTGAAATCGATCTTCCAGTGAAATCAAACCGTGGAAGTGTGTTCTCGAAGCTTGAAGCCCCGTCAAGTTTATGCTTATAATCTCTTGGTGAGACATAAAAGACTACAATTAAAACTTAATCGATGGCTAAAATTAACCAAAACTTGATCCTTGATTTTTTCTAGAAGATTCACAACATGAACTAATTAATACCTTTTAATTAATCATATTTCCTAAGTTTAGATTTAGGAAATATTAAAAACTTATTAAATATTTTAATTAAGTAGTCTCTAGGTGGAATTTCCAGAAACGATTTCTGGGTTTCAGAGAATACATGTATTCTAACCTCCCTTCCAAATATGAAGGCTATAATAGATGCAATTATATAAAAAATAACACTCCCTGTTAGCGAGAAAAGTGTTATACTACTGCAACTACAATTGATGCTACAATACACTGTGTCTACACCATATCCTGCTGCACTATTGATATCTTGCTACTGATTCCTATCAAATACTGCATAACTCTTATATGTGTTGTATCTGTGTTGCTGCTAACCCTACTAAATTATTTCTAGCTACTGCATATACACTACAAATTTTCTTTTACTGCTACTCTAACATCTCCAACTCCCTCTCATCTGATGTTTCTACAACTACAAAATCTGCATCGGAGAACTTTCCAAAACATTGAACCAACTTTGTTCAGTCTATTACATTTGTCAATCGAGTCCTTAATACTTCTAGTCTCTGCTTTATCACCGAAGCCTCTACGTTATTGCTGAATCTCCACTATGCCAACCATAATGCTTCCAACTCTACTCTGCACTGTTGAGTATAAGACCATTACTAGTTACTGGATTTGTCACTCTAGCACCTAGTTGTAGCAACAACCACTGGTCAAACCTGCTACTTCTTCCTTGGGCTCCTATAGCAAGGTATTGATCCAAGAGGTGGACTCCTCAATGATCCTTCCCATGTAGCTCTCTGGGGTTACAAAATCAAATCACCCCACTTCACTCATGGAGGATGCCAGTGATCATGGAAAACTCTTCCTCTAGTCTAGAGGAAAACCTATTAATCTCTGCAGATGGAGCCTTCTGATCCTTCTTCTCCTCTTTGTCATTATTTTTTAGAGGACATTGAGTGTTTTAGTGAAAAAGCTCACCATATATGAAGTGTTTGACCTTGGAAAGGTCCTTCTTCCTCCTGTGTTGCTCCTGCTGCCCCTTTTATGCGAGGGCCATGTTCTCCTCTTCCTTTAGTTGCTTCATCCCACTTTTGTTGTTGCTGCCACTGATGGTGCTCTTCACTAAATCTAACCTCATATCCTCTTGCTGCAAATCATCCCACATTCGGTCCCACTCTGGAAACTTATCTATGCCGAAGATACTATGGACAAAGACATGCCAATATTTGAAAAAAATTCTCAAAGCTAACTGCAACAATTCTGTAGGTTGGGGCGCTAACCCTACAGTTGACAACTAGTCTCACACATATTGAGGCCTAGTAAGGAATGGGTTTATGCACTCCCCCTTCTACATATAGGTACATCTCATATTCTCTGCAAGATATATCTTTCGTTGCTCAAAATATCCCTGGTATAGCATAGCGAGAGCATCCCACTACTGCTTGGAAGTATCTTGTCTAGCTATGTGAGATACCACGTCATCTTGAATCCCATAGAGAATCATCCTCTTCAGTTTTGACATCTCCTTATTGTAGGCCTTCAATTGATCTAAATCTATGGGTATAGCTACCACACTATCGATGTAGGCCTTCAAATAAAATTAATCAAGATTACAATAAATCCTCGCCTTCAAGATAAAGTAGTTGGAGGCTTCATCCAAGTGATCCTGATCTCTCAGTGTTGCTGATTCCATCTCTACAAAAATTTTGAACTCTCCCTCTTCTCCTTTGTGTAGCTAGTACTGGTGCTATGAAAATTCAACCCTAATGCAACCTAAAAATTGGTTGAGAAATCCAACTGCTCTGCACTAAGAAATCGAACTTCCAGGCTAGAACTTCCCTGAGGAAGGAATTCCCTCAATGTGTGCTCTTCGATCCTCCTATCGTTATTATGCACCAGCAAAATGCTGCAAAATAACTATGTCCCAGCTAAAGATCCGATTTACATTGAAAATTTTGATGCTCCCTCTGCCCCTTACAATATTCGATCTGGAAAATTTAATTTCTTTGTCGACTGTCGTAGAGAAATAAATTTTTCCTTAAAAATTGACCTTCCTGGCCAATGTAATTGGCAACATATGGTGTTTTGAGCAGCTACTCACACAGTGCCTTGAAGATCCCTCTTTCTCTTTGAAATTTAGCTCTTTGAATTCTATATGGGCTATGATAACATGTGAATATTCTGTTACCCGGAATCCCACTACAATAATTGATGTAATTTCTTTCATTTTTTAAATAAATTGAAAAAATTATCTACTGTGTGCTATGGTAAATATTAAAACTAATACATTGCATCCTTCAAAAATAAAATACTGCAAGATAAAAAAAATGTTGGAAGAATAAATGCACACACACAAAAATATACAGTTATTTTTAGACTAAGTTCCCAGAAAAAACTAACTAATATAGTGGCTAAGGGTTTGATTACTATGCAGTAGTAAATCTGAGTACAAAATTATGGATGCTTAAATATATAAATCCATTCATATAAGTAACTCACAGTAAATCTAGTGAGAAAAATATCACTCCCACTAGTGATTTTATACTGACCTTGGCTCAATTTGAGCTTATCTTTGCATTTTCTGCACAGTCACTGCATCAGCCTACGTAGTACTGCGTCCCCACAAATCAGAACTACTTTCCCTCTCATTATCTAATTAGTTGTTGTCTAGAATATGGATCCTCCTTGCCTCTGAACTCTCTCTCTCTCTATTTTGACACTGAATCAACTCCCCAACAAAATAAGGAATCTCCTCTGAAGCATTGTGTTTCCTCTACGTGGCTCTATGCTACCTCTCTGTGGAACTCATTGCCACTCTGCAATGCTCAAAACAGATTTGGAAAATATTCCTTTGTCATTACTATCCCTAGTCCTCTCTCACTACTTCGAGCATACTAGCTCTCTCTCTGGAAACTCAACGCTGCTACTATAGAAATTGATTTTCCAATGAAATCAAACTATTGAAGTCTGTTCCCTAATCCCCATCGAGTTTCTTTTTATAACATCTCATTAAGGCATAAACGAACATGATTAATACTTAATCGATAGATAATATTAACTAGAACTTGATCCATTCATTTTTATAGAAGATTCATGACATGACTTAATTAATACCTTTTAATTAATCATATTTCATAATTTAGAAATAGGAAATATTAAAAACTAATAAATTATTTTAATTTATTCATCTAGGTGGAATTCTGAGAAATGATTCATGGGTTTCAGAGAATGCATGTATTCTAACCATTGTTCCAAATATTGAGGCTACAACACATTTGATGCTACAAAAACTAAAAACATCATCCTACACCAACAAATCTCTCCACTCAACTCCCTTGACTATGTTTCTTCACCCACATTTCTCAACTGCAATCCTTGGATTTGTTAATTTGTTGGACACTCGTCGATGTTGTCTCTGATGTCCTCCATACTACCTGAAAGTGTACTCCATCATGGCTACGCATGCTTCTTAGGACACATTTTCCTTCTTAATCTCAATACTATAACAAGGATATCCATTATATTGTTGCATCAAATGGATTTCCTATTTTAGCTTAATTGATCCCTAAGAATCAGTACAAGTAAAATACCCTCTAGTAGAGGTTATAAAGGAGGTTTTTCGTGTTATCAAATTGGCCAAAATTTAAAAAAAAAAACTTTTTCTACAAGATCCGTTTATGGTTATGAAGCTTTTTGCGGAGCTTTTAATGGAAATTCAACACAACTAGAAAAACTGGGTGGCCCAAGGTTATTAAAGATGTTTTTTTCATCGGTGCACTGCTAAGGTTTCAACGCACCGATGCATATCATCTAGACGGTGGCCGCGAGGTAGTCAAAGGTTCCTGCACCAGGCGTTCAAGGTATAAAACCTCATTGGGCGTAGTATTGGTGGTACAATGCACGGGGTCCTACCAATTGGTCTTTGGATTTGTGTGGTGCCCATAGGTTGTCTCAACGCACCAGTACATAGACTTATAGGAATGCAACAGTGCGCCATATCATACAAATGCATCAATATTTATAATTGGTATTGGTAATTTTGTGGTGCCCATACATCGTACAAATGCACTGGTGCGTAGTGTCACAAAAAAGCACTGGTGCACAGTGTCGCACAAATGCAATGAGATTTTTAATTGGTTTTGGTATTTGTGCAGTGCCCATAGGTCATAGAAACACACCGGTGTGTTGCAGGATACAAACGCACTGGTGTACAATAACTGACATGCATCGGTGTTCATTTTTTATTTTTTAGAAACATCGACCTGTGACAGTGCCATTATTGTGAATTTTATAAATTCATTATTCATTAAAAGTGGACACATCTTATGACAATATTCATATTAATTAAATTTTTATTAATTCATTTGAATGTGATGTTCAGATTAATTTGCTATATCATATCATAATTATTGTGATTTTTTAAAATTCATTATTCATAAAAAGTCGACACATATAAATCTTATAACAATTTTCATATGAATTAAATTTTTATTGATGCATTTGAGAATGACAATTGAGAATGCAATAGAATAAATTAAAAGATATTATATATATATATATATGTAAGATAGTCTTTGTCATACAGAATGGGACAGTTATTGGTATCCCTTTTTATTTCAATTGGGACACTATGTCCATTACATAAACAAAATGTATGATTTCACAGACAAATATTTCAAAAAATTCAACATGTTGCTTTGATATCCAAACATAGTGATCATTATTCTTCACTTGAACTCCTGCCACTGCTAGAGCTACTTCCATGACTTGGGTTATTTTCAAGAATTTTTTGTTCACGGTGTTGATTGTTTTCGTCTTCTTTTCCTTCCATCTACAAAAATAAAAATAAACTGAAATGAGTGTATATTTGGTGAGAATAATGAAAATTGCAATATTAAATAATATACATCAATGTAAATCGAAAATAAAAATGATGTACCATAGCAAAAATTGACTCATAAACTATACACATTCTTTCAAAACCATGTACCATGCCATCTTTCAAAATTTCATCTGTTGGCGTAGTTCCATAATTTTTTTCTGCAAGATTTATACCCCATAACAAATCATATTTTTAATATAAAAGAGTTTTTTGTTCTATTAATTATAGATGGAGCTAAGTAAAACAAGATCTATAAATGTTTACAAATTCCACAATTAATTTTTGATATGCCAACATATACTCACAACCCATATTTAACCCATTTTCAATAAATTCATTTGATTGTTCTTCTTTGTATGTTCGCACTTGTTTGAAAACATTCAATGATGATTTTTGTAAAAAAACTTAAAAAATACAAAACTGAAATCTAGTTAAGTTGTTATAAGGAAGTAACAATTACTCACAAACTTAGATATCAACCCTTTTCTTCCTTGTCGTCCTATTTTATGTGTTGAATGGGTTCCATTTTCTTTTCTTTTATGCAAGAAAATTGTTGAAATTATTATTTAATGAGAAATTGTTTATTTATTGTACCTAATGATCAAAAAATTCAATGATTACATATTACATTTAAAGCACGTTGTTGTTGAGATGGCTCCTCCTGCGATGAAATTTTGTCCATTTATTTGACCATCTCCTTGTCCACCTTTTTGGAAATTCCTATTGGCATATTTCTGATATTATCTTGTTCATCTTTTGATATTTTCATAATCTTCCTGAAAATGTAAAATGACAATAAACTATTTAATTTTTATATTGATATATGAAAAGTACATATAACAAAATTGATATTTACAAATAATTCTAAACAAAAATTTAAAGGAATATTACTTTTTCATTCCTTCTTTTTTGTTGTTGTACGTTTTTGCTATTAAAAGTCTGACATGTCTTATTGGCCAATTCTTTGGAAACTCTTCTTGTAGTTTAGATAAAATTTGGTTCTTGAATGATTGGATTGGTCTTTGTATTGTAAGTGGAAATAACGTCTATACATTTGTTCCACTAGATCGCTCAAAATTTTGTAAAATTTTTTCCCCCTTTCATTAACTTCCAACACCACTCTAGATGAGCTAAGGAGCAATTCATTTTCATTTGCATGTTCTATTTTTTTCTTTTCTTAGAACAACGTTCCTTTTCTAAGTTGTTGGTCATTGTAGAACATTAAACAAATGTGAATTAATAGACTGTTTGACACATGTTATCTAATAATTTTAAGTATATTATTAATGAAAATTAAAAAAAGGAACTCATATTGGATCGATAATATTTTTTGATTCACCTGATTCATCCTTTTGCAATTTTTCCATCAAGATTTTAAGCTATTTTGTTCCTAGTTCAGAAGTAATCTTATCGAGATTCGTTATTTCGTGGCTCTGCATGATACACAATAAAAAATACATATTAGTTAAACTTACATGTAGTTCAAAAATAATATTTTTTATAAAGAATTTACAAAGAACTTGCCTTTTTTTCTTTTCTTGATGTGTTATCAGTAGTTTTGTTACTTGATCTCTTGTCAGTCATTTCTTTATCAATCTAAAACCTATACCATATCATTCATTAATATATTTATAAATAAATTGTCAACTTTTCAGGTAAAAAATAAATATCAAGAAACCAGTGCGCCTTTCATGATGTACGCACTGACATTGGTGCGTGGAGTATTATAAACACACCGCATAAACAATATAATAGACCATACAGTACTATCCTCATAACATATCGCACTGATGCCCTATTCTAGATATCGTGCACTGATTTTAAAAATGTTTTTAAATTTTTTATTACACAGTACATGCGTGGTGCACTATATAATACAACGCACTTGTGTGCTAGGTTACACACGGCGCACCAATAAAAAAAATCCATTTTTTTCAAAAATTCACGGAAGAGCCGACATGGATTGGGATCCGACTTTGCAAGTCATCTCCTGGGTTGGATGTCATTCTAAAATGAAAATCCATAATACTGAAATCACAAAAAAAGGGAGAAGAAAGGATAGAAACAAAAAAAATGAAGGGTTTAGGGTAAAAATGGATAAAACTACATAGAAATTAAAAAAGCTACAGAAAAAAGTAAAAAAAATAATCAAATTTGATCAGGAGATCATTTGAAATTCTATGCTACAGGGTTTGAATTATCAAAGGTTTGGATTCTGATTGTCTGAATACTTCTGTTCAAATGTATTTCATTGCTCCTCAGTGCTCTCGTGCTCTCTTGCTCAAGGTATGTCTCCTGCAAATCTCTGGCTGGAAATTTTAGCAAAAATAGTGAAATAATGAATTTTTTTTAGTATTTAAAGAATTGTTTTATGAAATTAGATTTTCGAAAATATTTTTCCTCCCATTTTTCAATTTGCTGCTTTTTATTCACTTAGAGAAAATAGAGTTGCGCTTTTTTTATTTTTTTTTATTCGTCACTGGTGCGTCACTTAATAGAATCTGCCTGGTGCGTCCATTGGTAACACAGCACCAGTGCATAGTAACTAATACACACAGGTGCGTAGTAACTAAAACGCACTGGTGCGGTTATCTATACATTAGCACCAATTTGCAGTTGAGGAACCGAAATTACTTTTACGTGTGTACACCAAAATTAGACATGTTGGAAATGTGCATTTTGCTATGAAAATATTTGGGCCATTTCTTTTCTAAACTACACCTCTTCTTCTTTCTGAAAAAGAAACTTGAACCTTTCCATAACCTGCAACAAGAAAAGGTGCCCCATGATCTGCTTGCTCATTTGTAAGTTCCTCCTCCATCTTTGCATCCAATTTCCTCTTTTCTCCTTTGTACTTTCTATATTGATCTTAAATTTTTTTATACAATCTCTGTTTTATGAGAAACTGACCTTGAATGTTCTTGGAGCAATGACAACGAGTCCTTCATTTTGCATTTGTTAGCAGAAGAAGATCGATTTTTGACTAGACGATGCAATTATTACATTTGGAGGCAATGGTTTCCTGTAGAAAATGAGTATAGGTTGAGCAAAGGAAATACATTACAAAATAGGCTATTGCATTAGCTTTTCCAATGGGAAACCGATTTGCAGGTGGAAATATGGTAGCTACAGGTATCTATGCTTTTCTTCCCACATAAATGGTCACTGGATTTCCATTTATAATACAAGCAGACTTTTTACTGGGTTTTATAGGTGCACCGGTGCGGTTTCGTAAGGTTGAGGCTTATGCTTATGCTTATGCTCCAATACTCCACTTTACAGAATAAATTTTCCTTCTTAGAAAATATATTTTAATGACATACGTTGTTCATGCAAGGTTTTATTTAACCATGTTCCAGTGCGTGGGGTTTTATAGGTGCACCGGTGCGGTTTCATAAGATTGAGGCTTATGCTTTGGCATAGTATTTTATGATGCACCGATGCAGAAGAGTTGTGAAGCACCAGTGCAGAAGAGTTGTGAAGCACCAGTGCGCTACAGTACTAAGAGTCACCAGTGCGAGTTATGATGATAAGCACCCTGGACGAAAAACCAGGAATCTCCACTAGAAATGGCATACTCTATAATTTTCTTTTTTCTTGGCATGTAAGATCATAATAAAATAATGAAAATTCTAAAGTACATGAATTTATTTTCATTATTTTCTAAACTTTATTATGTTACAAATATTCATATTATTCAAGATTTATTATTTTACAATTATTTACAAATTTACAAATTTTAAAATTTTTATAAAATCATTTCGCATTAACACAATTAAAATTTTCATATTAATACAATTAAAATTTTTACAAATTTTTTACATACAATTACAATTACAATTACAATTACAATTTTATAATTTCACATACAATTACGATTAGAGTTACAAGTACAATTTTGGAATTTTACATACAATTCCAATTACAATTAAAATTTTACAATTACAATAATTTCACACTAATGCAATTAAAATTTTACAAATATTTTACGTACAATTAAAATTAGAATTAGAATTACATTTATAATTACAATTAAAATTCTACAAATATTTTGCATACAATTACAATTAAAATTACAATTACAAATATAATTACATTTTTAGAATTTTACATACAATTAGAATTAGAATTACAATTAAAATTACAATTACAACCATTTCACAATAAATTAAATGTTACAATTACAATTAAAATTTCACATTAAATATTTTACATACAATTACAATTAAAATTACAATTACAAATACAAATACAATTTTACAATTTTACATACAATTAAAATTTCAATTTAAATTACAATCACGACATAATATTTAATAAATATCACGGGCATTTAATATTTAATTAATCAAAAAACATCACGATCATGATAACCATCATACAAACATCATATTCGACTAAAAAACACATTCAAATTCACTAACATAATCATGATCATGATCATCTAACAAAACAAAATTAGCATTGTATAACATCATCACAACACAAACATCAAATATACATCTCATGTCAAATAACTCGTGCTATCAAAGACACATCTATCTACAAGCTGCACATTGAATGATCATATCTAACATGACCTAACAATATACACATTATGATGATCACCAACATGTAAATTAAGTACAACTACAACATGAACATAGAATACATGGACCATCTATATATATATATATATATATATATATAATGCTAAAAATATACAACTGTAATATAAATTTCATGGATCAGCTGGTGGTACAACATCAATAGCAGTACTAGTCGAGGCCTGCTTAGTGAATGGTGCAGCCTCGACAGTTGATGGTCTAGCCTGCTCATGATCATGAGTACTGTTGGACGCTGAACGCTATTGACTGGATGTGTCTGATGGTCCATCCTCATCTCCATGATGATTGCTGCTAGATGCTAGTGGAGGCTTCTCATCTACCACAGCGCGAGGTGAACAATCATGAGATGATGAGTTGCTTCTCGTGGAATCTCGATCACGTGCTACGTGTCGACCACGCCTATAACATGCAACAATCCTCCTAAGTTGCGTAACAAAATTTGTAGCTCCTATGAAATTCCACATCAGCCTGTACATGTCACGCGGCATGCCTCTCCACATCTATAATAGCCTACCATTGGCTTGTATGTCTCTCATATGAGTGGGACTAATGCGCACCTCAACAATTAATGCAGTGAGTTGGTCACCCAAATCCATCATGTATCTAGTATCAAGTCAACCGTGCCTAGAAAAAGGTGGTACTGGCGCACCAACAGGAGTAGGTCTCTCTGCACTAGCCTCCTCATGATCCTCCACATATGGCATGCCCTGATCACCATGAAGATCCACACCTGGATCATGTGGTGGTGCTAGCATGTCCTCGCCATCAAAAGACCCAATCCTTGAAAAATATATACAAGTACACAACAATAATTAGACAATTTCATTACATAATTTAATAAAAAAAAGTTAAAGAACATGTTATAATAAATTTAAATAAAACAGTAATATTACCTCTATCATCTGGAAGCTCATCATCTGTGAAGAGGATGTTGGCACACCCTCGCCAATCCAATCCAGCATAAGGATAGGGGATCATAATGAAGGGATGTAGCTCATCAACCTAGCTAGCAACTCCAGTGCATCATGCGATATCCTCGTTGGAAACATAGTCTCACCCCTCTTGGGCATCATCTGCACCCACATATGCATCCATGCCTCGAACATCAGCCTATGAGGTTGCCGAGAAAAGGTAGGCCTCATCTCTGGAAACCTCTCAAAAAATAAACAAAAAAAATCTGAAGCAAAAGGGAAGTTGACCCTCCCTTGTGCATGAGCTCAACATCTATCTAAGGTTGTACATAACTGCCGCAAAAAAATGGTAGACCAGCTTAGAAGTCGTCGTGGCTCCTGTACTAAATAATCAACATAATATAGAAGCAAGCAACTAATGTGTTTCCCATCACTAGTGTTGTGCGAAATGGTCAAAATGAGAAGTGAGAAGCACTGCACCTCCTCACTACCAAATGCACCAACACGTAACTGACCTCAAATGACCTAAAAATATAAAGGACATAGTATATTTGCTTGAATTTATCTCTGGGAGTACACTAACTGACTCCCTACTACACAGTCAGCTGGAACCTCTGGGAACGAGGGAAAATCCACCGCTCTCCTTGATAGCCCTGTAATGAAATATATATCCTCCTCAGTGGGCATGCACCACTGGTTAGGACCAACCTAGAAAGCTTGTCAGTGGTCATTCTACCTGCAAATAAGATGTCTCAAAAACACACCATAGCCCTTTAGGGAAGTATCCTCCTGATAGAACTTGAGGAGGCCTACCTACCTTAAGAGCCCCTGGGTAGCTGCTGTAATAGGATGAGGGTACGCATCTCTCTCCCTCTCTCGTGCCTCCTATAGGAAAACCATGTCATACTTCTCTACCTATTGTTGTTGTTGTTGCCCCTCTTCTCTCTCAATGATTGACATATTAAATGATTTTTTTTTTATTAAATGAGAAATGTATTTAGGAATATACAAATATAATTTTTTTTGAAAAAGAAAAAAATAGTCGATGCGCCACAAAAAAATTTCATGCACCAGTTCTGGTGTGTCCTTTGTTTCTCACGAACCAGGAGCAATGCCCTAGATGACATTCAATGCACCGTAGGCGATGCACCTAAAAATTTTCAAAGCACCATTGACTATGTACGGTGTCAGGAGTGCGGTGCGCTGACTAAACTGTACACCCTAGCACATATAGTTCTGTCAGCGCACCAACCTCTTAACTAATTACATATTCAACAGTGCAGTCTTTTACCAGGCCGCACCATTGAACCTGTCGGAATGCCGAATGTTGTGCACTGACAAACACCGGGGTAGATATTTTTGTTAATGCAGCGTGTTACCACTATTCCACAGAGTCAATGGTGCGGTCGGCTAAATAACCGCACCACACTTTTTTTAAAATTTTAAAATAGCATGGTGCACATTTCAGTACCACCCAAAAAATGGTGCGGATACTGTTAGCACCGGTTGCAGTGCGGCCTATAGATTTTACAGGTAGCACCGCTTACTGGTGCGAGCCGAAAGGCTCGATCGCATTGCATGACAATTTTTTTTTCTTTTAAATGGTTAATTTTAAGGTTATTTTAAATTCTAATCCACTAAAAAGCTAAATTATGGAAAAAAAAAATACCTGTACATTTGGTTGCTGAGGAGGCATATTGGCTGTAGAATTTGCAAAATAAAATTTTACCACCATTTTGGAAAATGCAAGCTAGAGATTGGTGGGAAATACACAACAATAGTGCTTGCAATGGGTGTAATGGGAGCACCGATGTCAGGGCAGCTCAGACAAGGATAAATTGCACCAATGCTTGATAGCTCTAAAGCACTGAGAAAAGTGAAAAATGTGGTTTTTTGGATGTAATTTTTTTTTTATTTAACACTATTTCGATGTGTTGGATTTTATAGGTGAACCAGTGTGGTTTCTTAATACCGCACTGGGCAGTTTCTGTTTTGGTGTGGTGTTTTATGACTCACCGGTGCAGAAGAGTTGTAAAGTACCGGTGCTCTACAATAATACAATGCACTAGGTGGGTGTGTACGGAGCACACGGTGTCTGGTGTGCCAATGTTTTGTGTGCACCGGTGTGGTTTTGGATGATAAGTGCACCGAGCGGAAAACATCTGCAAAACCCTCCACCCGCCAACCTCCTCTAGTAACCTCCACTAGAAATGTTTGTTTAGGGTATTTTTATAAGGGGTTCCTCAAAACATCCACTAGAAGGTATTTTCCATGTAGTGAATGGTTTTCGTTCACTCAACCATTGTAGTCGCATTAAATCAAAAAATGGCACCTAAGAATTTCTCCTTTCTAAGAAAAAATTCTTAGCAAAATTACACACTAAAAAAAGGATCCGCATGCTAATTAATAGCACATAGATATCCTTAAGCTATTTTCTTCTTACCGTGAAATCCACTCAGGTATGGTGATTCTGCACCCAACCATATTTTCATTTCAATTCTTCTCACTGTGCAGGAATCTAAAAGGTGGCTTGTTTCGATTGAATATAGGATCCATTGATTATTTTTCACAATTGCGGTCCTTACTTCCTTGAATCAGTGTTTATTGAAAATCGCCACTGCTAATAATTTCCAAATATTTAGATGTCAACTATTTCTATTCTTGTTAACCAAAAATACGGTGCAATGCCACATATGGCACACTTTCCATATATGGGGGATCTCTAATTAGTGTTTTAGACATGTTTTCATGATCAGAGGTTGTAAGCTCTTAAACAATTTTCAACTGATTCATACCTTTAACATGATGCCCCAAGCTTCACTCACTCCAACTATTTCCATAACCAATTATGGCACAAATATCAAGTATGGTAGAACCCTGCCAATGTAGGTGTTGACCCATTCAAACTCCACAAAAATCAGTGCCGAGGTTTTAAATACCATGCATAAAATATTTTCATCCTTGATCACTTGGTGCCAACTAGAAAATTTCATGTTCCAAGCTTACCCTCTGACCTATTCCTCTCTGCACTTTTTTCTTTGTATATGACCTAAAGGCCCTTCATCACCATAACACATGAAAATCATTGCTTAGACCATCATTTCATGCATTTGAGCTTTATATCGCAAGGGCTTATACACCACACGTTTCTCCTTTCATGCCCATTGTCACAAAGAGGCCATGGAAATGAGTTAAAGAACTTTACTTTAGCCTCTGGACCATTTATTCTGGAAAAATTAACCTATGTCCATTTTTAATCCTCGAGGGTTTTCCTTATGACATGATGTGTCTTAAAGGGTCCTCCTGGTCATCTCTCATTGGTCATTGGCTATTGCATTGTTTTTTCATCATGTCTCGGTGCTAGTATCCTAGCCAAAACTCTATGCACTCATTTATTTCCACTAGGGTAAGCCTTGCAAGCTTACATATCCCATGGACTCCAGCCGGTGCATTTTCCATTTGCCCATGCCATGACACAACCACATCTTCCCAATGGCCAGTCAACCTTCTATTTCCTCTTTGCACACCACTCAACCCTTCTGGGCCCAAATCTACAAAATTGCATCATGTTGACATCACTCATGCCATGTGGTGCCTCCAGAGTGGTGACATGTGTCACCCATATTTGCCCCATTAAGAGACCCAAAAACATTGAATCTTGCAGCCATGTTTCCTCCATTCCACTACTTCAGGCTGACATCATCAACCACCTATGCATCCACTTCATCTCTGTAAGATAATCATACACTGCCACCTTTCCTTTGGGAGGAGAGTGAAAATTGTCGCATTCCTGATGTTTTGCAACAAATTCCTTTTTAATTTTTCATAAGGTTCCCAACCTTTTTACACTACCGCGCTCAATGAAACGTTTGGGGTGCTCTTGTTGGGCTTGCATTTCTAGTGGGCCTTTCACTAGCCAATTAAGGAGCTCTTCTCCACTAATGTTAGAGCAATGTCTGTGTGATGCTTCTATCCCAAAACTTTCCTATCCATGCCTTTGAAACCTTTGAGGCTTGACTTAAGGGGTTTACATGTATTGTGGGGTCCTCACAGTGCATTTATCATTGGCTTCCATTGTTAACTATACTGCCACCATCATACTGCTAAACTCTTAAAGGACTTATTTATACTTCTATCAGGATGCACGCACAAGGGTAGATGCTACATGCTTATGTGTCTAGTGGGACCTTCGTTGGAAAATGAAAAATTTCTCTATTGTGGCTTTGTCTTCCAACATTCATCTAACACTTCCTTTAGAGGTTTCACTAACAAGCTCTGCTAAATTACTTTGTTGATTTTTGAAAAATACCAAACTAACACGTACCAAGGGATCCTACAACCATTAATAGCTCTGCACCTTTGACTTTTGAGGTCCTCAACTTTTATTAGTGATAATTCCCAAATGAGGAGGCTATTTTTGGAATTCAATAACCGCTAGAAAAATCTTTCCAAGCATAATCCAACTAATCCATCTCCAAGAGAATTTGAGATAATATCTTAATGCATAAATTCCTCCAAAGCCTGGGACTCCGAACCATCATAGTTATCATATAATGGATTCTCTAATAAGCCTATTACTATGAGACAGAAACAACCATGGGACTTCCCTTGAGCTTGATACACCATGAACATCAATTCTAGCCCAATGGAAATAAATTTGAAATAAGTTGTCATTAATTCCAACATATTTTCTAGCACCAATCATTATTGTTAATATAGGTGACATCAATTCCAACGCACTTGTTACCACTAGCCACACAGCCAATGCCAACTATCCAAGAAAGGAGGTTCATGGATTGCACAGTTCGTAGTGCTAGAGGGTAGGAATGGAGGTTTGGTGTTTCAGATTTCACAATGACCAATACACAACAGTTAGGGGAGAAATATTTCGCAATTGAGGGAGATTGTAAGACAGAGGTGAGGCCTTGTTGACTGTAATTGTGTGGTGCACATTTTTGGAATGCGGGAGGGAAAATAATACGTAGTTGGGAAACTCAGTGAGATAGTGAAGGAGGCTTGCTCACTCTGATTGTGTAGTTCACAATTCAAGAAGCCTAGTGATTGGGCATTGAGCAGTTAAGAAAGTCAAGGAGGCAGATAGGGAGGGCCTAACCACTGTGATTTGATAGTGCATAGTTCTGGGAGGCCAATAGCTACATATTTGAGGGAATTAGTGAGTGAGGGAGGCCTGACTACTAACTAAAGTTATGTTTTGCAGAGTGAAAGCGTGACTAGAGGGAGGAATTGCATAGCTTCGAAGGGCACAAGGTTGAACTTGGCACTGTGACTAAATAATGTCCAGTACTTGGAGGAAGATACTATGTAGTGTGTAGTTCCAACAGGAATAGGATTGTAACTAGGGCTTGAGACTGTGCAATGTGAAAGTGAAGGAGGCATACAAGAATAGGGTTGGTCGGGAAAGGATGTCCTTTATAAATTGTCTAAGTGTGGGATCAGTGAGGCGGGGGATGAAATCATAACATAACTTGAATATTACCACACACTCATAAAGGATCAACCATAAGACAAAAAAGCACTTAACACCTATAATTATCATGCACCCATTTAAATGAAAGAAAAGACACACTTAGCTCCAATAGTGACACTTAAGGTACACTTTGTGACACAAGTGACGACACCAACTAAACATTATGCAAGACTTTGGGAATGAGTCTATTCCATAGCCCCCATGATTTATAGAACAAAATAGTAAAAGAGACTACATCAAAGACACCCTTCAAGGGTGTATATATGACTCCCTTCTACAATATGTGACACTTCCCTTACCAAAAGGCGACACTTACGATAGTAATAAAAAGTGAAAACGACACTTGAAAAAGCTACGGAAACTAAAAGAGACACATGTTATAGAGAAGAGAACACAAAAGTTTCAGGTTTTAATCCTATATAGAAGTTATCTACAAAAAAATTCTTAAAAATAGAAAATAAACAATAGCGAGAGCATCGATCATAAAATAGATAGACACATAGATTTTTCCCCTCGATCTAAAAGCAAGACTACTAGCTTGATTTTTCATTATATTCATTTTAGTGTTACAACACATATATATACATGCTGAAGGATTCATAAACCCCAATCCATTAACCCTGGATTAGAACATAAATTTAGTTCCCTTGACCATATCTACAAAATACCAGGGGCTGAAAATCATCATGCCCCAAAACCATGTCCAAACGCATGCAGAAAACCCTAGGCGGGTTGGCCCAGCTAAAATAGGATCCAAAATATTTTTCCCAGGGTGCTTCAATGGACCTCTTTCAAAGGGATACTTTCCTCTTGCAAACCCCTGGATAGGGGGGCTTCCACCCCCCCTGTGACCCCCCCACTGTGCCCGACGTGTGCAAATATTCATGGAAAGAATATAACACATACCCAACATTATCACACTTGTTGTTTTCTTTCTGGAAGGGGCCATAAGAGAGCTTAGTAATTAGTCTAGCCCTACAACACCCATTGTTTCTCTACACCAAGATAACGTCTGAGTCCTCATAGACTTAGCCAATGCATTGACAACATTCTTCAAAGTGTTCACCTTTACCAACACCTTTTTATCCTCAACCATATCTCTCACAACGTGATATTGAACATAAATGTGCTTTGTATTTGAATGATAAGTAGAGTTCCTAGCCAAGAAAATTTCACTTTGCCTATCATAGTCTATCCTTGTAGCTCGCTACACCAACCTCATACTTGAACACAATATCTGAAACCAAAATGCTTCCTTTCCTGCATGAGTGTCTGCCATGTATTCAACCTCTATAGTTGAAAGAGCCACTACAGACTATCTTTTACTCATCTAAAAGACTGCACCTCCAAATAGGCTAAATGCATACCCACTAGTAAATATTCTTTGGTCTAGATCTCTCGCCTAGTCTACATAAACAGAACCACGGATGTCCAAAACTCTGTCCAATCCTGGTCTTCCCTGGTAGCATAAAACATAATCACTAGTCCCACGCAAATATATGAAAACCCACTTCACTGTTGTCTAAAGCTCCTTCCCTGGTTTTTACATAGACCTGCTCGATACTCCCACTTCATGTAAAACATATGGTCTAGTATATACCATTCCATACATTAGGATACCCACTACACTTGCATATGTAACACGAGACATATCCTCCTCTTCTTCTTGTGTCTTAGGATATTGTTAAACATATAGTTTTACACCTACATGAATAGGAATTTTCATTGGTTTACTATCCTGCATATTGAACCTTTGCAATATTGTCTTAGCATACTTCCTCTGGTTTAACCAGAGCTTCCTCTTTACCCGGTCTCTCTTAGTTTCCATGATCGAAATATAGTTTTCAGCACCAAGATCCTTCATGACGAATTTGGCGAACAATTGGGTCTTCAAATCTTGGATAATTTATTTGTCATTTTCAACCAACAACATGTCATCCACATACAAGACAAAATAAATAACACGATCATCAATTAATTTAAAATACACACAATGATCCTCTTTGCTTTTGGTGAAGCTAGGTCGCCGTATATAGGTATCAAATTTCTGATATCACATCCTTGGTGACTATTTTACCCCATACAAAGAATTTTTTAACCTGCATACCAATTATTTCTTACTCTTCACCATAAAGCCTTTAGGTTGCTTCATTTATATCTCCTCTTCCAGATCTCTGTGAAGAAATTTTTTCTTCACATCCATTTGTTCTACCTCAAAATAAAATGCAACAACAAAAGATAAAGTAATCTAATAGAAGTAACCTTGGAAAAAGGAGAAAAAATATTACCAAAATCATTTCTCGACACCTGTGAATAACCTTTTTCTACCAACTGAGTTTTGTATTTCTCCACCTTGCCTTCTACATTCGTCTTCTTCTTAAACACCCATTTTCTCCTGATGGGCTTCCTTCCAGGCGACAACTCCACTAGATCCCATGCCTCATTTTTGTGGAAGGATTCCATTTCATCAAACATGGCTTCCTTCTAGAGTTTTTCATCCTCTGAATCCACCACCTCCCTGATAGTTATGGGATCATCATAAGCGATAGATAAAGAAATTTTTGAATAAAAAGTAGATGGAATATACCTTTTTGGGTGCCTTCTTTCCTGACTGATCTTCTCACAGCTGGGTTTCTGGCACTTCCTCTTCTAAATATTGTTCTATTTTAGAGCCTGATTCATCCTCCTTTAGCACAAACTCTATCTTCTCAGGTTTATTTGGTAGGACTTCATGTTTAACAACATATTTCACCTCTTTAAACACCACATCTAGGATGTACACAACCTTCCTTATTTCTTCGTTCTGAAGATTGTAACCTTTTAAACGATCCTTATACCCAATAAAGATGAACCTTTCAGATTTATTATGCAACTTGGTCCTTTTCTCCTTTCGAACATGTACACATGCATCACATCCAAGTACCCTCAGATGTGAAAGAGAGGGTTTGTTATCAGCCCATACCTCATGTCGAGTCTTATCCTCCAACAGTGATGAAGGTGATCTGTTAACCAAGTGACATGCAGTCTCCACGGCCTCTTTCCAGAAGTCATGTCTTAACCTGGTACCATTGAGCATGTTTCTTGCCTTTTCCATCAACATTCTGTTCATTATTTTTGAAACTCCATTTTTCTGAGGTGTGTATGGAGTATTTTTATGTCGTTATATACCAGGCTTATTACAGAACTCTTTAAATTCTTTCTTGCAGAGCTCTCTACCATTATCCGTCCTCAGCACCTTTATCTTCTTCTTTGTCTGGTTTTCCACCAGAGCCTTAAATTCTTTAAATCTTTCAAATACTTCAGATTTATTCCTCAAGAAAAATATCACTGCATTCCTTGAGAAGTCATATATGAATGAAAAATAGTACATAGGCTTTCCCAGTGATGGAACCGACACAGGTCCAAACACATAAGTGTGTACAAGCTCTAATATCTTGTTTGCCTTCTTAGCAGCACTAGGAAAACTCACCCGATTACGTTTCCCATATACAAAATGTTCACATAAATCAAAATGCACAGAGAAATTAGACATACCTTCTACCATAACTTTACCATGTAGTATCTGAAGGCCCTTCTCGCAATATTTCCAAGCCTTTGATGCCATAACACGGTCGTTTCTCCAGAGACTGCTAGGCTTTTTGCTCCACTTTTAGGAACCATTGAACTATTTAACCCATGAATACAGTGCTACCATGAAGCTTGTACAAAGTTCGAATCCAAATTCCCTGCATTAATTCCAGTGCTCCCCGAACCATATTGCAGGTATCTTTCTCGAACACTGTTTTTACACCTGCACCATCAATCTTGCTTACAGAAATCAGATTTTTGGCTAATGAAAGAATGTGAAAAACACCAAGAAGTGTTCTAATCCTTCCACCTTGCAGCTTCAAATTTAATTTTTCACGTTCGATGATTCTAGCCTTCCTATCATCTCCTAAGAAGACTTCACCACCATCATACTTATCATACTCGCAGAACCACTCCCTATGGGGAGTGAAGTGAAATTATGCACCTAATTCAATCAACCATGCCTCATGATCTATATGTTTATTTGAAGAAGAAGCCAAATACACATCCCCACCTTCATCTAAGGTGGTTATTGCCTTTGTAGAAGGAGCATCATTAGATCCCTTTCCTTTCTCAGGAGATTTATATCTACAGTCCTTTTTAAATTTCCCTTCCTTTCCACATTTCCAGCACACCTTTCTAGGCTTTCCTAGAGATTAAGATCTCCCACTAGATTTAGATCTCCCACTCAAAAAATTATTTTTGTTTCTGTTTTGTGACTTTAGTCGTACATATAAGGCATCTCCATTATGTCCCTCCATATTTCTCCTTCTTATTTCCTCTGATAGCAAGTCTGAGACAATTTCATCAACATTCAAGGTAGTTGTATTTCTACCTACTGAAATAACCAAAGTCTCTGACGAATCTGGTAAAGAACACAACAAAATGATGCACTTATCTTCATATTTTCATATCAACAAATTATAACTAACTTACCATAGTATTGAAGGCATTCAGATGCTCTGTCACCGAGTCTTCATCCTTCATCCTCAGGTTGCACAATTGTTTTTGGAGGAATATTTTATTCACCAAACACTTATATTTCTACAAAGTCCTCAACTTGGCCAACAAATTCTTGTATTATGATCTTTGCCTTCCAATCCAACTTCACCTAGTCTTCATCTACTATTGTCATTGGTTTTTTACCTGGATCTACCGTGATGCACTAATATTTATCCACCAACATATCCTCGATATTGAGCTTCCACAAATAAAAACTCAGACCATTAAATTTCTAGATCTCTATCTTTCCACTACTCGCCATCTTCTTTCACCACAAGAATCGATCCCAAAGATATCCCACTAAACAGAGTTCACCATAGGCCCGCGAAAAAAACCCCTCAGTAACAAAGGCTTCCCCTTAAAGCCAAAACAAATCTGATACCAAATGTAGGTTATAACCCTGTACAAAAATTATCTATAAACCAATTCTCAAAAATAGAAAATAAACAATAGCGAGAGCATAAAACATAAAACAAATATACACATATATATTTTCCCCTAGATCCCAAATCGGGATTACTAGCGTGATTATTCATTATATTCCTTTTATTGTTACAACACACATATATATACATGACGAAGAATTGATAAATCTCGATCCATTAACCCTGGATTAGAGCATAACCATAGTTCACTTGACCATATCTAAAAAATACCAGGGACCGAAAACCATCATGCCCCAAAACCATGCGCAAACCCATGCACAAAACCATAAGCGGGTCTGCGCACCTAAAATAGGGTGTAACTATTCATGGAAACAATATAACACATACCAAACAAAAGTGCCACTTGTATAATTGAAAGCGTGCAAAAGTGATAGTAAGGAAAGTGAAAGTGACACTAATGAAAACTAAAGTAAAAAAAAGAAACACTTGAGAAAAATTACTAGGGAGATTATCGAATTGTTACTAACAGTGGGATAATTCTCAAATTTGGGTTGAGCACTGACTGTTTATAAGGGTTTTGCAGTCTTTGTCTCTTGGAACTATGTAATCATTTTCTCCAGATACTATGTGATAATTGTATCTTGCAATTGCGTAGTCATCATCCAAAGAGAACTTTTTAGGCGCTATCCTCACCATCTGCACAAGGCTTTATTGTCTAAGTTACACAATGACAGTTGGTCTTGCTTGAAAGAAGAGCGCCTATAAATTCCTTAAAGGTTCAACATGTGTAATCAAGTGACTTTCTCAGATAAATCTCAGGAAGCATCAACCTTCCATGAAGCAACTATGAATAACAAAGGAACAAGAGATCATAGGATCACAAGTAGGCTTCAAAAATCAGGTGTAAGAAAAAAATTGTAGGGTATTTTTTGCAACAACAAGACTTGGGGACACACTCATAGAACTCTAGCTTCTCTGTCGATATCTACCTTTGATAAAAAAATATTATCCCTTCAGGAAGTATTGATTCGTCATGTGGATTTCCTTAGCTTCCCTATTTGAACTGGTTATAGACATTTTCTCCTCCATTCTCATTCTCAATTGAACACATTAATAAAAATTTCCATATCACAATTGTTTTAATATATGAGAAGGGTAATATGTAGTTGTGATCTTGCAATGGTCAGAGTATTAGTTTTCATCTTTGGTGTTTCTCTACTGCCATTAGGCCTATTCAGTACCTCGATAGAGTCACTACATGAACACAAGCATTAATTCACTTCAAGTGAAACTATTCAGTACCCCGATGAAGTTACTTGCCCCACCTCTCTGTGAAAGAAGCCTTTCTTCTCTTGCATCTTTTTTTATTTTATTTCAATATGCACATTGGCATTTTATCAACATTTATATTGCCGAGGAAGAAGATGGATCCCAAATTATTGATTTAAAGAGACGTTGTTCCTTTCGATTCAGTTACATACCTTTGTAATTAATTATCTCACCATTATTTTTCCCTTTTCCCTTCTCTACTCAACTGGATTCGAATGAAAAAACAAAATTCAATTATCATACCAAGACAAGTAATGAATATCCTAAAATAAATATGGGCATCATGGTTCTTCTTATATCTTTCCATTTGAATGAATTGTATATTTCTTTCATAAATCATTGACTTTAAATATATGCAAACCCAAATATTGAAGAGAGTGGCAGATTAGCCAAGAATTGTTCATCCACACAATTTCCCTTTTCAAACTTTTCCACGTTGAATTTTCTTGAGCCATAAAAAAATAGTTTCCATGCATGGTCTAATTGAATAAAACAAGAAATAAAGGACATGACGAAAAAATAAACATAAAAATAAATAAATAAATAAAATTCAGGTCTTAAAAGAAGAGCAAGATGCAATATGGGAAGCAAGATTCAAATAAAGTATAAAAAATAGATACAGAGAAAAATGCAAGGTGAATGTAATGCAAAAGAAAACTTAATGAAAGAAAAATGACCCCTAATCTAACAAGCTATAAGGTCAGGGCTAAGTGTAAAGAAATTTCCAGTATGTCCACCATAGTTGTTCCTGGCCTACAAACACAAAGAAACAAGAAAATAAAAAATATATAAAACAATGTACAAAATAGAATATAATAAATTGAATAGCTTCCAAAAAATATTGAAGGTCTTTCTTGTCGGAAAAAATATATGTCATAAAAACTAGCCTTCACCAACCAACAACCTTACCTTTAGATTATAATAAGACTCATACCAACCTTGACACCTTCTTGTGAATGTACCTTCATTTGAGTTTTCATTCTCAGCAAGAAACATGAAAGATAAAAGCTTATTGTGAGCAAAAAGGCTAGCTAAGTAGGATATTTTCAGCCAACCATAGATTTGATAATGAAATTCAAAACAATCCTTTTTCAAACCATGAAATCCTTGAGAAAATTGATTTCTAACTAAGGCATGGAATTGGGACAATAATCTTGTGAAAGAAATTTTATTTGATCGTCTTTATAGGTTTCGTCAAGAAATTAAGGACCTGACATAACCATCAACTAAGGTTGAATTGCATTGACTGCTTAACAAGTATCTCAATAGTGAGATGGTAAATCACAAAGATAAATGGGTTGAAAAGGATCAATATATATAAAACAACTATGATATTGGGAAAATTATTATTAGAATGACATTTTCTAGGCCTACTGTTATGATCAGGTCGGTGGCATAACATACAAGATTATTGATTCTCAATTAGTTCCCTTTAATCCCAATTCCATATTCGACCAGTGATATGAAATCTTGGGGAATTAAAAGAAAACATTGGCGTTGTAAATCTATAAAATTGACTAAAACAACATGATGACAAAAGGTTACAAGGATATTTCAAATCAAATATAGTATCCATATAAACATGGGTTTCTTGATCCACTAAATGATTCAAACAATGAATTATACTCAAAAAGATTGATTGGGCTATAAAACAATTGATTAGCTTCATGAAATTCACAATAAACATTAGGAGTTGAATTTTCGAAAAATAACTTAACAAATACAACCTCTTCGTCCAATGATGATATTTATCACCATAAATAGAGTGATAGGCTTCATAGTTGTGTGCACCCATGAAATATGCACATTCCAATCCCAATTTCAATTGAAGAGATTTACATTGAGATGAATTAGCTACAGTAGAATCCTTTATCTGATTTGAAACCCAATGTTGACAATTATAAAATTGTCTCAATAAAACCCAAAATCCATCAAGAATGGGTTTTCATCTAGTGAAATAATACGAAGTAAAGAGTTTTACGAGGAAATCCAAATTTGACATAGTTCAGTAATTCCATTAGGATAGAAAGAACCTAACATAACCATTAATGAAATTTGAAGTGCTTCGATTCCTTGACAAGTTCCAGAAATTTGAAATTTTGCATAACTACAATTTGAGAACTGAGTCAGAATGGATATTGCATGTGGAAATCTACTACCAGTTAAATCAACAATATCACTATTATCCATATGGTATCCATCTACATCATTGGTTTGATCCAATTTTACAACATCAGTAAACATATTACTGAAGCCATAAGATTCTTCTAATTGCAAATTTGGAGATGTATAGATGAAGGAAATCTCATGAGAAAATTGATTTGAAGAGGTTTCCTCATGCAAAAAAATAGATTTAAAAGAATGGGATGGACACTCAATGATATGATTATTCTCTTCCTCATCATATGCGGTCTTAACACCTTATGTCAATTAAAAATTGATCAAATTGTAGATTCGAAGAGCATGGCATGTTTTGATCACATATTAAATCATTATTTGCAGTAGGATACATGGAATGGAAGGTTGAAGAAGAGTTTCCAGAAGAAAATATTCTTGAGAAATCAAAATATGGGATGATGTACCTAAGAAATCATCACCATGTATATCAATAGAATCATGATAATTAGAAGGATAGTTTCCTGAGGCTTTCTCCTAGTTAAAACTTTGTATTTAATTTGATTGAATGTTGAGATTAATAGTTCTAAATCAGGCAAGAATGAAGGAATATAATTTTGACATGGAGGGTTTTGAAATGGGGAAAAGAGATCATAAGTATCTTCACCTTTCTACTCTACGTGTGAAATATGATCACTTTGTACTTGATCATAATTTAAGCTACAAAATTGACAATAAAAAGTATCATAGGGACTAGATGGTGGAGCATATTGATAAATCAGATCAAGTTACAAAGTTTCATGAGATGTAGAAGATACATGATGACAAGTGTCACTTGAAGAAACATCATTTTTAATGATGTTAGATGCTATATTTTGGTTATGTACATTAATGTGATATGGGGGGATCATGGGATCAAATTTAAGACTAGGTATCATGGGATTAAGATAACATTCAAAGTTTTCTTGGATGGGACCTTGATCATAGTAAGGAAATATACATAGGATAAATGGATCAACAATTCGATTTTTAGATTTTACAATGCCAACATTAAAAGAAGGGGGGAAGGGAATAAAAGGAGTGGTAGGTTCTTATTCCGAAATCTCATAAAAAAATATGAAGAAACTTATCAATAAAATCCTCTAATGTTTCATCATATTTCATTCTAAGCTTATTGATCCTTTTATATACATCTTGGTAACCATACTTGTCAAAGGATTCATGAAGCTCCTTAACAAGTTTTTTTATTCAATGGATGGAAGCGGTTGGTAATGTATGACACAATTGTTTAATAAGACCTTCAAGTGTGAGAATGAACAACCTTCTCTTAACATATTTACAATGAATTCCATTAGAGAGAAAAAATGAATGAATTAAAATAATTTTCCAAGGACATTTACTTCACCCTCACCATCAAACTTAAATTGAGACAATTTATTTATTATTCTTGTGGCAATTTTAAGGTCTACTCTTTCAGAGAATCACCCTGAGATTATGATTTGGGGATGAGCCATTCAAGATAAAAGATTCAAAATAGGCTTAATGGGATCAAATTTTCATCTACCCTCCTTATAGCAAAAAATATTGACGGTGATATAATTCCATCAACCAAGGGGGTCTCTCAGATGTGAAGTCCCAATTATACCTCACACCATTTGGAATAGGAGCTCCATCTGGGGTATCGACCTGAACACCATTAACTCTAAGGTTTTCCTAGATGCAATGAATACCATAAGATAATATGCACATAAGCCTTCAAATTAGTAAATAATTTCACACTATGAAACACCAATTGCAATGCGTAAAATGCGGCATTCACGAAAGGGAAGTAAAGAGTGAGTCTTTAGAAGGAAAGTAATAATATTGCCCTAATAGATGAACATGAGAGAAAGAAAAAATTCATTAAATAGATAGCTAAATATTTCACATAGACACAACGAACATTAAAGAAAATACAAAACACGTTCAATAAGATAAGCACCAAATCCAATGAACTAGTTAAATTTATTTAGTACATATGAACATAATGTATACCACAATCATCTAAAGAATAGTCTTATAATATTCATGATACATTAATGGAAATGTGTTGGCTTAGTGAGCTTCTAAATATTTGGTGAAAAATCCAAGTACATAGTTACAATGGTGAGACGCTGGCTCCAATAGTGGAACATTAAACTACTTGATGCTTCTCCAAAGAATGATGTTATGTCCAAATTCTAAGCCTCCAAAATCCATTTACTTGAGTTATGAGGGTGTATTGATAACAAGATGACTCTTGAACTTCCCTCATGACTCTTTTACTTCTTGAGTGACCTTTAAACTTTGATGGACTCTTTGTTCCACATGTTACATTTCATACTGCACATGTGATTCTTGGACTTACGAAACTTCCAAATTGTCATTTTATTGAAAATACATTAATACATTCCACATCATGTGGCAATATCCATTGACACATATGACATTATGATGACACTTATATAAGCCGTAACTTGGAAATGATTACATGTAACTTCAATATGGTGTGGAAATGCCAATCTACTCTCTTTTTTGCTTCAACTTTAACTCCTTCAAGATAGATATTTGATTGTTCTTCATTTTCACACTCCAGTAGGTTTATTGATATGGAGACTTCCATATGATATTGATATTTAATTTGATTCCATGATCTAGTGTCTTCATCTATTTGCTTTATGATATCCTCATGGTTCCATATTCACATGTGTCTTCCCACATGATATCCTTTGGATCTTCCTTGAACATCACTCTACCATATCAAGATACAATGCCTACAGATGAAATTAACTCATGTGATAAGAAGACATAAGTCTGGAAATCCCGTAGTATATTTGATTCGTCATGTAATTCAGTGACTAATCCAGAATACAGTACTAAACAAGGGAAGAGGCTCATAGATTACGTAGTGTGAAGTTCCATAGGGAATTGATGGAAGTCTAGTGATTGTGGTTGCACCATTTGCAGTACCCAAGGGTCCAGGGAGAAATATTGTGTAGTTGAGGGATTTAGTAAGAAAAAGGTGGGGGTTTCTCACTATAAATCTGCATTGCGTAGTTATAGAAGGTATGAGGGAAAATACTATGTAGTTTGGAAACTTAGTGAGATAATGAATAAGGCCTGCTCATTGTGATTCTGCAATGCATAGTTCAGGAAGGCCAGTGAATGAGGATTACGTAGTTGAGCATGTTAAGGAGGAAAACATAGAGGTCTTACCCACTATGATTGAATAGTGCTTAGTTCTTAAATCCAAATGAATGTGATGTTTAGGGAATGAGTGAGTGATGGAAGCCTGAATACTAACTAAAAATGTGAAACACGTAGTGAAAGGGTGACTAGATGGAGGAATTATACCTTTTCCAAGGGAAAAAGGATGGACTGGGCACTATGACTCTGCGGTGCTGAGTCCATGGAGGAAGATACTGCATAGTGTGCTATTATAGGATGGAAGGGATGGTAAATAGGACCTGAGACTGAAAAATGTGCAATTCAGGGAGGAATACCGGAGGAAGGTTTATCGGGTAAGAAGTTTCTTCAAAAATTGACTAAGTGTAAGATCAATGAGGGGAGGGATGAAATTAGAACATAACTTGAACATTGTCACACAATCATAAATGATCAATCATAATAAATTGAAGCAAATAACACCCAAAATCAACATGTACCCATTGAAACAACAACTAAGAGACACTTCCCCCAAGTGTGACACTTAAGGTACACTTTGCAACACAAGTGACGACACCAAAAAAGAAATACACATGACTTTGGGAATGAGTCTAATGCATACCCTTATGATAAATAGAACATAATAGTAGAAGAGACTACATGAAATATTCCCTTCAAGAGTGTGCAAATGACTCACTTTTACTAGATTTTACACTTCCCTTACTAAAAGGTGACACCTGCGATAGTAAGAAAAAAGTGAAAATGACACTTGTAAAATCTAAAGAAACTAAATGCAACAAACGTTATATCATAGAGAACACAAAAGTGCCACTTGCATAAGTTAAAGAAAGAAAAATGATGGTCGTGAAAGTGAAAGTGACAATAATGAAAACAAAAGTGCATATAAACAACAATTGAGGAAACTTACAAGGGAGGTGATACAATTACTACTAACAGTGAGAGAACTATCAACTTGGGGTTGAGCACTAACTATCTACAAGGATTGCACAATATTTGTCTCCATGAACTATGCAATAATTTTCTTTAGATATTTTGTGAGAACTCTCTTGGAATGGCACAATAATCCTCTATAGAGAACTCTGTAACCACTATCTTGAGCATATTCGCAGTCACAGTCAACAAGGATTATGTAGTGCTTGACTTTCTAAGGTATAGATTGACTATTGTGATTTCCTGAAAGAAAAGTGCTGGTAAATGCCTAAAATTTTTAGCATGTGTAACCAAGTGAATTTGATACTTAAAATATTAGGAATCATGTACTGACCATGAAGTGATTATGAACATTCAACGAGCGACATATCATAGGATAGCAAGAAGGCTCCAAAATTCAGGTGTAAGCAAAATTTTAGAGGATGTTTGTCACAATGACAACAAATTAACTCCATTTTTGGAATGAAGTTTCATTTCATGAGACTTATTTTCTTCCTTGACATGTGGTTTCTCTTCATCTTTTGGATGACGTTTATCTACATAATGAGGTTTCTCTTCTTCATTGGGATGAGGCTTCTCTTCTTCGACATGTATATTTTCTTCATTTTTGGAGCACGAGGACTCACCAACATTTCTAAGACTTTTCTTGATAAGTGGTGCTCTCTTGAAATTGATAATTTCATCCAAGACTTGTGAACTTTTTAATTTTTGTTTCATGTTGTCCACTTCTACTCTCAATGTGACAATTTCATGCTCATGTTTCATGAAATATTCTTCCTTAAGCTTAATTTGATTCCTTATAACTTCCTCAATCCTTTTGGCATCTTCAATTTCCCTATTGAAGGCGAAAAGATGCTTGTCATGTTCTTTATAATACTTGATCCATTTATTTTTCTTTTCCCTTTCCTTGAGTTGGTTTTTAAAAGTAATTTCCCTCTTGTTTTCTTCTTCCAAAATGTTTTATAGATGAGAGTCACTTCATTCTTTACTTCTCAAGTTCGTGATCCTTTTCTGATGAATATAGTTTTTAAATTTTAATTTCAAGCTGGTTGATATCAACTATGGAAATTATCCAATGATTGTAATACTTCGTCTTATCAACTTTTAGGTCTTCATGTTCCCTATAGATACTATTATACATAGTTGTGGTCAAATCCCCCTCTCATTCCACCATCTAAATTTTATCTTTGAGGGAGTTTACATCTTGTTTTGAATAAAAAACCGTCTTAGATGCTACAAATCTACCTTCAAGTGGTTAAGCTTACAATGAAGGACTTGCTATGATACCGCTTGTTGGGAACCATGATTTTCGATAGACCAAAATCCATAGGTGTTAGTCAACGATTGCTATAATATTCCTAATTAGCTTTCAGCTAGTTGGAATATTAATTTTTGTTTTTTTCATTTAGATAGATGAATAAGAGGGTAGGGAGACCGATAAATCTCATTAGTAGGAATAAAACCACCTCTAATGTGAATGTGGATCATATTATTAGCTGGAAAAAGCGCTCTTATGTGTGATTAGAGGTTGAAGCATGTGGTTGGGGTCAAGTTTGACCAAATCAACATCGTTGGTATGGAGGTAGTGGATAATTATTGAGGGACAACACAATTTTAGTCAGAGGGAGTCTCCATGAGAGTAGAATCTTTAATGTGTGGTACCAAGGGTGAGAAGGCTCACAAAGAATATAAGGAAAGGGATGAAAGCCATAGAGGGAATTCTGAATATTGTTTATTTTTTTTATTTTATGACTTTATGCATGGTTCAACTATTTAGCAGAGTCTGTTGTGTTGTTTAGTACAAGGGTGTTTCAAAGCGGAAGTACCACCCTCATCCTCAGGGACCTTCGAGTTTCCACTTAGGAGAGGTTCCTCTAAGCTTAGTTATACTATCTGGCATCAATCCAAGCTTCAGCCATCATCAACAGCACAGTATCCTTCAGGAACTACGTTAATTTGCAAGGAAGTTGTAGTGGAGGGTCAAGTACCCAAGTTTTTGATATTTTTTCCTAGTGATGGGAGCAACCCTTCATCCGGAGGATCAATAGGTAGGAGTATCATCCATTTTCACACCATATCAACCACCTCTCACTAGTTACTTAGTTTCATTGCATTAACTAGCCCTAGGGCTGCATTTTTCATCTTGAGTATTTCAACAAACCTTTTCTGCATTATCCTGGAATTGCGCTAGAGAGCCTAGATCTTTGATCGCGGCATTTTATAAGAACTATATAAGCAGATCCTTGTATTATTGGTCTCCAGCTATAGTTATTCTCAATATGACTGTGCAATCATGGCCTTTCGACATTTTTTGTAGCAACAATGTTTCATGTATTGATGTATTGGGTCATTTCAGGATTGTTTTCTTAGCTTGTGTGTATTTTTCCTCAAGGTATTTTAATTCATTTTTGCTACTATCTATAACAAAATGGATCAATGATATGCTAATTTTTTATGTATTGATATTTATTGCAATTTCCTGATTTATGTTCAATATTCTTGTTTTGCAAGTTTTAGAATATTGAAACCACATCGCGACAGATAAGTATCCATGGAGTTATGAAACACACAGGGAGTTATGTTTTATCCATTAGAAAGAAATATTCCCCAAATTCAATCTGGGTGTGTATCGAACTCGTGACCTACACTTTGATACCACTTCTTGAAAATACTAAGAGGGGCATTGAATCAGTGTTTCTCTTATTTTCAAATGGTTAGCTATTATTTAAACATTTAGAACATAAAAAAAAACATATGAATCATCAATAAGTTCTTTAAACTATGTATGGTTTACATACACATTTATGAGATATGATGGAAAGAAGAATAAAACAACCCAATTTTGAAGGTGTTTGCAGATCAAGTTTGCAGAAGTCCTTAGCCTCCCTTACAATAAATCAATACACCCACTTCTACCATAACTACCAATTACCACTTTTGGAACCATTTTCCATTATTTCACTCTTCATTCACTGCATCTGCTGCTACTACCACTCTCAGTTCCTCTACAAGCATATACTAGCCCCACTTGAACTACCACTATTTTTTAACCCCATTGTTGCCACACCTCTTGTCACTATTTTTTTTCATATCAAATCCCATTTGAAAAAACCTATATAATGCACTACATCAAACCCCTGCATATAATAACACTAATGTACTTTCGCTCCTACCTATGTATTGCTTCAATTCCCATCTATCAAAGATTGTCTCAAAATTCACATGTAACAACATGAAATTTCAAAATATTGATTAAATCCAAACCTTGCTTGGATTCAATAATTGTTCAAAATCAAACTTGGTTAATAATTTAAATGTTACAATGGTAAATTCATGATTATCTTAGTCACTCATCAAGGGTACTATCATATAAGAACTCTGAAAATATGCATACTATGATGCATAAGTGATTGACACGTCATCGTATTACATTATTCTCATTCATGCCTCAATATCAGCTAGGTCACACTTATGAAAAACAATATTCCTCAAGTCAATTTTACATTTTCATATAAATCCACTTCCACTATCAAACTCCACTACAAACTATGTCAAAGGTTACTTTTATGTGTTAACATATTTTCTATCAATATTTTTGGTCTATTATTCTTCATGAGATACGAGCTTTGTGAAGTTTCCTTCCACAATACTCTGCACACACTATTAATTCTTATCAGCAAGAGGATTTTTTATTTAGAATATTAAGTGTTGACAATATAGAATGTAAAATCTAGCTTAATTTTTTTCTCAAATAGTTTAAGTAATCTTCCAAGTATCAACAAGATACTACAGGGATTACCTTGTACATAGGCTTAATATATTTGTAAATTATAACATAAGAACCAGTTTTCTCCATTACTTTATTGATTTGGTTTCAACCCATAGGTATACCCTCACAATTGTAATTAAAACACATTTCAAGACTATACATAGCACATAAACATCCTTTTATAGTTGTAAATACGTTGTACTTATTATATGCCATAGTTGGAAAGACTTATCCTCAGCATGTGGAATAGTAGATTTATGACATTTATAGCATAAAAAAAAATATTTTTTTGTGTATTAGATAATCATATTATTGATTTAATAATATTACCCTCGAAATGTTTCTAATTATTATCCTCTATCTGAGGATTGTACACAATTACTATGTCTTGGAATGAGTTCAATTATTGACTTGTTACCAAGAAGTGAGTGACATTCTGCAAAGTACATTGTCTTCTTCATGTTATCTTTTCTTCACTCCTTAACTATACCATCTTGTTTTATTGGAAAGAGGTTGCAATTGTTTCTCACTAGTATGCTAATATATGCATTGTGGTCTATCATATAATCTCACAAGTCATTGCCAAGGTCAATATTATTTTTCATATCATGTTGCCATATTTATCATATCATGTTGCCACAAGATTCTTGACCATGGTTTATTGTTATATCAAACAACTATTTGTTTCGGCCTTATAGAAAAGACGCATTGTATCTATTAGTTAAAATTTTAGAAATATAATATTTAAACAAATAATAGTGAGTTTATTAAATTTTCTTAAGACTACAACAATTCCAAAACACTTTTTTTCCTTGGTAGATGGTTTATTAGAGTTATGGGAGTTCTTCTCTGGTTTCAAGTATTATGTCAAACTTCTAAAAAGTGCCACAATGACCCTGCGAATATTCTAGAGCATTTGCTATTAATATATTACCTTTGCTTCTTTTCAAAATCTTAGAGAATCATCAAGTTAAGGCTTATTGAAACCACTTCAAGGTGAATTTTATTAGGACTTGAACCTGAATTTAATTACCTTTCCTCAGAGAGATTATACAATTTATTCACCTAACTGATGAATTCGATAAGAGGAGCTCATATAAAAAAACTAAGAGGACCTAAAATGTCATTTATGAACATGATAGTGATATTTTTGAAGTGAATAACACCAGTGATTCTGCAATATATAGAACTTGAGTGATCTGAGGAATTTTATATCTCAAGTCACCTCAAAAATAGTGAGATGATACTGGAGTAGACTTCACCACCTTCATAAGCAACCCGCAAAAAAGGAGTACTATTTTTCTTCAAAAAATAACTAGATTTTGTTATGCCCTAATCATAGAAATGAACGTTATTCAGGCCACAAATGTTAGGTTATTAAACTAGTGAGAAAATATTTCTCATATTGTGCATTCCTACGAAGTATAGACCAAAGGAAGATCTACAATGATCATATTCAACATTAAATGTTGTGGGTTACTTATGGAACAAACATTTCAGATTAAGAGATGCATACACAAAAGAAACTAATACCACAACCATAAATAGCCAAACAAAGCTCCCTAAGGCCGCATTCAATTTTAGATTAGAAAATTTTTGCACTAGACTTGTAGAAGAATCCAGTGAATTTTGTATCAACTGAATACTTTGTTGTTTCAGAGAAAAAAATCCAGAAATAATGTTCTTTTCCTTTGTTATCCTTCAAAATTCAGAGATGATGTATTTTATGTTTAGGATTGATGCGCTACATAGGGACCAATTCACAAAGATATATCCATAGAACCCTTGGTTTTCCTATTGGAATGAAAAAAATGAATACCAATACTCCAAAAATTAAAGCATGGGCCAGAAACCCTATGCCAAGCAACAAAAAAAACATTACTAATCAACGATTTTCAAAATTTGTCCTCCTTGAAAAATATTGTGTCCTAGTCACAAAAGTTTGAGAGAATAATCATTTTTTTTCAATATATCTTCGATAGCTCAAGTCTCCAAATTATTTTGAATTATATATATTTGTGGAGAAAATTTAAAGTGGGATGACTTAGGGTTTAGGAAGGGAAATATTCAATTTTGAATTTTGAACTTTATGGAGACAAAAATTATTTTGGACCATTTAATTAATTTTTGGATTATATAATATTTCCTACATAACTGTGAAATGATTAATGGACTTAAATAATTAAATTTACTCCTTGATATGTGCCATATTCTAGAAAATATTAAATTACGACATTATCCATGATTTGGGGCCTTAGTCAATTTGAAGTTCCACCTCAACAACTCTTAGGATTTTGGATCATTGGTCAGGTGTGTTTTCTTTGACTGAGCATATCTCACAAACCATGAGGGATCTCATGAAAATCCATTTATCAAGAGAATCAACATGACTAGGAGATGCCACTCACAAGGGTCCTCGGAAAAATCAGTTATATACTACTTCAAAAACCTCCAATAAGCATAGGATATATCCATTATCTAGGGAAATTAAATCATATAACTAGGGTTTCATAAATTTATATCATCATGCATATTCTATGACATTATACACATCCTCAACATCCGACATCCGCTATACATATTGTTCCTGCTCCATATCCTGCACTTGTTGGACATCGTACAATTGCTTGACATCTTGCACCTGATCCTACTTTTTTATCAATGAAAATATACTCAACACACTCTTCAATGAGATCACTAACCTCTTCCACTTATCTAATTCCTCAAGTTAAAATATTGATTTCAACATCTCTTCATATTATGATTGAGTTGTATATATTATTGTTTACACAATATCACACTCAATAGCTCTCTATAACATTTCCTCATATTCCTTCTCCTTTCAACGTGCTATACTAAGTATTGGTTCTTTTGTATCAAAATTTTCATTTATGGGTTCTTGTAGAGTAGAATTTTGATTTATTTTAGTCTTTTTGTTTCTGATGCTGGTAGTTATGGAGCAGAAACATGGTTAATAGGTTTTTGTTGAACATAACACTAGTTTTCCCAAACATGCTCTACTTTAGTTGTTGCTTATTGTGTAAAAACAGTGTCATCAACACGTTCTGGTGGAATAATGGTCTGTAACTCCTCATATTATCCTTCCACTTATATACTAACCAAAACATTGGTTGGCCCCTCACATCCTACCTCCTCAAGAATTTGTCTATAACCAATTCATAAATTTTCAACTGTGTTAGTAGGTGACACCATTTTTTCCGCCTCTGTTAGGGTTTATAACCCTATTTTTTCTTAAAATTTAATTTCTCTTTCCGTATTGCAAGTTGTTTATTCAAATTTTCATGTTGTTATTTTAATTCATTAATTTTCAGAGTGAGAGGGTTAATTAAATCTAACCTAGTATAGGAATGATTTATTGATCCTGTGTGGGTTCTTCCTTCCATTCATCACTTGGTTGTTCCTCTAGTTCCTTTAATTCTATTGTAGAAACATGGAATTTAGGTGTTGAGGCAAATAATGTTGCAACAATTACTCATACTCTTTCTTAGGGAGCTTGCCCCCCTAATGGCGTTTTTAGTGACCTCTTCCATATTTTTTTTTGTAGAGATGTTTCTTTGTTAATTAATTCTTCAGGTATCACTTTCTCAGGTTCATCTTCCTAAACAAGGTATAAATACCAAATAATTTTATACTTCCCACTAGATATATCCATCGGTCATTTAGTACAAGCCATATTCTCAATGCATCTATTTCGAAGACCATTCCCATGAGGCCTAGGGGGTGTAACTGCCTTTTCTTCTGCAATTGTTTTAGAATTGTACTTTTATTCTTAAACTTCACTCTTTTCCTCCTCATGGGATTATACATGTGGTCCTTCTAGTAGCCCATTCCATGTGCTCCCTTGTTGTTGTAGTGAATTTTTTGTAATCAATTTAATGAGCCCATGCTTAGTTATGCATGTTTCAAAACGCTTCTCTATATGTGCAACTTATACCATATGATGTAAAAATTTTAACAAATAATAGGGCATGCTTATTATTTTTCCATTGTGGATTTCTGATAACAATTGAAAGTGATAATTATTTAAAATCCCAAATCACCCTTCATGGGTTATAAATTTCTAAATAAAAAAAGCTACATCATCCCAAGGACAACGAAGGTATTTTATTTTAATCCCTCTTATGTTATTCCTTACCTTCTGACCCTCCTATAAGAATGTGGCTTTGGTTGTTGGGACTATTATTTCTTGAGAGAACCAAGTTGTTCCCATTTGAGGAAAAGTCGTCACTGTAGAGATTACTTATTTTGTAGCAACAACACTAGCTCCTCTAACTACCGAGCCATGCTCATTCAAAGCATGTGAAAAATCTAAAGAAATTTGCACTTTAAATCCTTACAATTTCTCAAAATAGGCCAACCAACCCAAATTTCCAAATGCCTCTAGGGCCTCTAGATGGTGTAACAGAGCATCAATAGGATTGGGTTTGTGGTAGACTGTGACTCCTCACCTGGCTGCTCAAAAAATGTTATAGGGTTAACACTTCTTTCATTCAAATGCTCATTAGGACATAGAATGTTGCCTTGCTAGAATTGGAAATTCTTGTCCCCTTTTACTAATTTATACTATAATTAGAAAACATTGGGAATGATTTCACGTGGTCACATCAGGTTTTCAAAATTAATGGCATGAGTAATAAAAATTTATTAATATTAATATATTGTCTAATTGGTAGTTACTAAATTGGGATAGTGTTATTGTGCATCATACAATAATTATGATTCACCCCCCCCCCCCCCCCCCAACTTAATGATAATAAGAATCCTTAGTGTATGTGACGAGAAGTCTTGTTAACCTTAATTCCAAAAATGTTAGTAAATAAAAAAATCTTACCTTCCATTGACTTACAATTATGCTAATGATAAAATTCTATGCACAATAACTTGATTGATGTAGTGAAATGTTTCATTCGTGTCAGGCATCTATTGGTGAATTCTTTCGTTAAAATGATGCAGTGAGAGAAAATTATGTGTCAAAAGAATCATGTGTATCAACATAGGCTTATAGTTGTCAACCATGAGAATGCAAGAACACATATGTGAACTTGTGATGGTGAACAACTAAAATATTTCTTTATTTGTATCATCAGAATTGTATAAATCCATAGAAGTGGCTTGCATATATGTACAATTACATAAACAAAATTCTGGAGAAGTGTATCAACCAAAATTGTTGCACATAAGCGTGTGATAAGTGTAGGAACTTCTTTTTATTGATAAATGTTGAGTATGTAATAACAAGAATAATATATAGGAAACCATTTGTAGACATAAAATAAGAGATATCATAATGTTGTTACATGAGAACAAAAAGGATGTGTTGCGTACCAGCAAGTTGGTTTTGAACCACCACATTCATTCAATGGCACCCCAGAGGGATTTTCACCATTACACATTTTATTTTACCTTTATTTTTTCTTTTTCCAATTTTGTATCTTCTTCTTCTTCTTCTTATTTAAATAATCATAAAAAAATAAGTGGCAAACAATGCAGGAAAAAATTCCCTTTCCCCAATAACTTCAAGGTACGAATATGAATCTAAGACAACGTATCCAGATGGATCCTTAGAAGTAGGCTTGTGATAAAACTACAGATGATGTCCCTTGACAAGGAAATATGTATAAAAAGATCAATGGTTGTCAATTTCATAGTCCCATTGTCAAATATTATATCTACCTAATAAGGACCTACCCACTTAGTGCACAACTCCTCTTTGAAATCTTTAAATATGGATTCATATATTAGAGCCCCATCACCCTTCTGAAAAGACTTCTCCTTAATAGTTTTATCATGCCACTTGGAATTTTATTGCTAGATGAGATCTATATGTTGCACAACAACCAATCAATTCTCATATAACTCAATTAGTTGTGTTAGTTGATGTTTTTAAGTTGTAGTCAAATCTAAACTCACCTCAAAAGAAGTTCTGAGTGTCTTTATGTAAAATTCAATGGGAAATATATGAATCTTACCAAATACCAATTCATAGGGATATAATCATATAATGTTCTCCTAATTAGTTCTATAATCCCATGACACTTCTAGAAGTCTCTCAACCTAGTCTCTTTAGTGGCCTATCATAGTCTTTGGGAGAATAGTTTAGAGCACCTTATTGGCACTTTTCACTTATCCATTCACTTTTTGATGGTAGGGTAAGGTGGCTTGGTGATGAATATTATAATTTTGAAAATTTTCGTCCATTAGATTAGAATAAAATTGTGCTCCTCCATCTCAAAATATCTCCTTTCGAACTCCATACCAAACAAATATCTCTTCAAATAAAAAGTGTAAAACAACACACTCAGTTTTCCAAGTGGGTTATTTATCCTCCACCAACTTTGTGACATAGCCTATACACACCAAAATATATGTCTTCAACTGAGATTTATGATTAATTGATCCCATCTCTCAAATTGACCCATCGCCAATTGAGGTTGTTACAATATTTCAATTGATTGAGTAGGATGAACCAATCTCTAGTAACTAGCACACCCTTCCACATATTTCATTTAATATTTGAACAAAGTAGGCCAAAAATATCCCATATGAATCACCTTATTACCTATTATCCTATCTATAAAATTTCCTCCACAAGGATCATCGTAAAAATCCTTGATAATATCATGAATATCATCCTCCCTCACACACGTTCTACTTTACTGATAAAAAACAATGTGGACCAAAAACACCAAGCACTTTCTTGAACATTTTTCTCTTTTCTATGGGAGAAAGGTGATGGGGAAGCTTTCCTACAACAAGTTAATTAGAAATTTATATATACCAAGGTCAATTTCTGGATAATACAAAAATATATTCATCTGGGAAAGAATCTTCAACAGGAAGATCATCGGTAACATTCGTAAATCTAGAAATAAAATATGCAACAACAATATATGTCCCATGTTTATCTACAACATTAATATCAAATTATTGGAGTAACAATAACCACTTAGTCACCCTAGAATTAGTAACTATATTATTCATTAAAAATTAGAAGAGAGAGTTGTCAATATGCACAAAAGCTTGGTAACCAGTAATGTAATGCCTAAATTTGTTGATAGCATGAATAACAACAATAAAATATTTTTTCTCACAATATAATTTACCTCCATAGAGGTCAAGTTATTACTAATATAGTAGATTACATAAGCTTTATTATCCTCTTGTTGTGGTATCACCACCCCAATGGATGTATCAAAAGCATCAGTGGATATGTGAAATGGAAGAATCCCAAATGGGTCCTAGTAAAATGGAATTCATTGTTAAACATATTTTTAACTTTGCCAAAGTGATGTTACACTTGTTATTCCATACAAAATTTTTATCTTTTTTTAATCGGTAAAACAATGGGAATGCAATATTAGAGAAATTTTCTATAAATCATGTAATAACATACCTCCCATAAAAATTTACGTACCTCCTTCTCTGTCTTAGGAGTGAAAATTCTCAAAATTGTCTCAAATTTTGTTGGATCAAATTTTATACCTCCAATTGAGAGATATTGACCTAAAACAATACCTTTAGACATCCTTGTGTCACACATTTCAATATTGATATAGAGGTTTGTTTGTATACAATGCTCAAGTACCTTTTCAAGGTTGTGCTAGGCTTCATCAAACTCATCCCCATAGGGTGTAAAGTCATCCATAAAAATTTCCAAACATTCATTGACCATATCAACAAAAATTTATAACATTGGATGCTGGAAGGTTGTACATGTGTTACAAATACCAAAATGTAGTAGCCTATAGACAAATTTATCCCATGAGAAATTGAAGGTAGTCTTGTCCTACTCCTTAGGAGTAATCAAAATATTATATAGCCAATAAATCCATCTAGGAAAGAGAAACTTTTTTTACCATATAAGTATTTGGTACCTTATCGATAAAGGGTAGTGGAAAATAATTTTTTTTAGTGGCTTAGTTAAAATCCCTATAGTCCAAATAGACTCTCCACTTCCCATTTTTACTAGGGATAATAATATGTGGAGACACCTATTGACTATCAGAAATCAAATAGATGAAGTTTTCATTTAAGATATTTTGAAGTTTTTCCTTGACAACATTTTTCAAGGTTGGATTTATTATGGGTTGAAGTTGTTATACAAGTGGAGATTGTTACATTAGATAAATGTGATGAGTGAAAAAATTACGATGGATACCCTTCATGTCCTTAGAATCCCACACAAAGGGTTATTTATTCTTTCTCAATAACTACACTAACCTCTACTTTTGTACAGGAGATAAATTATGGCTAATATGTAAGGTCTTCCCAAGATCTATCTCCACTAGAAAACTCTTAAGACTAAGGGTTGTAGGTATTTTTATATAAGATAATTAATAAGAGTCTCTTCCTCAATAGATTTTTCTATCACTTAAATTATATAAGGTTCATTAATGAATTTGTTAATAGTATCATCCTCAATTTCATTTCTAAAATGGAAGGATTTTCCTACAGAAGAAGTGGACATGTATCATCTTCCTCTGGTTCAAACTCATACCATAAAGGATTCTCACATTCCAAAATTGTTTTATCTTGAGGAAAAAAGAAAAATTCCTTGGTATTGTTACCATAGATATGGTCATCCACCCAGATCTAGATCCAATAAAAGTGTCTCCAATGGCCATCCATGGCTTGCTCAAAATCAAAGGATGTCCTCCTGGACATATTTTAGGTTGTAACACTATAAAATATATATGATACTATGAATAATATACTACAATAATAAAATAATACAATATTACTTTAGGTCGGACCTTAGACCTATCTGCTAATTCTAAAATAGTGGAACATGGTCTCAAGTTGGTATGCCTAACTAGTTCAACAATTTCCCTAGTTATTATGTTAATTGTTACTTGTAAGTTAATCATGGTATTTGGAAGAGTTTTTCATCCAATATGAACAATTATTTTTGGGTTCCCAAGCTCTTCTTATATAGTAGGTGTATTATCCCTTAACATCAATTCTGGTAATTTTCTAATTACATGTACAGTTGGGGGATCCCGATGATTCCTACCTAGATTTTTCACACATAATTCTCAAATTGTTTTAGCATAAATTGGAACATATCATATTTCTTGAAGAAAGGGAATCAAAACATGGAAGTTATTCAATTCCTTCAAGAAATGATATTTAGAATGAGCAATTTTTACTTCAGTTAATATTCAAGATATGGGGGTTGTAAATAAGTCGCAATACTATCAATTGTTATATGTGAAATAGTTGGGGTAACATCAACTCTTACATTAAGATAAAAAATATCATTTGTTATTACAATGGAAATACAAGTAGCACCAGTTGTTACAACTTCATGGGTATCGTTAATTGTTTCAAGACTAGTGATAACATCGGTTGTTACAACTTTATTTCCTTATAAAGATCCTCGAATTAGGTTTCCTTATCCTTTTTATCACTCAGATTGAACTTCAGGATGAAGAATGAAATTCTGAGGTAACCACAAACCCTAATTAGCCAAGTAGGTAGCCCTACTAGATAAAGAGAGGGCTCTCTCCATAAGGATCACAACCAATATGGCTAAGTAAAGAAAATATTAGGCTAGGTATAGTAGCTCAGGGTTTTGACTTTGATTGTATAGGGTTTTTTCTTGATCAAAAGGATTCAAACAGTTAGGGCAAGGAACATTAGGTCAAAATTTGTAGGGTGTTCTATGGGGCAAGGTAGGCATAGTGATTTAGAACTTTAGGATTTCAATGGGTGGCATGATCAATATAGGTGGGGAGATAGAAAGAGAATGGTGCAATCATGGGCTCTTTCTAAACTGAAGAAATTACAGACTATGAATATTTACCCAAAACAGAGCATAAAAATTATGGATTATGTTCATCTAACTTGAAAACATTCACTTAATAGCGATGAAATGATGGACGAAATAAAAAAAGCGTTCTAACATCTGAGCAAAAAAGAAAAAACTGAAACTAAACACCATACCACAAGGATCCAATAAAAATAGCTTCCAATTTGATTAATATTCATGCTCAGAAACTGATTCAAAGTGTGTCTCCTCAAAAACCAAGTATTCAACTTAGTACAACCCTTACTAATGAGAAAGAAGAAGAATATATAGACCTTAAAAAAAATCATCCTAGCCTTAGGGGGTCGAATGCATGAGATGAGGATCAGTTTCCACCAAATTCTGAACAAGAATTGAAGACTAGGAAGACCCAACAACTTGCTTCTAAAAGAGAGGAAACTGATTCATTTGACCTCTAGAGGACTCAAGCTAATGAATCTCCCTATATTGAACTAATCCCCATCATAATCACATTCATGTTTACCAATTACCTCTGTGAAAACCCAAACTAGTGAGGTAAAACTCAAAAGCTACGTGAAAAACAGAGAGAACTCCAAAACAGGCATAATTTGTCCTACGCACAGTGCCAAGGAGGAAAAACTAGTCCTTCTTGTAGGTCACTGTTGAAGGACTTCCCGATGTCAAAATTGAGCTCATGATAGCTCATGGGAAATCTTGTCCTGTCTAATTCCTAGATATTCTTTTGGTTTCTAATTTGGAGCTTTTTTTACCGTTAAAAAGTTCAATCTCCCAAGACTTCCTCTATGTGTAGCGACACCCTGAAAAAGAGGCAGAAACATGTTTTTTTGGGTGTTTTTGGCCCTTTATCCTAACTATTTTTGCTCCAAATGTTTAGAAAAATTATAGGGGGCATTTCCTCATCATTATGAACCCACTTATGTCTTCTATTTGTTCATTGTATGCCCCAAAAGAGTGCACAACGCCCTCTCTCTATGTGCATCACCAAAGCTCTATGTCCGGCACCATTTTACCCCCAACTTGCAGGTTGTTTTTGACCACCTTACCGGTGCCCAAAATATCTACATGATAGATAGTTGGAAATATAGTTCTCTTGGATACAAAATGGACCTATAAAGCACTGACAATTATCAATTATATCCCTTCAAAAATGAATTCTCCCAAGCCTGGTCAAAAAGTACAGAATGAGGGTGCAGAAATAGAGAGTGCTATTGCGAGCAACATTTGGAAGCCTTAAAAAAATCACAATTGAGCTCAAGATATCTCATTAGAAAGGAATATCTATATAGTTATCATTTTAATCATGAATCAAGTTATTTGAAGAATCTAGCTAAGAGACAACTTGATTTTCCCATGGTCACTCCAGAAATGCGGCAAACCTCTTGTAGCACCTATATTTTTTAAATTTATCCCAAACCATGAAACTTGTGTAAAAACTGAAGGATTATTTTATTCTCAGACATATGATGGACAAAAACCTCTCTCACTTTTGTCAAATTCATCCATGTTTCGTCAGAAACATAGTTTGAAGTGAAACTGGCCATATGAGTGGAAAATGGCTTCACTCTTGGAATGATTTCCTGGAAAATGATGGAGACATGATGTTTATGAGTTTGGAATGACCTCATACTTACTAATACGACCTACCTTATGCCTCCTCTACTCGTATGTCTCTGATTCCATAGCAAACCCTAGCTCAGTGAGAGAGGAAATTAGGGTTTAGTGCTTGTGGAAAATGATGACTTAGGCACCCTTGGAAAAGACAAATCCCCTTGAAATTTGATCAATTGCTGAATTAGACACTTTTTCTGTTTGACACTTGATGTGTTGGCATGTGGAACACTGAGTTGGAAGCCTTGGGAGACTTAGTACTTATTACATTTGAACTGACATAAATGAATAAAAATAAAATTGCATCTTGGAATGAAACTCACACTTGAAATCATATTAAAACTTTGGAAACCATCTTGGAGATCATCATTACATGGTAAAGAGACATTATTGTGATCACTCTCACACCTTTTGTTGTCCTTTATTGAAAATTAGATAATGCAAGGATTTGACCTAATGAAACGCTAGTGGCCTAATGAGAAATGAAAGATATTGACTCAATGAGTGATTTTGACTAAAAGTGAAATGAGAATAGACTTTTTCTTAGCATGATGAAGACATGGAAGACGGCTAGCAGGCATATACTTATGAAGTAAAATGGGAGATTTGACAAGAGCAACCACCAGTGAAAAATTTTATATCATGACCTAATGGAATGATTAAAATTTTTAGAGTGGGACACCTAAGATGCACATGCAAAATTTGTTTTGATCCCTGGTGGAAGTATGAAAATATTGGCACTAACGTTGGCCTTATTGTGGATGGAAACTCCTTGGAGGTGTCAAGAAATCCATAGACCAAGTGCCTAACCATTGGTAAAGACAGTCACAAATAGCTGCAAAGTGGAACTATTTATACCAACCAAAAATACACATATAATGCAACCTATACACTAGGAAACTAAAACTAATGCCGAAAACTAAAATTTTTCCTTAGGAATTTCATTTATGTACAAATCTACCCTACTGTGATGAAAAATTACTAGATCAAGTAATGCTATAATGATAGATTAGCCAATCAAGCAATTGTAACAATAATGATGCTTGGCAGTGTTTAAACCAGAACACAATTGGACATTCTAACAGCCATACATGCACACAATGTCTCTAGCTTTGTAAAAGACAATTTTTTCTATCCTTTAGACTGAAAAAATATTCCATATATGTTGCAACGGGATCATAGAAACTAGACTCTGTCTGTTGCCCAAACTCGTCAATACATGCCTCCAGCTACAAACTGTCAATGCAAAAATGCAAGGGCAACCTTAACTTTCTTTTCTTCTGCTGGAAAAGGTTCCCAAAGAATGGGAATTGATCACAGTTCACATCCTGGGACTATATTTGGGTCTCCAATTCAACTAGATATTTTTCGATTTTGATGGAAAACTCTTGCAAAAAAATGAGCTTAATTTCATGGCTACATCGATAGGACTTTAGATAAGAATAAAGAGATGAAGCAAATTTCTCAACTACCTCATCATCTGTTCACATATCTTCCCATTCTCTTAATCCTTCAATAGGGGCCGCCTCTATTATGAATTCTTCCTTCTCCATCCATGTGTCTGAAAAGATACGCCACAACTCTGCAAATGAATTAATAGATCTGACAGACAAATTTTCAATCCATTATCTACATTTCCCTTGAAATGAATCATATAACAATCTGATGAAGACATCTTCTTGTTTGAATCTAAGAAGTTCAACAATTTTTTTAAAGTTTGGTACATTTTTAAGAGTCAAAGTCAGATCTTCTCCGTTAAATATAGGGTCATTGCTCAAAAAATATGCATCTTTGGGTAATTGATTAGGAAAACTAGGAAGATTAGAAAATTCGATACATGAATACCTTGAAAAAATAGAAACGACATCTGAGTCCTTCATTTAGACAGTGGAGCCACCATCAATATTTCGAAACTTGGGATTTCGAACAATGGAGTCGCCAGGTGAATGTTTCAGCCTTCATATGTGTTTGAATACTATACACCATCAACAATCAGATCTGAAACTTGAAAAATATTTCCTGGAGAAGATCTGTCACCTCATTCCCCAGTATGGTCGCCAAAATGTTATCACTAGCATTAAACCTTTGGCTGAAGAAGGAAATTCTGAGGTAACCACAAACTACGCTTAGCTAAGTAGCTAGCCCTACTAGGCAAGGAGAGGGCTCTGTTTGTAAGGATCACAACCAAGATGGTTGAGTAAAGAAAATATTAGACTAGGTATAGCAGCTTAGGGTTTTGATTTTGATTTTATAGGGTTTTAATGGATCATAAGGAGTCAAACAGTAAGGGCAAGGAACATTAGGTCAAAATTTGTAGGGTGTTCTATGGGGAAAGGTAGGCATAGTGATTTAGCACTTTCAAATTTCAATGGGTGGGATGAACAAGACAGGTGAGGAGCTAGAAAGAGCATGGTGGAATCATGGGTTCTTTCTAAACTAAGGAAATTATAGACTGTGAAAATTTACCCAAAAAAAAGCATAACAATTATGGATTATGTTCATCTAACATGAAAGAATTCACTTAATAGCAATGAAATTATGGATGAAATAAACAAATATTTATAACATCTGATCACAAAAGAAGAAACTGAAACTAAACACAATAACACAGGGATCCCATAAAAATAGCTGTGAATTTGATTAATATTCCTGCTCAGAAACTACTACAAAGTGTGTCTCTTCAAAAAACAAGTATTTATTTGAGTCCAAACATTACTAATGAGAAAGAAGAAGAAGATATAGACCTCAAAACAACTCATCCTAGCCTCAGGGGGGTGAATCCATGAGATGAGGATCAGTTTTCACCAAATGCTGAACAAGAATCTGAAGACTAGGAAGACCCAACAACTTGCCTCTAAAAGAGAGGAAACTGATTCATTTGACCTCTAGAGGACTCAAGCTAATTAATCTACCTATAATAAACTAATCCCCATCATAATCACATTCATCTTTATCAATTACATCAGTGAAAACCCAAACTAGTGAGGTAAAACTAAAAAATTACGTGAAAAACAAAGAAAACCCCAAAACAGGGAGAATTTGTCCTATGCGCAATGCCACCCTGAAAAAGAGGCATGAACATGATTTTTTGGGTGTTTTTGGCCCTTTTTCCTGACCAGTTTTGCTCCAAATGCTTAGAAAAAGAATAGGGGGCATGTCCTCATCATTGTGAACCCAATTATGTCTTCCATTTGTCCATTGGATACCCCAAAAGAGTGCACAATGCTCTCTCTCTATGTGTAGCACCAAAGCTCTATGCGCAGTGCCAAACTCCTATGCATAACGCCATTTTAACACCAACTTACAAGCTGTGTTTGATTAACTTCTGAGTGTCCAACTCAACTCCATGATATCTCATTAGGAATATATTTCTCTTGGCTACACGATGGAACTACCTAGCACTGAAAATTATTAATTGTAGCCCCTCAAACATCAATTCTCCTAAGACTGGTCAAAATGTACAGAATGAGGGTGCATAAATGCAGAGTGTTGTTGCAAGAAACTTTTGGAAGCCTTCCTCAACCCCAAATTGAGCTCAAGATAACTCATTAGAAATATATCTTTCTCTAGTTCTCATTTTACTCATCAAGCAAGTCATTTGTACACTCTAGCCAGGATACAACTTGATTTTCCCATGGTCACTCCAGAAATGCGGCAAACCTCTTGTAGCACCTATATTTTTGACATTTATCCCAAACCATGAAACTTGTGTAAAAACTGAAGGATTATTTTATTCTCGGACATATGATGGACAAAAACCTCTCTCACGTTTGTCAAATTCATCCATGTTTGGTCAGAAACATAGTTTGAAGTGAAACTGGCCATATGAGTGGAAAATGGCTTCACTCTTGGAATGATTTCCTGGAAAATGATGGAGACATGATGTTTATGAGTTTTGAATGGCCTCATACTTACTAATACGACCTACCTTATGCCTCCTCTACTCGTATGTCTCTGATTCCATAGCAAACCCTAGCTCAGTGAGAGAGGAAATTAGGGTTTAGTGCTTGTGGAAAATGATGACTTAGGCACCCTTGGAAAAAGACAACTCCCTTTGACATTTGATCAATTGCTGAAGTAGAACATTTTTGTATTTGACCCTTGATGTGTTGCCATGTGGAACTCCGATTTGGAAACCTTGGGAGATTGAGTACTTATTACATTTTAACTGACATAAAATTACACGAATAAAAAGAAAATTACATCTTGGAATGAAACTCACACTTGAAATAATATTACAACTTTGGAAACCACCTTGGAGATCATATATACATGGGAAACAGACATTATTGGGATCACCCTCACACATTTTTCTACCCTTTATTGAAAATGAGACAATCAATGATTTGACCAAATGAAACCCTAGTGACCTAATGAGAAATGAAAGAAACTCACTGAGTGAGTGATTTTGACTAAAAGTGAAATGAGAGCATAATTGTTCTCAGCATGATGAAGACATTGAAGAGGATCAACAAGAATATACCTTTTAAGTAAAGTGGGACATTTGACAAGAACAACCACCAGTGAAATTTTTTTATATCATGATCTAATGGAATGATTAAAAATTTTAGAGTGGGACACCTAAGATGCACATGCAAAATGTGTTTTGATCCCTGGTGGAAGTATGAAAATACTGACACTAACAATCCTCATAAATTTTCTTCCTTGTTTTCTAATAATAAGAGAAACAAGGGGGTTTATTATACTTCCTAATCATAATTTTATTTCATTACATTCCATATATGAGATACAATAGGTAAGGAGAACTAGTATTTCAACTCGTTTCACTAGCTTATTATTGGGATTAGGGTTAGATTGTACAAGTAGTGGGGCGCATAATGGAGGACCACCAATAATAATTTTGGAGGGAAGTGCTAACTATTTTTATTTCATAAGGATCTTAATATCCATTTAGTTAGGGAGAATACACCCTATCCATGGTTGAGGCCATGAAGGAGAAGGCCATTTATGCTAAGGCATAGGGTATTGGACCAAGGGGAATTACGGCGACACCATGGAGCTATTGGATATTGAATTTTTTGGGGAACCTTCTAAGTAATATACATATGAGAAAAATAATTAAAATGAGATAACAACCCTTGCACCATACCTCTTGATCGAGGCTTCCATGGATTCTTAGAGCGAATCAAATTTTTTGCTTTAGTAGCCTCCCTAGTCTCCTTATAGATTTAGTTTAAAATAAGAAATGAGGGGAATTTTTCAATAAAATTATCCCACTCACATATATTTCATCTATTAAGTGAGAATTCCATCAAATGATTTTCCTTCCTTCACCGAGAGAAGATCTTGTTTCACTTCAATCCATTTCTACTTTGCTTACAACACATTAATCTCATAGGAAAACAATATCATCATGTTAGTTCTAAAATTTTCTAGAATATTTCTGATTTCTGCTCGTGTTGCTCCACTATTTTTTGAATTTAAAATGCTAGGAGAAGCATCAACTGTCATAGTCCTATTTCTTGTTTATTCTCTAGAACTTATTCAAAAAATTTGAACACCTTCATCATAGGGTTCCTTGGATATATCTCCTTTCCATAGAATATTTTACTTTTGAATGTAGGCATTTTTCATTCCCCTAATCATAATTTTTTTTAACTATTTCCTTATCCATATTGCTATGTTGAGATCTATATAAATTACAATGAAGGTGCTCAACATAATCTTTCATATTTTCATCTGCTACGTAAGTTGTTTACAATAAATCTTCAATTCGATCTCTGAAAAGAAAATAATCCCGACACTTTTCTAAAAATGTCTTCTTCATCCCATCCTGGGATGTAATGGATTCCCCACCAAGTCCAATAAACCATCTTAGTTCTTCTCCATTTTGGTCTAGCAGTGAAAATTTTTAATTTTGGTTCATCAGTGGTTTAATCACAACTGCTTGAGGAGATTGAATTCAAAGAGAAATGTATCAGGATCTTCAGTGATTGTACCCTGAAAAATAGGAAGTGTAGATAAAGGGATTTTTTGCATTGGGTCTTGTCCCTCAATATTTCCAATGGGGAACTCAAAGGTGGTCATTGGTCTCCTTACCATTTTTTTCCTTAAAGCTTCGGGGTTTTTTACAACTGTTATAGGTGGATCCCCTAATGGAATATATTGATCTCTTTTTAGTGATGAGGTTTTCTTAGGATTTTCAAGACTTTCAAGTTGATTAAACTATTTATATTGTTGTGGTGGTCTTAATAATTTCATAAAACTCTCTGTTACAGAATGCTCAATACGTTTTTTCACAACAGTGCCTAGGTATGGGATGCACTAATCAAGTGGTCATTCTTCTATACTTGATTCTAAATCATGTCAATTTATATCACCTTATCCCTCTATCAAGCATTGATATCCTTCCATTGCTGATATAGATGGACTAGAAACTCTAGGGCTTGCCTCTAAGATTGAAGGTTCATAGAATTCCACTTCATTAATATGTGCAACAAACACAAATGACTCAGGGTATGATAGCCTTTGTAAATAAATTTTACCTGATCCCTTTCTCATATGTGTTTCTCCTTGAGAAAATGATTCAAATTCATATTTTGATATTCTATCTTGTATATGCGTTACTCTACCCAAATTATGATTCTTCTTTTTTCTTCCTCATCCTATTCTAATTTTGCAGTTAGTTTCCTTGGGAGCACAATATATTTCATCTTCATTATTCCTGCAATGCAATCCTGTGTTCCCTGGCTTGTCCTAAGGTTGAGCCCACTTTATTATGTCAAAGCGGTGCAAAGGTTATTACCTCCTATACTACCACCCAAAATCTAAAATTACAAGAACACATCTACCACACTTTCAATTAATGTAAGAAAACAGTGTAATCACACATATGCAAATATAATAGCCTCCCTAGAAATGGCACCAAAATGTTGGGTGGATAAATTGTTCTTTTATTCTAGAACAACCAAAATGACTCACACATGAATTTTTAGTCTGAGTAGGATTTTTATTTCAAGTCTACTATAAACAATATATGCAAGAGAAAATGGTGGGATAGCACTAAGAAAATCTGAAAAGAAATAATTGTAAGTATCACTCCCAAAAATAACTTACACTTGTTGTTACACTCCAAACCTTGCTCACACTTTCATAAAGGAAAGAAACAAAGGTTTTAGAATCAATCAGACTCTGTCACACTAGCATTTTTAATCGAAAAGAAACAAAACTCACAGAAACCATTCAACGTTCAACAATTTCTACAAAAATAAACTAAAGAAACCACATAACTATATTTGAAATAAAATAACCATCACAATAATTAAGGGACCGTTCTAGGACTTTTATCGTTATATAATAGAATAGGCCACATTCTTATAGTTGTTCAGTGCATGAACAACAATTTTAATAGTAACAGTAACTGACACATAAATCATAACTAAGAGATAATAAATGTATTTCTATAGTACCTCTATAACCATTTATACCTTCTAGGAAGGAGGGCCCTTCCTCCTTCGTAGGGTCCAGTGAATTACACAACATGTAACCTAATCAGGGAAGAGATATCGAACCACGACTGGTAAATATCTTTATTTTGGAAAGTTGCATTATAGGATTACAGTGTCTGACTCCCTCCTTTGGTTTCTATATGTGCATGCCTTGTGGGAAAAGAATACATCTTTTAATAATTTTTTATTACATTACATTCCTATTTGATAAAAGTAAGATCGTCATGAGAATCACTCAATTATCATGTGATCCAAATCGAGAGTATACAATAAATGTCTTATAACAAATCATCTTAAATGAAACAAAGTTGTAACAACTTTTCTAAATTACGATCATTTTCCATTTGGAAAACTTAATTGTTTGAACTAGGTTAGTTTTATTGTCCATAAATGTGTCTTTTCAATGGTCAAACTAGCTCTAGCCTGGTGTCTGTCGAGCTTAGTCTTTATTACTAAGCATAGGAGAACAAAGAATTCAAAATAAAATTGGTGTTGTATCAACAGTGTTAGCAGAGTATTTATTCCATCTGTATTGTAACAACATCTCAACAAGCCACACAAATCATTTATATTTTATGTCAACTTTTAAGAAAAATTAGATAATAAGGATGACATACAAATTGAAACATGCTTTAGTCAATAGTAGTTGATGAAGTGATAAGGCATGGATTTTAAAGTCAAAATGGTAGGAAAGGATAGGGAAAATAGGTGCAAAATAATGCCAATTTTGTGACCCAACACCTCCTTCATGGGTTTCTTCTCACCACTCGATTTTTGCCATTGTATTATTGAGGATTTAAAGTTCCCTAAAAAAAACATCCTATATTCCAAATGAGAATCACCAAGGGGGGTTATTTCGATGCCTACCCCTAGGGTCCTAGATTAAACTATAATTTTATTGTGTGACACTGTAATGGGGAAAATTATGTGGGTTTAAATTAGGTTTCTTTAAGAGGATATTAGTTTGGGATGACAACACAAGAATCATTTGAATTACTGTGTGAAATTTAGTGAATTTCAAGTAGTCCATACTTGATCTTTATATTCCCCCAATTCACTTAGAGTGTAAGGGGAAGAACATACTAATCAAGCAAGATCAAAGAGAAACTCGTGTGTGTCCAAGGTGGAAAGTGACCATCACAATGTATGTTAGATTGTAGAGATGTGGATATTTGTGATCCTTTACTATTCCAATATAATTAGACTATGTGAGTTGTAATTTGTTGAAAAGAAAAGAAGTGTGTAGAATGTGATGTTTACTTTCCTCCTACATACATTATGTGATTTATCCTTTCTTCCTAGAGGGAGGTGAAAATGGGATTCACTATGTTTCTGATTCACCTATATTTCTATGAGCATAAGGGGAAGAGCATACTCCAAAGTTATGTTCACCATTTCTTGTCTTCATTCTACAATTGGTTGGAAAAAAATAAAGGCCATCCATATTGCAAAAGAAATATTTTTTTTTGCCTTAGTAGTTAATTGAAAAAAAATATATATATATATCTAACTTGAAAAAATATGTAGGAGTGGGGAACCATTATTAATGGTTTCCTTGCAACTCAAGAAAAAAAGTTTAAAACACAAAAAATATGATCTCTACATATCACCATATAGAACATGATGATAGTCATGAGGTTTAACAAAACTCTAAAATTGGTTCTACAAAAAGCTATGGGTCTATTTTTTCGAGAACTGTGTGGATCGTGCCTGAATTAAAAAAGAGACAACTTTCGTCAATCCAAAGCCTAAATGAATCCACCAAAGGATAAAAATAAATAATGCAATGACTATAAGAGAGAATTGAGAGGGAGAAAATTTGACATCCAAAAGGAATTAGAGAAATAGTCTTGTTTAATTTCCAAACTATAGTTGGGTTTTTGGAGTAAAGGAGTCGAAAAATCCCATTCTATGCAAGTTGTTGTTCCTTACATAGAGCCACCACAGATTTATTAGTACACAAAGAAACAAATAACATGAAAAGTAACGAAATCTAACTTGAGATATTAACATAATAATGTAGAAACTAAAAAAAAGGAATAAAAATGACTTTTGGAAAGAAGAAATATTTTTATTTGATGTAAATGAGATACAATCTCCTCGAGAAAACTAAAAGGGAGCATTAGAAACAATGGATCCTTAGCTCTCTTAAAGAATGGTCCTTCCTTTTGCTCTGATGGAAATGTGTTTCTCTCCTCAAGAAGTTTCTTGGAAATTCTTTGAATGGAGATCTCCAAGACTACAAAGCAATAAAAATTGGGTGCAAATTTGGGTAGCATAAACTTATAGTGACTTCTATCTTGTAAATGGTCCCCGATGGAGGGGTACTTATATGCCAAGGTCAATGGCTTTCTCGAACTTGGATTATTGACGAGATTTCATCTTTGAGTGAGCCACTCAACATGGTGGGAGACAAGAGTCCTTTGGGGGCTCCATAATTCTCCCTTAATGGTGTGGAATCTCGACATTGAAGACTTGAAATTGTACATCGACCTATTACGGGGGAATTTAAGGTGATTTTCCCTGTGGATCTCTCAATTGTCACATCCTATGAATCCACATAGGTATTGAAGAAATAGCTAAAGTGATTCGTGAAAACCTGAAACAGAAGATTTGTGTAGACTAAGTAAACTTTGTTTAAGAACAAGAAATTATTTTCTTGTGAGCACCTTATTTATGACCTTTGAGAACCTTTAATTTTGATGATATTTGACATTTCTTGACCCTTAATTGACACCTTTGAGTGTGCAATGTTTAAGTGATAACATGGAGATTGTTGGAAATATTTTTTTCATTGATGTTGAAGACTGGGGGGAAAACAAATGTCGAGGATAAATATTGTTGAAAATATTGTTTGCATACCCATTCTTTTCTTGTTCCAAGTTTGGATATCATATCTTTGAAGGTATTTTTACTATAAAATCCTAGCTCAAATGAGAGCATAAGATATATGGTTGAATAATTTTTTCCGATACCTTTTCAACAATATATGGAACTACCTCTAACTCCATAGGAATGAAGGAATATGAAATATTTTGTCAAATTGATGCATCCAAAAAGTATAGGTCGGGCCACCTACTTCTAAAGATTATCTCCATAAGTGAAAGTATAAACACTATAAATAAATTATAGATGAGTACTTTTGAAGTCAATCCAACCAAAAAGAAATGTGAAGTGCACAACAAAAGTTAAGAAATACTCTCAACTTCTAAAAGTGAAGCAAAAATGTGAATTATGCAGTGAAAAATTCATCTTAACATTTTTACTATAATTATTTATTGATTTCCATTATCAAGTTAACTATAATTATCAAACAAATAAGTATGTTATAATTATTAATAAAAATATTAAATATTAAATATGCAACCTATAACCATCTAATCATATATGCCATTATATGTATCCATTAAACATTGCAGATACAAATAATAATATTGTATTTTATTATTATGTATATAATTTATCATTTAATATGATGGGGATATGTCTTACCAATCTGCAAAATGTAATTTTTATGATTTTTAAAGATTAGATTGTATTCAAGATGTTTAATGGTGAAGATCACATAAGATATTTATGAAGAGTTTATTATGGAGACAATTAAGCACGGAGATTATTCCAATTCTAATAAGTTCCTCCATGATAAGTTCCTCATTATTATTTATAACATTCATTTCTATATAAACTCTTTTTATTTATAAAAATGCTCTATTTTACAATAAGACATATAATTTTTTTCTCAAGTTAAAATTGACCCATAACCCTTTTATAGATCGTTAATCAGATCAATGTGTACACATTCTTCATGTTGCAATAGTTTTTTAGTTGTAATAATTTTTTTGTTATTATATTTATGAATTGATTAGCTATATCAACAAAATATTAATGTGGTTATATTAGTAATAATTTTTCCTCTTATTTATTTTAATAATAAATAATATTATTTTTTATTCATATAAATATTAGCTTTTTATTAAAAGAATATTTATTATTATAAAAATTACAATAAATATGATTTATCAAATTTACATATAGATTATTAAATTATTTTTATAATTAAATACATTTTTTTTTAAATTAACATATAATTTATTAAATTATTTTATAATTACATATTTGAAAATGTTTTTTTTAACGAGAGTAACACTGATAAGTAGTATTAAAATTGTTATAAAAATCGGATAATTCTGGTATAGTTTAAGCTATCATGTTTATTTTTTAATTTATTTATTTTAAAAGTTCAATAAATTTATTTTTTATTGTTAAATTACGATGTTTAGGTTTAGTTTATTGTTTGGTTTGCATTATAAAATTTATCAAAGTGCGTTTACATTTTTGTATTTTCTATTTCTTTTTTAAATTGGTTTTTTAAATTAGTAGAATGTAAAAGAGAATTTTGATTTTGAAGCTTAAGCTTAATAGGTTTTTTTTCAATGTATCTTTTTTTTTAAATATTTATATTGCTATAAGTTTTGTAACATCTTTACCTTGACATTTATTTTGTAATTGTAATTTATGTTTTATAATGTTTGGTTGTAATTTTGATAAACTCTTTAGTGATGTAATATATTTTATTTTGAAATATGGTTAGTAGTTCAAGGAAGGAAAACCTATGTAAAATTTGATGTTATGAGAAGGAAGCTATGAAGGAATTGGAAAATTCAATATCCATAAAAATATCTAGCTTTTTATTAAAATTCCCTCATCTCTATTTTCTAGAAATCAATTAAGAAAAGGGAGAGGTAGTATATCTGCTTCCTGCATTAATGTGAAGAGATGGAAGTGGTATAAGACTATCCTAGATGTATGGGTGAAGTACCTCTTTGGTGGTTTTTGAGTTGACCATGTAGTCTAGATTATTGACGATGAAATCTCATGCAGAGGGTGTGTTATGGTGGTTTTGGTTGTGTGTGTGGGAAGAGAGGAACATGCACGTGGACACCACGAGATTGAAAAGGAGAAATTTGTAGGAAGAAATAGAGATACATGAGGGGCTTTGATACCGATATTCTTAGTGATAATGTTTTTAGATTATTCCTTTTTGTGAAAATAACTTGTGAGAAAGTTATGAATCCTATTTTTTCATTAGAGAAACCATTGTTGAAATATTCAGCCTAAGTTGGAAAGAAAGGGCCATGAGATTTTCTGGGTGATAGTTTCTACTAAGCATGAAAATCACTTGGAAAGTGAGGTGCCAAGGGCAGAAAAAAACCACCTTAATACTAGGAATTCCAATTTTGGAAACCCTCTCGCTAGTATTAGAAACTAGTTCAATTGGTTGATAGTCTACATTCTGGTTTCTATGCATGATAGAGAGTTTCACTGCTACCCCAACCTTTTTATTGAACCTTTTGATTGACTAACAAGTTCTTCCTCTTTTGGAATAAAATCTGACTTCAGAGTGGCAAGCTAAAAGAAAATTATAGTGTAGTTGAGCCTATGGTTAGTGTAGAAATTATATGACAAGCATATATATCATGGATTCAATATGATCGAACAATGTACTAAAGTTAAATACTGGATTTCTTCTACAAATATTTTGCAGAATTAAAAACACAATCGCCAATCACATGAAGAAAAGAAGAATCAAATCAACCACAACACAGATAGTTTCCCGGGGAAATCTTGTTGCTAAAAACCCCACTATCTTCTATTGTATATTCATCATGGAATCATGAAACAATTACATAAAACTCTTCTCACAAGATCCCTCCTGTACTCGGCTAATTATCTCACACAGTCATACATAAAATTGAGCAATACTTCGCCAATTTACTACCTCCATATTGCCTTCCTGCCTTGCACAATCCATGATGAATGAAATCCCTAAAAAATAGGAATTACGGCCTTCCTTGACAACACAAGTATCATGGACACTCCAATGGGTGTTTAGTTGCACGGTCGCAACCCAATAATCCTACAACTGATAGTCAACTTCCCTTTCACATAGATCTCCGCTGGATCTGACATGCATGCAGCTAATAATAATAAATCCCCAGTTGCATGTGAGATCACTTCTTGTTAATTAATTAGTATTTACTTCACTTGATCTCTCACTAGTATATCAATCAGTTACAACTAGCACAACTTAGTTTAAATCACTTAACTGATTTAAACTGATTACAACCTGCATTAACTAATGCACCACTGCATTTCGAACTATGTTACAACTAGAATTACTATGCATGCCTCACCAACTACCTCTAACTCGAAATTCATGAGCTAACTTAGTTTATCACTCTCAGTTAACTATTACAAGTTATTTTGAGACTAGATTACATTTTATTGTCCATCTTAATTAAGGGATAACTAAAATAGACATGCACCAAATTTAGCACTTGTGGGCCCCACCCTAGTGTAGATGCTTAATGCACTAGGCGTGGGTGCTGAAATTTTCTTGTTGAATCTCAATGCTCCCTCTGAACAAGAAAGGTATTATCCTTCAACTCGATCCTATCTCTATGTTATTCAAATTTACTTCTGGTGAGCGCCTTCGTCAGAATATCTACATCCCGATCTTCCGTGGGAATGTATTGAAGCAACATTATTCTTCCCTACACACAATCTCTAATATGATGCTATCATATATCTATGTGCTTGGACCTATCATGAAACACATGATTAATCAAGAGTTTAATGCAACTCTAATTATCACAATGTATCACTATTGGATCCATCTAAGAACTAAAAAAATCGACCAAGATATTTCTCATCTAGATAGCCTTACATGTACCTTGACTGGCTGCAATGTATTCTTCTTCCGTAGAACTTAGTGCCACAGATCATTGTTTCCTGTTGTACCACGAAATTATTGTTGATCCTATGCAGAAGATCCCTCCTGATGTGCTCTTTTTGCCTGATGGACTGCTCGCCCAATCTACATCTGTGAAGCCTTAAAGCTTCACTCCCTCTATCCATCTGTACCAAATACCATACTCTGATGTGCCACTCAGGTATCTCAAGACATTTTTCCTCGCCTTCCAAAAGATCTTGGTAGGCTTAACCATAGCTTGAATCATTTGGTTAACTACGTAGCAAATGTGTGGTCTGGTATTCACTAGATACATGAGTGAACCAACTAACTACCTATAGATAGTAGCATCCACTACCTCTCCAGAAGTAGCATCCTCTTTCCTCCAATTTCCTAGAAGAGGAGTATCCATGCATTTGTAGCCCTCCATGTGAAACTTTCCTAGTATCTCCTTTGCATACTTGCCTTGAGACACAAAAATTTCACCATCTCACTGCCATATTTCCAAGCCAAGGAAATAATGAAGGAGTCCCATGTCCTTCATTTCAAACTCCCTTGCAAGATCCTCCTTGCATGAGTGTATCAACTACTCATCACTAGTCAAAATTAGATCATCAACATAAAGAACAATAATCAATTACTTACCCACAATTAAAATCTAGTATAAGTTCGCATCTGCTTCACTTTTGGTGAAGCCTAATCCGATGAAATAGTTGTATATCTGAGTGTACTAAGCACGAGGTGCTTTCTTATGCCCATACAGTGCTCTCTTGAGTCGGCACACATGCTACTCATTGTTGAAGATCTAGAAACCTTCAGGCTGCTCTGTGTACACTTCTTCCTCAATGATCCCTTTCATAAATGTAGTTTTCACATCCATCTAATGAATGCACTAGACCATCTATGTTGAGAGTGAAAGTATGTATCTAATAGAAGAGTAACTTGCAACAGGGGAAAAAGTCTCATCATAATCGATCCCCTCGATCTATGAGAATCCCCAGGCCACAAATCTGGCCTTGTATTTCTCCACACTCCTATCAGCAACTTGCTTTACCTTGTATATCCATCTCGGTCCAACCACTGATTTGTTAACCAATATTGGGAAAATCTCCCATGCACTTTACTTGACAATGGAGTCATACTCCTCCACCATTGCATCAATCCAAGTTGGTTGCTGCACTTCTTCCTAAAATGAAGATGATTCAGTCACAATACATTTTCTCATAAGAGCCATGTATCGAGTAAATCTGTTAGGAGACTGTTTATGTTTGCGCTGTGAAGTAGGGGCTCCTACATTCTCCGTAGCATCAAGTCACAATCTATCATCTTCTATGGTGCGCCTTCTGCCATTTCTGATGAATGGCTCTTAAATGAGAGTGTTTCTCTACTCCATGAACCTCCTCATGTGGCTGCTCCACATCTTGAGGCTCATCCTTGGGAACCAAAAATTCCTCTTCTGCATGCAGGTCTAGCTCCCTCTTAAGGGACAACAACATGGTTTTCTCCTCATCAAATTTATATCGTGTTTCACAACAATGATTCTATTGTTTGGTAAATAAACTCAATAATTATGGGGTGTTTCAGTGTACCCCACAAAAATCCCGATATCAGCTGTCGGTTCCAGCTTCTTCCTAATGTCTTGGTCACATGCACATAAATAGATGAGCCAATAATCCTAAAGTGTCAAACATCAGGTTTCTTACCAGTGGAAGCCTCTTCAGGTGTACTCATGCCAAGTACCCTATGAGGACAAAAATTCAACACAAATAACGCAGTGTTGCATGCTTATGCCCATAGATGCATCGGTAGGCCTTGATCATGCAACATCGCTATTGCTGCACCCACGATCATTATGTTCTTTATTTTAGCACCCCCATTTTTCTGTGGATTATGAGGCACTGTCAGTTCTATTTTAATTCCTTCTTTTCTACAGAATTTCTTGAATTTGTTAGAGATGTATTCTCCACCATTATTTCTCCTAAGAGCCTTCACTTGCTTACCCCGCTCTTTCTCCACTAATGCCTTAAACTCAAGAAACTTTGAGAATGTCTGATCTTTCTTCTGCATGAAGAAGATCCATCACATACGAGAAAAGTCATCAACAAATATAACATAGTACTTACGTTTTTTTGTTGAAGCAATAGAGAAAGGGCCACACAAGTCTGTGTGAACTCTCTCAAGGATCCTCAAAGCTTGGTTCTCCTTCTCATGAATGGTGGCCTTTACATATTTTCCCATAGTACATCCCTTGAATTTTTCTAACTACACAAGTATACCCCTAGGAAGACCTGTAGAAATTTGCTACATCACTTTCAAGGCTCCATGGTGAAGATGGCCCAATCTCCAATGCTATAATTCGTGCTCATCCTGGCTCACCACTTTTCCCGCATTTCCCATAATTGTTGTGTAGCCATCTACCTCCAACTTGTAGAGATTATTAACTCGAATCCCTATCCTCTTGGCTTGTCCTGTTGTTTTGTGTTGCAGGAAACCTTTTCCTTCACTAAAAACAACATCATAGCCTTTATCCTCTAACATTGCGAATGAGACTAATTTTTTCTTCAAACCCGGTACATGAATTAAATATTTTAATCGAAAGGGTTTAACTGACTACCTCTGGAATGTAATGGTACAAATCTCGGTAGCATTGTACTTCCTGTCATCACCCATTTGAATATGCATCTAGAGATACTTCTCCTCCAAGTTACTGAAAATTCTCTTTTCTCCTGTCATGTGAAAGGGAGCACCACTATCCAAATACCACACATATCCCAATGCAGTGGACGCCATTCATGTGATCAATGAGAATTAAAGCTCAAATTGTGAGGCCAAAGCCTCACCAGCTGCAGATCCTCCATACTTCTTGTTCTTCTTATTTTTTGGACAGTTAGTAGCAAAATGCCCATGCTCGTGATAGTGAAATCACTTCACCTTGGACATGTCCTACTTCTTTCCATTTTTGGACTTAGATTTGGAATGTAATTTCTTCCCCTTCCACTTATTCACCTTGGTAGACAAAGTACAATATTCTTGATCTTCATTCTTAGATGAAGCTCCATCTCGGTGTTTCATATAAACTCTTCCTGCACCAAATCCGACCATAGTAGTTCTCTATGTGGAAAATTTTCCCTTCGATTGACAGAGTATTGATAACTACGCCAACTATTGGATAGTCCTAGGAGATCCAAGCCCACCAAATCATCATCAACGATAGTAATACCAATGCTCCCTAGTTCATCCTAACATTGGACAAACTTTGTTAGATATTTTCGTATCGATTCACCGTTTTCCATCTTAATCTTCCTGAGTTTATCTTTGAGCACCAATTTCCTATGGTCGCTACTACTCTGGAATAGATCCTTCAAAGCCTTCAAAATTGCATATGGTGTGGCTTTCCCATGGAGGCTTCAGAGAATGTGGTCTCATACTCCCTCCACCATGATCCTCCTTGCCTTTTCCACTTGTTAGTCAACAGTATTGTTCACTATCTTTGGATGACTAAATGGTGTTTATATATTTTTGAAAAAAATATTCCATGAATATCTTGAGTTTCAAAAATCTCATTTCCTTCATTATCCTTATAGAAACTTTTCACTATTCTATTAGTTTTCCTTTTCATGGTCACCCTGTCACTCCTACAAACTTCATATGGGCTTTTACCTATCATTTTCATCCTCCTTCCCTTCCTATAGCCTCATTACCTCATTTCCCCCATGTCAATAGACTCCATCTTCCCTCTAGGGTTTCCTATAGCTAGGTCATTCCCATGTTCCCTAGGTTCCCTAGGAATTAATGGTCTCAAAACTATCTTTGTAGGCTCTTTAGATAAATCGAGAACATTGGATTTTTTATCTCCAAGAAAATAGTTTTTGCAAAGCTCTGTTTTCACTTGGAAATCTCCAGGTCCAATTTCAGTCAAGATCGGGTCAAAGGACCCTCCCACTATGTCATTAGGGTTTACATTGTTTAAGGTTGTCATTATATTTTTTAGGCACTGTTTTTTCCTTTGCTAGAATCTGGCTTATATGTAATAGAATTTCAAGAGATGGTTATTCAATAAGGACCTAAAATATTTCCAAACAAGATTTCCACATTAGCTCAAAGTCTATAAATGAGAAAAATGGACAAAGTTTGGCACTTCTACAGGAGTGTTAAAACTTGTGTCAGAAGAAGGCACTGATAAGGTAGATTTTCTACTCCTGAATGAAAACAACTCATAGCCAGGGAAATGGAAATTCATTGGTCTTGTAGAGAACTAGGGTTTGAACTTGATGGTCCAGTTGAGTGCCAAAATAGTGATCCCTTGCAAAAATGACATGGAGGAGGCACACAAGGCCAAACATGAAGAAAGTATTTCAGAAAGGATTAGACGAAATAAGAAGAAAAGGTGAAGTGAGCTAGACATAAATTAATGAACTTGAAAGGGATATAGAAAACTTAGAAGGCAACATTGATGATTGTTGTGAAGACTGCAAACACTTAGCGTTTTAGAAAGTGGCCAGAGAAGGGGAAAATTTAAGTTGAAATTAGTGGTGGAAACTACACAAGAATTTGAAGGTGATTATATGTGAATAAACCCTAAAGGTGTAAAAATAAACTTATCATGCCTCCATCATTTTCCAATAATTCATTCCAAGAGTCAAGCCATTTGTCACTCATAGATCTAGTTTCTCTTCAAATTGTGTTTCCGAACAAAAAAAAGTGCATTTGAAAAAATTGAGAGAGGTTTTTGTCCATCTCGGGGCCACGAAGAAAAACCTCCTTCATATTTTACACTGGTATCATTATTTTTAAGAAATGTTAAATTTACAGGTGCTACAACAGGTTTTCTACACTTCTGGAGTGACCTTGGGAAAATCAATTTTTTTCATAACTGGAGTGTCTAAGTTTCTTTCTTGGTGATTCAAATTACATCTAGACTAGAATATATTTCCAATGAGCTATCATGAGCTCAATTTGGAGTTTAGGAAGGCCTCCAAAAGTTTCCTGCAATAGCACTCTACAGTTCTGCACCATCATTCAGTACTTTTCAACCAGTCTTGGGAGAAACATCTTTTGATAGGAAAAATCAATTGAAATCAGCAAAGAAAATTTATATATGGAGAAAAAACTTCAAGAGGTTTCCAACGAGCTATCCTGGGCCCAATTTGGACACCAAGAAGACCTCCAAATACTGTTTACAAAAAGGAATTTCATGCCCAGAAACTAGAACTGCGGGCTCAGAAACTAGCGCTGCACCCTTGGCCATTGGTGCTGCGCCCTCAACACTAGTGCTACGCACTTGGACATGAGCGTTTTCTAAGTGATCCAACCATCCAAAATACTCCAAACTTCCTCCAAATTTTTTCTATGGTCATCCAAGCTCTCTGAAAGGGTAAGTACATCACATGAACCCTATCTTCAACCTATTTTGATCACTTCTAAGTCAATGTAAGTAAAACCATAAAGAAAACCCTAATTTTTCCAGCTTGAAATCAATACTTCATGCTTGTCTCATCTTCCTAGACAACGATATCAGTCATAAAAAAGGTTTATTACAGTTCTCAAGGGTTTTCACTCATCTAAGTAAAACCCTAAAGAAAACCCTAATTTTTCCAGCTTGAAATCACTACTCCATGCTTGTCTCATCTTCCTAGACAACGATATCAGTCATAAAAAAGGTTTATTACAGTTCTCAAGGGTTTTCACTCATCTAAGCTTGCCCCTACACCAATTCCCTTCATTCACTCATTTCATTCACTTACAAAGTTTCCCTTTCATTAGATTTCCTTCATCTCCTTTCACATCAGCCCTAGGTTTTTCAAAAATAGAGTTTACAATGTCTGAGGGAGAGGACAGTGGCAGTGGTGCTGAGGAAAAAATTCCAAAGAGGCATGATCATAAGAGAAAATAATGTGACCAACTATTTTGAGTTGGAAAACCAGCAGTTGGAGGAAAAGAAGGCCATCAGTGACATCACGACAATTAGAGCTCGGAAAGAGGCCAGAAAGGCCAAGGGATTAATAGATGAGACACTGGGCACTTTTAGTGACACTAATGGTGGGGACTAATAACTTCATAAGAAGAGGCCAAGGACAATTGGGTTGAAGAAGGATTTAGCCCGAGAAAGAGAAAAAGAGGCAGAGTTGGCAGTGTAGCTCACTCCAAGTGAGCTGCTTGCCATGGAAATTGATGGAGATAGGGAATCTTGGTTGGAGAGGGAAAATTTACACTTATAGGGTCAGCTATAGAAGGCCACAAGATACATTGACTTGAAAAAGAGGATTGCAAGGAATTATTCCTTAGGAAACAAGATTGCAAGGGCCAAGCTCAAACGAGCCCTTGCCAATATTCAAGCACAAAATGTGGAAAAGGAGAAGGAAAAGCTTTAAATCCTTGCTGACATGTCCCTCCAGGCATATCAATCATGATCAGCAACATAAATTCCGAATTTTGGCAGTTGGTGCAAATTTTGATCTTTGACTGTTTGGCTAGTAGAAAAAAGGGCCAAATGCCCAACGCCACTGGCACTGCACTCTTTTTGGGGCACTCAATTGAGGAAACATTTACACTTTCATGATCCTTAGGCCAAGGAAATCACCCTCAGAAAGTTTCAATTCATTTGGAGCAATACTGGTCCCTCAAAAGGGCCAAAAAAAAGTAAACAATCACCTTTCTACCCTCTTTTCAACACTAGCACTGCTCCCTAAGCAGTCTTGGGAGAATGGATTTTTGAGGAGGAAAATGGACACCATTATTGAAATCAAATGAGTATTTCGAAACTAGACAAGATAGTCTTTCCAATGTGCTATCATAGAGCTCATTTGGACACCGATAATACCTCCAAATCTTAGCTTCAAAACAGGTGATATTTCCCGATTTGGAGCTGCACCCTTGCCAGCAAGTCAAAAAAATGTACTTGGAGTTATTTTGAAAGTTATTGAGAGGCCTTAAAGGTCAAATGATTCCCAAATTAGCTCAGAGACTATCTTAGAAGTTATTTTTTAATTTATGAGTTTGGGATATTTGTGCCTTTGGCCTTGCATGGTCTCATAGGACAAAATGACTTAAATGTGTAATTAATGACATTTTGGAACCCTAGATAGGGTTTTTCTCCTCATTTTCAAGTTAAATATTTCATGGAGGCTTTTTGGTTGGTTTTTGGTTGTTTATTGAGATGAATACATAGACTTGGAGTTGTGAAGAAGTTATCTTTGGAGTTGTGTGATTGTTTTTGGACTAAGCATCAATGGAAGAATAACCTTCATAGTTCTCATGAACCTCGTTAATGGTGACGTTTCTCTAATATAGTGATTGTTTCATTATGTTCTCATATTGTTCTATATTTTCTCTTGCATTAGAAAAAAAAAATTATGCTAAGATATGCTGTTAGAAGCACCTTAGGTCTGTTTACTTCTATTGCTCAAATGTTTTCCGCTGCTAGGTCTGATTGAATAATTCTTCATTTCTCTTTAATTCCACTTAGCTTTTTTGGCTTCAAAATTCTTAAATAGATTCAAGCCAAATAATTTTATGGTATGCCTAGTCCTTTGGTGTAGCTTGAATCATTGTTTTCTAGGCTTTTCTTTGATGTTTTATTATTAGGGTTTAGGCTAAAGAAGTTTATGGTATGCCCTGTCCTTTATTCTATCTTGAAATGGTTACATTGAAGGTCTTTATAGTTTGATTAAGGAATTTAGGAGTTCCCTGCTCTTTAATAATTACTTATGTGCTATCTAGAATGTTTTCTTTCTCTGAAGGTAGATAGCTAGAGAAGTTAGGAGTTCCCTACTCTCTAGGGTTTTCTAGATAGTTGTTTTAAAGTTTACTTGATATAGTTAGGTCAAAGAAATTTATGGTGCGCCATTTCCTTTGATTCTTTCTTGATGCATAGTAATCTTATAGACTCTTCTTGCTATAGTTTATGTTAAAGGATTCTTAAATACCCTTTAAGCCTACTACTTTCACAACTTAATATTCATTTCAAACTTAGTAAACCTATTTAGATCCATTTGGCTTTGTTAACTTCCACTATGAAACACCCTTGACCTATTTTTGTACTTTTCAAGACCTTTTGCAGACTCCATAGCCCAATGGTTTAAGTTTCTCTTACTCTATCTGTTCTTCTTGAAAACCAACCCAACCAAACAAAACAAAACAAACAAACCCTATCAATTTAACTAGCCTGAAATCAACATCCTAAAACAAACAAGTTATATATTTTATACAAACATAGAGAGAGCCCTCTCTGAGTCCAGGAAGGCTAGGTCCTAGGACTCCAAAGTTGGTTTTATGTTACCCTTATCTATTCAGTCTTTCCAATCTGCCAAATTACAGGGACCTAAAATAATGTTGACTCCACTAGGGATCTAACTAACATAATGGCGATCATGGTGGGACCTGAGTAAGTAACAACTTAAATATTCCCTCAAAACTCAAAAATTCCCTGTCAAACGTAGATAAATCAAGTGTTATCCAAGAATGATATCTGGTTGATTTGCCATACTAGCATAATGGAAGACATACTGGGGAACACTCATTAAAAATCTTAGTGTTACATAAAGAACTCAGAAAACCCAAAAATATCTCTAGATTGGTATTCAATTGTTGATGGTGGACAACACGAAAATCCTCAAACAGTTAGCATCATCCACCTGGTGACTCCACTAGTTTCCAGTAGACCTGATGACTCCATTGTTTCTCAAAAAATCATCATGGAACATCTTAATCAAACCTGATAGAAGGAAACCTAGTCACATACTGTGTGAATTCAGTATTATTACAGATTGGTTTTGTTTTCAAAACTCTTATAAAGTATCAGCCTCTTTGTGTTGTGGTTTCGAAATCTGGGTTCATAAAGGATCAACACCATATCTCATCGTGACCCAAATCCTCCTGCAATAGTTGAAAATCCTCAAAGCATACTTAGGAAGTCTCCTAGGTCTGAAATCCCAAATCTTAGAATACCTACCTACAAATCAAGTTCCCTACCTGAAAACCTTAAAGACTTGCAGAATATCTAGTTTTTGATGGTGGACAATAGCCGGCCTTAAGAAATTTGAAATCTTCCACCCTGCCACTCCACAAATCTCAATACACCTAAAAGACTCCACTGGTAGAAGACTCCAAATTGGTTATAAAGATGCAGTAGCCCTTTCCTCTAACTGATTGACAAAGATTAATCCAAGGATACAATGCAGGTATGCTCTAATGAACAGAGATCACATTCCTGCATTCCCCCACAAAATGCCTCAAAAAAATTGGGATAAAAACCTACCTATGTTTCAAGATGAAAAGTTTGATGACCCCTTGTTACATCTCATGAAATTTCATATACATACATGGAGGTTAAAAGTTGAATGGCATGAGGACTGCCTCATGAAAATGTTCATGGGGACATTAGAAGGTAAAGTAAGGGAATGGTATAAAGGCTTAGACCCTGGTAGTTTTTTTTCTTTAAAGGATTTCCACAAGGTATTTTATGAGCATTATAAAGGAAATTGTCCATCTTTACCATTAGCTGAAAATTGTTGTGATCAATATAAAGATCTCAAACAATACCTTGTAAACATTGATGAAGATTTGGGAAATTGGTATCTTGAGGTGTTACACTAAAAACTGTCACCTTGACATTCTGTTGACTGTATGAACTCATTAACAGTCATACATGCCTCCTCTGCAAGTCTTACAACCTTTAATCCTCATGTCAAGCCCTAAAACAAGAGGAAAAACCCTAAAAATCTTTGAAACATTGGGTACGCAGGTAACATGAAGCCTTCCTGCATTCCTAGCTTGGGTACATAGGTAATACACTGTTTACCTGCATTCTAGAATGCAATTTTCCTTTGCAATGCCTGTGTACCCTCCTCAAAGTAAAAAAGGCAAGAAAGTAAAGTCAAAAAAGTTGTTTGAGGTAAATTATAGAAGGTTCTAGATGAGAATTTTTGGGGATGAGTACGCTTTGATAAGGTGCATGTATCCCTCACCTTAAGGAACTAATCCCTTGATGTGAGGAGCCTATCCCTTTGAAGGAGGATTGTATCCCTTCAAAGGTGGAATCCTAACCTCCTCATCTGCTCTATAAAAGGAGGCACTGGGTAGCCTCAAATGGTTAGATTTTGGAGATTGAGAATTGGAGTTCAAGCTTTATGGGTGATTGAGTTGAAGTGCTGTTGAGATCTAGACTTCTTTCTGTTGAGCTTTTGAGAGGGAATATCACATACCTCTTTATGCTCCTAGAGGAAGAGTGCAAGACTTGTCAAAGTAGAGGAGACTCCTGCTTCGGACCCAGGGAAGGCCTTTCGAACATCAAGGCTAAGGTTGTAAGATTCTTCTGTTATTTTAAGATTAATACAATCAAGTTTTGTTTTTCTCAATAAATTTTCGTTCGATTTTTTATTTCAATAAGCTATCGTTTGATCATTTATTTCATAGATTCGTTGATCACTATGATAGGTATGTTTTATAATTATTTTTTATACAGGTGCTATTTAATATTTGCTTGTTTGTGATTGTAGGTCGACAAAAGACGACACTTTCTTCCGACGAAATAACTCTTGTTGTGACGGAAGGATTATTGATGCGATAGAAGCACTACGACCGCAAATAAGCATTTAGATCTAAGGTAGGATTGACACCTTCATAGCATTTATTTGTAAAACGAATATATTTAGAGAAAGACAAACTTAGTTGTTCGTTTTTTGCTAGATTATCTTCTGACACTAGGGAGATCGATCTTGTCCGTAAGATCGATTTATCCGGCCAACATGAGGATATATTAGAGGAAATTCATGCATTTCATACTCAAGTTAACTATCATAACAACCAAGAGAATTTGGTTGAGGATGAAATCAATCAGGAAATAAAAGAAGATCCACGAGATCTCTCTAAAGGAAAAAGTGATGAATCATCATATCTTTTCTGTAAGGCTCAAGAAGAAATTCAGCCTCATGATCATTCACAAGAAAAATAAAACCACTGTGTTTCAATCCCAAGAAAAGAAGAAGCTATTGGCTTGTTGTAGCCGCTACAACACCCTCCAAAATTTTTCTCCATTAAAAATTTCTGAGCCCCTTATCTTTCAATAAAGATGGAGTCTAATACAGATGTAGTTTTCTAACTTCCATTAGCAGAGTCGCAAATCTCATTGAATACAAAAGTTGCGATCGTACGGCCTTGCAACCCCCAGGTCACGAGGTCGGAAGGTCGCATATTGATCTAAAATCTAAGAATTATGATTGTGCGACCGTGCGACCTTGTGACCTCTAGGTCACGAAGTCGCAAGGTTGCGAATTTGCACTACCCTTAACCAACCTTAATTTGCGACCTTGCGACCCTCATTAATTGACCGCACATGTGACCCGTTTATAAATAAAAGGGTCATGTAGGTCACATTCGACCTGCACGACGGATCGAGTAATGCCTCTAACAAGCCAGATGGAGTGTGTTTTTCCTAGGTAAGTTACCTAATCCTCCTGTTTTCATTTTTTATTAATTGTTTCCAATCCTGCCATTTCCCCTGGCTTATTTATCCTTGCCTCGGCCTCAGTCAAGCTCCCTGATAGCCCTGTGCAAGATCTACCTTTCTCCCTCACGACATATACCTTTTTCTTTTTCTCTGAAGCCTCTCTTCTCCAATATCTGTCTCAAACACCTTTCCTAACTCACCTAGGGAAAGCCTCAAGGCCAAAATGTGCTCTTTATGATTGGTATGTTGCATTATTTCACCTTTTATTTCCCCCATGGGCTGTAACCACCGCGTAACCCATGAGGAGGCCCTAGTGCGACCTCATGACTCTGCGACTAGGTGACCCCGCGACCTTGTGACCTGGTCACTGTGTCGCAAAGTCGCTGAACACCTACCATCATCCTAGCCCACGTCCTAGCAACTTAGCGACCTTGTAGCCTAGTCTCAAGTCACCAAGTCACGTTTCTTTGAGAGTTTGCACCGACGTAACCTAGCGACCCAGCGACCTAGTCACAAGTCGCCAAGTCGTGTAGTCATTGTTCCTTGAGAGTTCGCACTAATGCGACCCAAAAACCCAGCGACCTAGTCGCAAGTTTGCCAAGTTGTAGCTCTAGCCATTCTTCAGATAATAGTTGGCAGGGGTCGCAGCAACCTAGCTTAACGAATCTTTTGGAAGTTTAATTGGGCACATGTTTATAATCATGTCATCCACCTTACCGTGGGATTGTTTTATGAATATGCCAGGGAATATCAAAGTCGACCTCGAGTGTGTATCCATCTCGTCAGCCTCAAGCGACATGGGGCCCTCGGTGGTGCAGAAGAGAAACACGAGTCTAGAAGTGGAAATTTTAGAAGAATACGTGCCCCCTTCCCCACCCCTATCTATGGAGACACCGCCTGTGTATTCAGGAATGGGGACAACATGAGTTGGTACTTGGTGTACCAGGAGTTGACAAAGCCCGAGTTCCTGGAAGACCTTCCAGACCAGTAGGTGCACGTCCAGATCAAGAGGTCCAAATTCCACTATGCAGGGGCCCATCCGCCCATATTTCCATGTGCAGAGATTATCGAATGGATATTGCAAAAGGTTGACTCCAAAATCTAGGTCATTCAAGGTCATTTTGAAAAATCTCTTGCAAATTGGAAGGGGCAGGATGCAGAAGTCTACTATGCACTCCCCACTCGAGAACAAACTTTCAACGCTAAATGGGCTACCACTCATGCAATTCCCATACTCGAGACTTTAAAGAGATGGTGGGAGGACCCAAAAAAGTTCAAGGTTAAGAAGGATCAGGAATATAAAACAGAGGGCCTCAAGAGAGTCTACAAGTTGCTGGCAGTAATGCTATGCATGATGTATGACCGAAAATATGCCACCACTTTCAATGGTACTTGGGTTTATCTCATGTACATTGTCACTATATACGGCACCCACTTCAACTGGGCCAACCTAATAGTAGTAGCCCTCAGGTCGAACATATCATCGGCACAAGCACTTGATGAAGGGTGTTCATCCAAATGTTATATGGCCTCCTACCTATTGGACACAGTATGCGCAAGATGTAAATTTACCGGATGGCCTAATAATTGGGATGCAAAGCATGGCAGGTCGATCCATAAAGAGTTACATGTGTTCTAGGTCTCCAAGTACGAACAAGATATAGAGTCGATCTCGTACAACTTAATTCCTGCGCTCTACAAGAAATTGTTCGACATAGATGCCCCATGCATATTCAAGCGAGCCATGCAAACAATAACCCGAGTGGCCAGCTGGTTTCCCATCCCACACAATACTTTCATCAAGGTTTTAATATCATTCAAGGTGCCTCACACGTTGCCCGAGTTTGTCATTGATAGACTACTCTTGCAAGAAGTGTGCTACCTTATGACGAGTGGGTTTTCTAAGGTCCTCATCAAGGGAAAGAAAAAGCCATGGCCTACTCTCTTGCTTACTATCAACGCCTATATGGTTAGAGATTTCGAGGAAGTAGAAGCAGAGGCTGAAGAAACCAAGGGTTTTCATTTTCCTCCCTTAACACACAAATCATATGACCCGGAAATGATCGTTCCTGCACATTGCAAATGGGCCAAATTCAAATGGAATCCAAATTCAAATGGAATTACCAGCACATGGAATTCCCTGTTGAAGAGAAAACTAAGGACTGGTATAACAAGGATAGGGAGGCTGCGCCAGAAGAGTCAATTGATCGAGATGAGTAGGGTGATAAAACCACGGAGAAAAGGGGTGACATGCTAGGATGAGCCTCATCTTCGAAATCCAAAAAGCCAAGGACTGATACGGGTAGCAGCCTCGCCAAACGGCAGCAGGAGAAAAGAGACATAGGGCTAAGGCACAACAACAGGCCGAGAAGAAGGAAAAAGAGGAAGAGGAAAAAAGGGCCCAAGATGCCCTAGCACGTCAGCAAGAGGAAGACAAACAAAATAAGTAAGCTAAGAAGTGGGCAGAAGAAGCCCGAAGGAAAAAACAGGAAGAGAAGGAAGAGGTTGAACACAAGCTAAAGGAAGATCAGGACAAGGCAAAGGCTGAGCGCCAACTAAAGGAAGAGAAGGACAAGGCAGAGACTGAAGAGAGAAGGAAATAAGAAGAAAGTCAGAAGTCACAGGAAGATCCCTCCAAGGAAGCCGAGGTAAGAAAAAATCCACCCCTAAAGACAGGGGAACAGACAGAGTTGCCACACATTGATGTACCTCAGACAACCCCTATGACGAGTGTGCACTTTGCCACCTTCTAGGAACAAGAAGATGAAGCCTTGGATCTGACAGGGCTAACCTATGACCAGTTCACGAACAAGATCAGGAAAGAGAAGAGAAGATGTCTAGCACAGAACCTCGCCACACCTCTTGCAGTGACAACGGAAAATGACATAGTCTTGGACATCAGGACCAATCCAATTATGATTGCATCAGCAGGTACCGCCTTTGCAGTGGCCACCGAAGAAAAATTTGTAGAATGAGCAAAGAGATTCTCTCTTTACAAAACAGGCTACAAATTTCTGGGCAGAAATAATTTCAGGCGGAACAAGATAAGAGGGGGCTAGAGGAAGAAATTCAGAGGCTAGATTTCACAACCGCCTAAGCCAATGAATTTCCACTCACCATTTAAATGGATTTAGTGACTCTGGAAGCCACCATGAAACAAGTGTACGAGGATATGTTCACAATAAAATAGACAATCGTACCATTGCTAAAAGCACAAGCGGAAACCAAAAGGACGACTGCACTGCTAAAGGAGCCATCCACTACTTTGGATAATATGCTAGAATGGCCAAGCATATACCCGCGGGCTCCTAACACTCTACCTAGGAAGCAATGGGTCTGCACCTAGAATGACAAGGTTTAGATACGAATGAAGATATAGTCCAAAGATACGCTGGTCAAGGATCTAGAGAAAGTAATGTATGCATATGAGCATTTGACCAGTGGAATCGATTCAATGGCCTAAATTCACCACATTCCTTCTCTAGGTGCATTGGACACTGAGAAAACAACAGAAGAGGTTTCTCAGGACATTCAAACATTCCTGCAACCCTTGAAAGAAGTAGTTGCCTCTCAAGATCTTCCATCCTCATAGAAAAATCTCATTCAGTTCATCATCACTCCAGTCTGAATCTACACCAAGCTGGCTTCGCTATCCAATGAGATCACAGTAAAAAGGCACACCTTGGTCCCAAATGCTCTTGAGTGCTTCCATAGACTGAAAGAAGAGACTCCCCAGGTAACTCTGGTTGCTGCCGATTATCAAGCATGGAAAAATTACCTCAAATATCAGTAACAAGTAGACATGTCGGACCTCGCAATCACACAGTTGCTTCGTTGACTAAAGAAAAGAAACAAGTCGCAGGTCACAACAAGCGGGAATTCATAGGTCACAACAGTGTTATAGCATCATTTTTCACCCTCATGTGATTCATGATTGTCTTTTTGGCCTTAGCCACCCATTCCCACAGACTGGAATAAAAGTTCATAAAAAACAGTCTTTAAAATCCCATACGCGGGTATGCCCAGACTTTTCCGTGTGTATACGCGATTCCATATATACTTTTCTGCGTATGCCATTAAAATCATTAAGAAAATATATAAAAATCCCTATTTTTGAGGCTGGGTTGATGGTTATTCCCATAATTCAACCACCCCAGCTCGTGGCCAACTGTTTCAAACAAATTGAAACTACTTTGAGGGAGTATAAAATCCCCTCACATTCATGGCCTAAGGGAGAGAGAAAATTATAGAAAATATACTGTGTTGGAGCCCCAATTCAAGTTTGATTTCCCGTGCCTCCTACACTTCCCATATTTTTACATGAAACCCTTGTTTCCTGGAGATGTTCATCAGTTTATATGTCATCTCGTGTGCATAAGTCTTGAAAGTATCCTAGCGAGGCAGGGGCGGGACGGATCCGGACGATGGTCTGTTCGAAGATCGTGGAAGGATTCAGGTGATCTCTCCACGTTACTATTATTGTACATGCTATTCGTAATGAAGAAGAACCATCTTGTTCCTGAATTCACATGTTAATATCTGCTTGCATATGTGAAAATATTATTAATTAAGCATTTATTATTGTTTATATGATGTTTCACATGGATTACACTGACATTTAGGAGAAATATATGCTGTACAACTAGATTTCCGTGCATGTTCCTTCATGATTTGTAGGTTGAAGAGGAAGAAGGGTTGCTAGGGGTTTGGACCCCGCGGGATCTACATCAAACGTAGGACCTACGGGTGAGTTCTAAAATCGATGTTATCTAGTTTTCAGTGTACAAGTGTGGTTGTGTGAGTCCTTCTTGAATAGCGTGCCCTGATCTGCGGAGGTTTTGACCCAACAACCTCTACAAAGTTATTTCCTGAAACAGAACTGGCGACTCCACTGGGGATCACATTCTTGTGATTCCCCTGTTGGGTGGCTTCAGCTTTTTTAAAGGTTTCCTACAGTTTTAATCATTATTTACAATCCAATTAGCTTTTTCTCATTCAGACTAAAGACCTGGTTCTTTAGCCAGGCTTGATCATTTTTTATTTTTCATTATTTACCTTTCCATACGAAATTTTTCCTGTACACAGTCGCGTATACATGCAGTTTTTGTTAAAGGAGGTCGCATATACGCGGGTTTCCTTTGACACAGTCACGTATGCACGCTTGTTGCAAAACTGCTAAGTAGCGTATGCCTGGGAAAATTTTGAAATTTTTGATTTCTTGACTTTTTGGTCTTATCTGCCTATGGAGACTTGTCTCTGCAGTGTCCTTATAGTCTCTGGATTGTGTTGATAGTGGTTCTTGGTATTTTTCTCTCTTGTTTGGTTGAAGACTGGCTCATTTGGCAAATCTTGTTTTTTAGTACTTGCATTTCTGGTTCGAGTACCAGGACCTCTTTCTGGAGATTCTTGGCTGTTCTGCTTTATCAGGACAGAGAGCTTCTGCTCATATGTTCTTTCCTCACTTTCTGTTTTGCTTTGCACTTTTAATTTTTCCTACTTTTTGGTTGGTTTTCTTGATTTCATTTGACTAGGTCTTGTCGCAATTTTTGAAGAGTCAGTTTTGGTTCTTTGAAGTTTTGTTTGCAGCCAGTTTGTGCTATTATTCTAGGCTGAGTTACTGAGTTTCTTGTCTTCCTTTTTCTTGTATAAATCTTGCTACTAGTTGGCACTATAAGATTTAGAGCATTTTTGTTGGATTTTTTGCTTGAAATTCAGAGATTGTTTGGCTTGGTGATTGGATAGTTTTCTTGGTCTCTTTGAAGTCTTCTTTTATAAAATTCAAAAAGGTAAAAAACATTTTGTTTTGCATTTTTGTTTTGGTTTCTTTTCATATTTTGAAGCCTTATTGAGATTTATTACCTTCGGTTTCTGACTTGATTTGGGAAAGGAATTTTCATTGGTTTCTTTCTCTTATTCCAAGCATATTATGGTGTCATTATACTGGGAGTTTCTGATTGAGGAACTAGCTTTGTGGACAGCCGGAAAAGTGATAGGACTGAAGGATTCTTTGAAATTTCTCTTTGCTTTGGTAGATTTTGCATCTTAGAATTGGCATGCTCTTAGTAATTTTCATTAGGTGCATTTGAACATTTGTAGTCTTTTTCATAGTTTTTGCAAGTGTGAATTTGATATCTGAACAGAAAAAAAAATTTAGTCTCGTAGAACCCGTGTAGAAATTTCTTTTCATCGAAAGGAAATCACTGCATCTTCATGTAGTTTGGTTTTCATTAATTTTTTTTCTGCGTCACAAAACATCACGAGCTTCATTTCCATATTCCCTTAACTTAATATAACAGCCAACTAAAATAAGCGCATTAATTTAAAAACAACTAGCAAGTTTTTTATTAAGTGTCATACATCAACTAGCTAGGTTGTAGGGCCTTGGATTAGGTGAGTGGAGAGTTAACTCTCCAAGGCTGCTCAAACTAAAACAGAGAAGTTTATTAAATGAGCGAAATCCAACATCGTTAGGTGGACCGGGAAAGCTCTCCTCCAGAGAGTCAAGTGAGAGGGGAAGTGAAGGTTGAGACGAGAGATACCCCCTCTCTGATTTACTGGATCTTGCCTTAAGACCGTTCCGCCCGACTGTTGACACAGATTGGTTCCCATAGTTGCCATTCCTAGGTTCCACACAGGTGACTGCGGGGGGGAATACCCGTGGTACGTGAGGCAGACGTCGTATCACTTCTAGTAGTACTTCTGGAGGGTGCCCTGACGAAGCTTGGGTAATTTCATTGGCAAAGGCTATTGTTAGGAGGTCGGCGTAACTGTTTCTATTACCTTTGCTAGTAGTCCTAGGCCATAATTATCCCAGACTACTTTTGGGAGGTCCTATTTTTCGCTTTCTCGTATTTTCGTGTCCGGTCCTAATCACCCAGAGTGAAAAAACCTGAAGGCTGCTTGCCTGGTTGCATCTTAAGGATTTTTGTAGTGAGTTCTCTTTGCTCCTAGCTTGCCTAGCTTTATAATTTTTTGAGTCTAATTAATCTATTAAAGTGGCTGATCAAGCGCCTTGTCGATCGAGGAGAGTTTGGGGGTTGTCTCCCAAAACTATTGAGCCTTCTTTAAGAAGGCGTAGGAGTAATATAACAGGTTAATATCACCCAGTGGTATCTGACGCAGTGGAGAGAGATCCTCCGCAAGGGTTTGAAGGTTTTGTAGTTGGTTCTGGTGTTGGTTCTGAGAGGAGTGCTCCGCTCACCTCAAGATTCTTATTTCCGTGGGAAGAAGAAGTAGAAGTAGAGGAAGTATCTCACATTTCTGAGTCACTTCCATCTCCTCTTCCTCCTGATTATCCGTTTTTTGTTGAGTACATCGAACCTGAGTCAGAAAGACGGGAAATTCCTTATCCATCTTATTCATACCTTTCGATGGCCATGATTGGGAACGCGGCTTTAGCTGTGAGTGCTGTAGGCATTCATACTCCTGCTTCAGTTGAAGGAGGAGGCACAATTTCTATATCTTATATTGCTTCTAGTACTACTATGTTTGGCTCTAGTTTCACCCAAGCACATGCTTCTCAATCTGGTCCCTTTTGTTTTGGAATGCCCACTAGTGGGATTCCTTCGTTTTCCTTTTCCGCTGCTGCAACTGCGTCTGCACCCATGTCTTCCATGGCTAGTGGGTCAACTTATTTTCAAGGATTCCCCTTCAGAAGTGGGCATATTCCTAGTTTGAATCCTTCCTTAGGGTCTTTTCCTTTTACTTCTTAGACTCGGAGTTTTAACCCTTGGTCTGGAGGTTAGATTTCAACTACCTTTACAGGTTGGAACCCTGTATTTACAGCAGTGGGGGCAGGGAATCAGTTTTTCGCTAGTCAACAAGGGAATGCTTATTTCCCTTCGTCGAGTGCTTATCATACTTTTTCCCCTCTTTCTAATGCTTGGAACCCCTATTGGGGGCTTTCCTCTTCATTCATTACTTCGGGGGGGGAACTGGTCCGGTCTTTCGTAACTCTACGTTGGGAGGGGGTCCTTCTCCAAATGCTGGGTCTTATGGCCCAAAATTTTCTATGAGTTCTTTCTAGCAACATGGTGGCTCATCAAATCCAGGTTATTCTTTTCAAAATGTTGGGAATTCATCCCACCAAGGATGGAATCCTCAGGCTCCTCCTCGTTTACCTTTTCTGGAAATGTTAAACTTGCCAGATTTGTTGAAATTGATGAATGATACGATCCGATATAGTCCGGGGTGGCCTTCAGTTCCTACCAAATTACCTTTAGACATTCCAAAGTTTGAAGGCAAGAATGGAGAGGACCCGACTGATCATATCACCACTTTCCATTTATGGTGTTCATCTAACTCCCTGATCGAGGATTCAATTAGGTTGAGATTGTTTCAACGCACCTTAACTAAAAATGCTGCCAAGTGGTATATTGAGTTAGCTGGGGTCAGTTTTGCTAATTTTGGAGATCTGGCTACTATATTTTTAAATCATTTCTAGTTGTCTGTCTGTTATGATGCTGGGACTGAACTCCTAGCTAATTTTAAGTAGGACGACGCAACCCACATTTCTAATCATATTCAGGAATGGCGGAGAAGGAAGAGGCTTATTAAAGCTTATATTCCGGGAGAATTCCTTTTGGAATGGTTTTTGAAATCCTTGCAGTCAGATATTTCTAAGGATGTATCCCTTTTAGGGTTATTTTCTGAGGAGCAGGCTATTTTTAGGGCCCAACAACTTGAATTGATATATTCTCAGTCTGGTGTCCTTCATAAATATTTTCCTAATTCTCCTCGCTCCAAATTATACATATCCAAAACTAAACTTGGTCCTCATGGTGATGGACATATTGGGTTGATCAATAGTGGTGCAGCTAACCTACTTAGTCAATTGTAGTAGTTGTCTACACAATCTTCTTCTTCTGGTCAGGATGTACCTGTTGAGTCATCGCCTTCTCAATCGTTGTCGATAAATGCCGTTCAGACTTCCGACCCCAAAGGAAATCAACAATCCGAAGGGAAGAAGAAGGGACGAAATAATAATAAGAAAAGGGGCAGGAATGGGAAGGGTAATGAAAATAAATCCAATGAGCATGTTGGAGAGGGTCCAAAGGATAAAAAGAAAGTGAAGTTTCCATGCAAGTTATGTGCTGGAGACCATATTACTCACATTTTCCATAAAATTCAGGATGCGCAGCGCTTGTTAGCTCAGCAGGGTTCTTCTAGTTCCCAGGATGTGTTGAAAAACCATTTTCTCCAAGGGCAACAGCTAGTTGTTGGCGCAAATCAAAATACTGGGGATTCCTCTAGGGGCACCCAGGAAGGGGAAACTCCGTCAAACATATACATGATGAGTGCTCACGTGGATATCGCCACGCGATCCTGTGATTATGGTGAAGATGAGTCTTCGAAAGCCAAGGGTGCCCCCGATGGTACTGAGCCACTTCATATTAGGAGGCCTACTATTGAGCCTATACCTCGGATGCCAAAAACATCTACCAAGCGTACGACGATTCATCCAAATGCCACGGCTGCCCATAACTACTCTATTGTGGAAGATCTGGCGCAGATTACTTGTGCCATGTAGGCTCTTGAGGTGCTCCAGTCTTGTCCAGCTCAGCGCAGTGCTCTGCTCACTGCTATTGGGGTTGTTGATACAAAAAAATCTCTTGTGATTACATTCAATATGTCTAATTTTAAAAAGAGACTCCCCCATCATATGGCTTTTCATATCAAATCGTCGTTTCGGAAATTCAATATCTTTCGAACGATCATTGATGAGGGCGCTTCCCCATGTGTGATGTCTCTCGCATGTTGGAAGGGAATTAGATGTCCCGCAGCTGTTCCATCTGCTACTCTTCTGACTGCGTTTGATGGTCATTCTCACAGACCGCATGGTATTGTACGAGCTTTGCCCATCTGTGTTTGGGGAAAAACTGTAAATATAGAGATTGAGATAGTTGATGCAAGATTGGACTACAACCTTCTGTTAGGGCGAAAATGGATTTATGAGATGGATGCCATTGCATCCTCATTATTTCGGATTATTTGTTTCCCTCACGAAGGGAGGATTGTTATAGTGGATCAACTGGACTGTTCTCCTGTAGACCCGAATGCATCTGCTGACTCAACTATTCCAATAGTGGATAATGCCAAGCCGCCTGTTGAGAATTTAGGGGTTGGAATGTATTCTACTTTGATGGGTACCTTTTATATCCCACCTCCTACCATTCATATAAATGCAACTTCATCCTCCAGGGCTCCTATTCGAAGAGAGTTCTTCAGAACTTATTATTTTTCAGATCCTTGGACCTTGCCTTCCCCTACCTCCACATTAGCGGAAGGTCAAGTGAGTGGAATGGCATTTTCGATGTTTGCAGCTGAGATTGCTTATCAATCTATTGTTGACTCTGTAGATTCCATTCCAGCTCCTCTTTCTCCGGATGAGTTGGATGGCGATGTGGCTCCGGCTTGGACACTTAGTTCTTCTTCTGCCCAAGATTGCCTTGATACCACTCTTCCATCTGAAGAGGCCATCCTGGAAGCTATGACTGGTATAGATAGACCGTGGGATGATTTGCATCATTGGTCTTACTTTTTACCTGATTTGAGCGAATTTGAATCAAGTTTTCCAAGTCCTTTGTCTCATGGTCCTGTTCGCCCAGTCCTAAAGCCTTTAGCACCAACACAGGTATATGTTGAAGGGAACATGGCTGTGATTTCTCCAACTATCCCTGTGAACATTTCTAGGGATCCCAATGTTATAGAGAATGTCTTCATCGGAGCTGAATGTTCCCCTGAAGAGATTCAGATTTATACCAATCTCTTTAAAGAGTTTGCGGATGTGTTTGCTTGGTCTTATGAGGAAATGCCTGGTATAGATCCATCTATTGTCCAGCATGAGATCAAGACTTACGAAAATGCTAAGCCTGTGAGGCAAAAACTTCGTCCGGTCAATCCTACGAAGTCTGCAGCTATCAAAGCTGAGGTGGAGAAGCTGCTCAAGGCGGGATTTATTTTCCCTGTTCCTTTGACAGAGTGGGTTTCAAATCTCGTTCCCGTGGATAAAAAACAAGGTAAAATTCGAGTTTGCATTGATTTTAGAGACCTTAATAAAGCATGTCCGAAAGGTAATTACCTCACACCATTTATAGATTAGATTATCGATGAGTCCACCGGTAATGATATTTTTTCCTTCATGGAGGGTTTCTCCGGATATAATCAAATTACTATCCGTCCTGAAGATCAGCATAAGACTGACTTTATTTGTCCCTGGGGTACTTTTTCTTACAAGAAGATGCCTTTTGGTCTTAAAAATGTTGGGGCTATGTTTCAACAGGCCATGTCATATGCCTTCCACGACATCAAACATATTATCGAGGCATATTTGGATGATTTACCTGCTCGTTCTCGAAAGAGAATTGATCATCCTGGTCACCTCTGTCAAGTATTTGAACGATGTCATTTCTATAAGATTAGGTTGAATCCGAACAAGTGTGTTTTCGCGGTTACATCTGGGTCGGTTATTGGGATTCATTCTGTCTTCGAAAGGGATTAGGGTAGATCCCTTCAAGGTTGAGGCAATACTTCAATTGCCTCCCCCATCATCTATTCGTCAACTTCAAAGTCTACAAGGAAAAGCTAATTTTCTTCAGACATTTATCGTAAATTATGCCGAAGTTACCAAAGGATTTATGAGATTGTTGAAGAAGCGAGTACCATTCTTTTGGGATGACTTCGCTCAACGCTCATTCGATGCTTTGAAAAAAGCATTGACCTCTGCTCCTTTATTTAGTCTACCTGATTATAGCAGGGATTTCCTTTTGTATGGTTCTGGTTCAGGAGGACGATGCTCTGGCAGAGCACGTTATATACTATCTTAGTCGAGGCTTGGTAGGACCTGAACTCTGGTATACTCCGATAGAGAAGATAGCTTTAGCAGCTGTTAATGTTGTACAACGACTCAGACATTACATTCTTCTACGAAAAACTTACTTTTTGGCAGCAGCCAATCCATTTCAATTTGTTCTCTGTAGGCGAGTGATTGGGGGCAAATACAATAGATGGATTGTGATTTTGCAGGAATTTTATCTTGATTTTATGTCTGCCAAGTCCAAGAAATCATTAGTTTTCGTGGAATTAATCTCTGAGTTGCCTTGTGGAGAAGAGATAGTTTATGATGAATCCTTCCTGGATGAACATTTGTTTCTTATCTCTCCACAAGATCCTTGGTATGGAGATATCATTGTGTATCTTTAGACTGCGAAGTTTCCCTTTACTTTTTTGAAATATGAGCACCGTAAGTTGTCTCACTTGGCTAAAAATTACTTGATTATTGGTGATGCGTTATACCATCGAGGGGTTGATTCAATCCTGAGACATTGCTTAACTCTCGAAGAAGCTGAGGCTGTGCTGAATGATTGCCACAGTGGAGCTTATGGTGGTCATTTATCTGGGCTTGCTATAGCCCAAAAAATCTTGCATGCTGGATACTTTTGGCCTTCGATTTTCAAAGAATGTATGGAGTCGGTCAAAAAGTGTCATCCGTGTCAGGTCTATACTCGGAAAATGCGCGCTCATCCAGCTCCGCTTTTTCCAGTCATTACCGTCGGTCCCTTTACAAAGTGGGGTATTGATTATACTAATTGTAACCTGCCTTCGGCTAAATGTCACAAGTACATTATTGTAGTAGTAGACTACTTTACGAAGTGGGTCGAGGCTATGCCTACTTTTGGGAATGACGGTGAGACAGTAGCTCTTTTTCTTTTCAACCAGGTTATTGCTCATTTTAGTATTCCTAGAGAGATTGTCACTGATCATGGCAGTCATTTTCAGAATAGCATGATGGCTGATTTGGCTCTAAAATTAGGTTTCCGGCAGGAGCATTCATCTCTGTATTATACTCAGGCCAATGGGCAAGTGGAAGCCGTGAATAAATCCTTGAATACCATTCTTCAAAGGATAGTTAATAAAGCTCGATCCAACTCGCATATCATGCTGTATCCTGCACTTTGGGCATATAGGATGTGAGTGAAAACTACAACTGGCTTTACTCCGTTTCAACTAGTTTAGGGGTTGGAATCCATATTTCCCATTGAATGTGAGATTCCTTCTCTTAAGTTAGCTGTTGAGCTTCTTCCTGGCACTTCTAGTCTTGAATAATGTCTCCTTCATCTAGATCATCTTGACGAGCAGCGTCGGGATGCCGCCATGATGAATGAGGTGCATAAGAAACGAGTCAAAGTTCAATACGATAAGGCGGTCAAACCTAGGGTTTTCTCAGAAGGCGACCTCATCTTGTTCTATGCCCAAGAGAAGGATGCCTTGGGCGTAGGAAAGTTTAAGGCTATGTGGTATGGCCCCTTCATCGTTAAAAAAGTCCTTAAAAAAGGAGCATATACCTTGGTTTATTTTGAAGGAAACGAGTTCCCGAAGCCCAGAAATGGGCTCTATTTGAAAAGGTACTATGCGTAGGCTCTCGCCTGGCATCTTACTTTTGTATATAGTTAGTCTTGTTTTGTACATATCTATTTTTTTCGTCTTTGATGTGATGGTGATGCTTTTGATCTGCTTTGGCAGGTTGTGTCGAATGTCATGAGTCATTATGGTTTCACCGATGGTGCTAGTAGACACACCTGGAACTTGGCTTTCGCGGCTTGGGTGCTTCATCATCCATCCGATCAGCTGTTAGTATCAAGAGTCTAGATTGGTCCTGTTTCCAATAATATAGTATAATACACTGCAGTTATTTATCTACTCTCGGAGGCAATATCGTTGGGTGTCGATTCGTTGGTAGTTTTCTTGGACTCCCAACTGGTGGTGTCATAGTTGAACAATACTTATCGGGTTCGAGATCCATTTTTACTCCGGTTGTTTTTGAGGGTACGTTTTTTACAAAGATCATTTCAATTTTTAACATTCATTCATATTCCTCGAGCAGAAAATTGGATGGTAGACTCATTATCTAATCAAGAAATTGATTGGCATATTAATCATTCAATACATTAAATTTAATCATCAAAAACATCATGCATTTTTATACATTTGTCACATGACATCAAAAAATCGCTGTATATATATATCATCGGAGTGTTCAAAAAACTATAGAAAATTTGGATCCATAAGTCATACAAAAATTAGGGCTTGTGCCTGATCATGTTCAGTATCAAAAAATATACAGTCATCCGGTAATCATATCTATTTACTCCTGTGGTCCCTGCCTAAAATTCATGTCCCTATAGAACACGATTGCAGTAGCGACTCAGCGGAATAATCGTACCCAGTCACGTGGTACGCCCACTACCCATCTCTGGATGGCTTCAGGTAGATCTTCCACTACATCCATAGGCACTTGGCGAGTTAACCCCTCCAAGTTCCTCTGTATAGCATGGAGGGTCCTCTCTGGGTCTACAGTATCTGCCTCGCCTCTGCGACGCTTATGCCGTGGGTAGCCCTCAGGACGGACTGGTCCAACATCTGTATCATGGTCATCATAATATTGTAAGTCATTTTGAATCCAATAAAAAACATGTTTCGTTTTTTTCACATATATTGAAAAATCCAAAAAATCATATAATTAAAAAATTGCAATCTTATCGATTGTGCCCCATGTCGCGCTAGGTGGAAGGAAGAGGTCTGGATCACCACAGAAATCCATCCCGGCATAGGGGTACTCCTCCACTGCTATGACTTGTTCCACCCACCATTGGAAGAACTCGTCATCCCAAGTGGTTTGGGGAACTTCACTTCCCCCCAGTCTCTTCATCAGGTCAGCCCATCGGGAAATTCTTAGGTCTCTTGAGCTGTGGATTGAGGAGATCACTCTGGGTCGAAGACCAGGAATCTTCTCAAAGAAGAATGTCATCAAGATGGTCCCATATCTGAAACGTTTTATTTTTTCTTTTCAGATGGAGGTCAGTTGTTGCTTCATGTTCATTAGTAGAGTTGTGCACCAATCATAGAGTTGTGCCCTGATCTGTGGAGGTTTTGACCCAACGACCTCTAGGGAGTTATTACCTGAAACAAACAAACAGGGGGTCATAGGTCACATCGAGAGCTGGGTCGCAAGTCGCAAATGTCTTTCAGGTCAGAGATCAAGTCAACAGTCAGGAATGTGAAGAGTTAGGGACACCCAAGGGTCAATTTTGTTCTATAAATACTCCCTCTAGGAAATTGTAAAGCACCTTTTTTTGGACTCCAAAAGGAGTAGAGAGAATTGTAGAAACATTGAATGCATATTTATAAGAATGAATACAAACAAGTGTTTTGACTCCAGTATTGGATCTGATGAGGACTCGTGTGTTATCGTTATGAATATTTTATCTCATGTAGTGGCTATATTTTATGATTAATTGATCTGCATTTTCTACTTATGTCATTTATACGTTTAAATTGACTTGATGTGCTAATGGTATATGTATATTTAATTGATAGATGTTGACAACTTCGTTATTAACATTATCTTATCTTTCAATAAATGCTTAAGGAATCGAAGGGTGTTTTGACCACAGAGAACTATTTATTTTGTGGTTTGAATAGCTTTTATAAGCATGACCCTAATGATATGCTGCTAACAGCATTTCCTTCGGCTACATGCTTTAATTCACTTTGTTATTTGTAATGTTTTATGATCATTGAGACTCATCGACCATTTGTATTGTATTGTTTGAGTAACTGTGTGTTCATAGGTCTGCAGGGCTCGCTCTTCGTCTGAGAAAATGAATCTTCAATGGTAGCCAGACCCACACCCCAGACGGGATCCCTATCACAAACGATTTAGAGTGTAATTTGGACTTTACACTGGGGAGATCCCCTACTGTTGGCAAGACATTTCTCCTCATCAACATGGCCATAAACACTCTCCTTTTAATCCCAACTACCATAGATCAGAAAATAAACTTATAGGTAAACATATGGTGGAGAAATCTACTGATCTAGTGTGCATATTGGATAACATTCCTTCTATGAATAAGCTACCCAAGTATGATCAATATGATGATGATTATGTTCTCGAGACTCAATCTAACACTACAGAAAAATTAGTAACTAGTTTGTGGGACAAATCCACTCATTTTCAACAGCTCAAATATAGTGATAAGCAAATACAAATTAGCTATGAGAGTGAATAAGAAAGTGCATAAATTTTGGAAGAAAGAGAAGGATCTTTACCTCTTTGTTCTGCTTCATTTAAGTTTATCAAAGACAACCTTAATACAATCAGAAATCAGCAGTATTCGGGTATTGTTATCAAAAAAAAAAGAAGACATTCAGCCTCGTTATCAGTCTTCACAAGAGAAAGAAAACAATTGCTATCCAATACAAAGAAAACAAGGACTACCTCCTCCTTTATCTGAAGAAGAAATCAATTAAATTTCTGGCATATTGCCGACTTCTAACCTTTAATATAAAATCTTGTTTTTCTTTGCTCTCTTGCTGATTTATATGCTACAGGCCTACCTCATAAAGAAACAAAGAAACAGATTTATACTGGGGTTGTATTGCCTTCTCAAGAAGACTTGTTGCCAAAGAGTGCTCTTGCTCATCAAAATGATGGATTTCAGATAGAAATCAGCCCACTCAATCATATCATATCAGGTTTTCTAGAGGACAACATTGCAATATATTATGAGGCTTCCAAGTCAGATGATCATGAGGAAGAGGTGGGGTGTCTTTCCCAAAAGCATCTCAAGCACAACCAAATGGAACAAGAAGTAGTCCTAGATGAAGCCCATGGTTTAAGTCCTCATAGCCAGGTATTACTCAGAGATCCTTTTGTTGTTTTCTTAGAGACATTTGAAAAGGGAGTAAAATATGGCAGGAGTAGTTTGATGCAAGGTTTAAAGGAGATTTTAACCACTACTGTTCAAAAACAAGTAAGATGGGAGTGGCCTTTTCACCTTTTTAGCATACCTAAATGGTTGAATGAAAATCAATCATGTGGTCATTTACTTGATTAGATGTATTGGAAAAGAGATTTCACCCAATGTATATATCATATATAAGTTAGATTAGGATAGATAGGTGAAAATAAGCTCGACACTATGAGCTTCTTTTAGTTTTAGATTGTTTTGACAAAAAAGAAAGAAAAATAACAAAAAGAGGAAAGAGGGCAGATAAAAAGAAGAGGTAAAGCCCCATACCAAAAAAGGAATATGTTTGAAAGTGTGCAAGTCTAAATGCCACTACTTTGAGAAAGAAAATTATTGTTCAGTCATACAACCTAACCATGATTGAACATGTTTTGAATTTTTGCTGATAAGTTAGAAAAGAAAGATTTTCCAAACCATTTAAACTTGGCTCATCAGTAGACTAGGTTAGGAAAATATTTTGGTTCCCAAAGCTTAAATCTGAACCAAAGAGAAATGAGAGGGATAGGTAGAAAACTCCAAATTATGAGCTGTCAAGTTTCTAATTTTACTTGTGCAAAAATAAAATTTGTGTGCCACTTGTCCAAGATGCCATAGCTCATGACAAATCAAATAGCTTAACCTTGATTTGATCATGCTTTAACTTTTTGTTGATAGGTTAGAGAATGAAAATCTGTCAAACTGCTTAACCTTGACAAATGAGTAGATTAGGTAGAGAATAAAAATATCTCATTAGTCTAATCTGAACTCTTGGAAGTTATAAGGGTAGACATAGATGGTTTTTATGCTTTCAAAAGAAAATTATGTGAAGGGTTTGTAGCTCCAAGTGCACTGAGAAGAAGAAAAAATGTTAGGAATGTATGATGGGTAGGTAGTGTTGGTATTGAAGAAATCATGTTTTGTAGATCAAGATCAGAAATTCCAAGAACAACAACAAGATCATCATCGCAAAAGGAAGAAAATTAGTAAGCATGTACGACACCTCACCTGCAAAATCAGAGATCTGAGATCTGAGGTTCTTGACACCTCCTCAAAGGAGTTTCCCCCCCCCAAGTGGAGCCACTATTAGTCATCAATATTTTTCACTATATTTGGATGACTAAAGGGTGTTTATAGATTTCTAAAAACAATATTCCATGAATATCTTTAGTTTTAGAAATCTCACTACCTTCATTATCCTTATAGAAACTTTTTCACTATTCTATCAGTTTGCCATTTCATGGTCACCCTGTCACTCCTAAAAACTCCTTATGGGGTTTTACCTATTATTTTCATCCTCCTTCCTTGCCTATAGCCTCATTTCCTCATTTTCTCCTGTCAATAGACTCCATCCTCTCTCTAGGGTTTCCTATAGCTAACTCATTCCCATGTTCCCTAGGTTCCTCAAGCATTAATGGTCTCAAAAATATCTCTGGGGGGCTTTTTAGATAAATCAAGTACATTGGATTTTTTATCTTCAATATAGCACATTTTGCAATGCTTTATTTTCACTTAGAAATGTCCAGGTCCAATTTCAGTCAATATCAGTTCAAAGGACCCTCCGACTAGGTCATTAGGGTTTACATTGTTTAAGGTTGTCATTAGATGTTTCAGGCATTGTTTTTTGTTTGCTAGAATCTGGCTCAGATGTAATATAATTTCAAGAGATGTTTATTCAAGAAGGACCTAAATTTCTTCTAAAGAATATTTCCTAATCAGGTCAAAGTATGGAAATGAGAAAAATGGACAAAGTGTGGCACTTCTGCAGGAGTGTTAAAAGTTGTTTCAGCAGAAGGCACTAATAAAGTAGATTGTCTACTCATGAATGAAAACAACTCACAGCCAAGGAAAGGGAAACACATTGGTCTTATATAGAACTAGGTTTTGAACTTGATGGTCCATTTGAATGCCAAAATAGTGATCCCTTGCAGAAATGACACGGAGGAGGCACACAAGGCCAAACATGAAGAAAGTCTATCAGAAAGGATTCATGAAATAAGAAAAAAAGGTGAGGTGAACTGGAAAATAATTAATGAACTTGGAAGGGCTATAGAGAACTTAGAAGGCAACATCGATGATTTCTATGAAGACTCCAAACACTCAGGGTTTTAGAAAGTGACCATAGAAGGGGAAAAGTTAAGTTGAAATTAATGTCGGAAAATACACAATAATTTGAAGATGCTACTATGTGACTAAACCCTAAAGGTGTCAAAATAAACTTATCATGCCTCCATCATTTTCCAAGAATTCATTCCAAGAGTCAAGCCATTTGTCACTCATAGGGCCAGTTTCACTTCAAATTGTTTTTCTGAACAAACAAAGGTGAATTTGACAAAAGTGAGAGAGGTTTTTTTCTATAATGGGTCCAAGAAGAAAAACCTCCTGATTTTACACAGGTATCATGGTTTGGTAGAAATGTAAAATTTACATGTGCTACAAGAGGTTTGCTGCACTTCTGGAGTGACGTTGGGGAACTCAAGTTTTCTCATAGCTAGAGTAGACTGGAATATATTTCCAATGAGCTATCATGAGGTCCATTTGGAGTTGAGGAAGGCCTCCAAAAGTTTCCTGCACCATCACTTTGCATTTATGGACCATCATTTAGCACTTTCTTACCAGTCTTGGGAGAATCAACTTTTGGCAGGATAAATCAACTCCAATAAAAAAAAAAATGGTGTATTTGGAAAGTATACTTCAAGATATTTCTAATGAGCTATATTGGGCCCAATTTGGACACTAAGAAGACCTCCAAATATTTTATGCAATAAGGCACTGGGCACTTAGAAACTGGCACTCTGCACTAGAAAACTGGTGTTGCGCCCTCAACCCTTAGTGTTGTGCCATCAACATTGGCATTGCGTGCTTGAAAAAGAGGGTTTTCTAAGTGATCCAACCATCCAAATCACTCCAAAATTCCTTCAAATATTTTCTAAGGTCATCCAATCTCTCTGAAAGGGTAATTAAATCACATGAACCCTATCTTCAAGTTATTTTGATCACTTCTAAGTCAATTTAAGTGAAACGTTAAAGCAAACCCTAAGTTTTCCAGCTTGAAATCATTGCTTCATGCTTGTTTCATCTTCCTAGACAACAATATCATTAAAAAAAAGGGTTATGAACGTGCTCAAGGGTTTTCACTCATCTAAGATTACCTCTACACTAATTCCCTTCATTCACTCATTTCATTCACTTGCAAAGTTGCCATTTCATTACCTTTCCTTCATATCCTTTCACGTCAGCCCAAGGGTTTTCCAAAAAAGAGTTTACAATGTCTGAGGGAGAGGACGGTGGTAGTGGTGTTGAGTCAAAAATGCCAAAGAGGCATGATCATAAGGGCAAAGAATGAGATCAGCTATTTTGAGTTTGAAAACCAGCAGTTGGAGGCAAACAAGGCCATCAGTGACATCAGGGCAGTTCGAGCTTATAAAGAGGCTAGAAAGGCTAAGGAATTGCTAGATGAGACATTTAGAACTTTTAGTGATACTGATGGTGGGGAATAAAAACTTCCTAAGAAGAGGCCAAGAACAATTGGGCTGAGGAACACTTTAGGTCGGGAAAGAGAAAAAGTGGTAGAGTTGGCAGAGCAGCTCACTCCAAGTGAGCTGATTGCCATGGAAATTTATGGAGATATGGAATATTGGTTGGAGAGGGAAAAAATTCACTTAGAGGGTTAGCTAGAGAAGGCCACAAGAGACATTGACCTGCAGAAGATGATGGCAAGGCATTATGACTTAAGAAATAGGATTGTAAGGGCCAAGCTCAAACGAGCCCTTGCAAAGAGTCAAGCAAAAAATGAGGCAAAGGTGAAGGAAAAGATTGAAATCCTTGCTGATGTATCCCTCCAGGCATCCCAACCATGATCAACAAGGTAAATTCCAAATTTTGGCACTTGGTGCAAATTTTGATTTTTTATTGTTTGGCTAGCAGAAAAAAGGGCCAAACGCGCAGTGCCACTGGCACTTATATATTTTTTGGGACACTGAATTGAGGAAAAAATTACATTTGCATGATCCTTAGGCCAATTACATCACCCTCAGAAATTTTCAAGTCATTTGGAGCATAAATGGTCCCTCAAAAGGGCCAAAAACAAGCAACAAATCACCTTTCAGCCATCTTTTCAGCATTGGCACGCGCCCTGATCAGTCTTGGGAAAATGGATTTTTGAGTAGACAAATTGGAACCATTCTAGAAACTAAAGGCATATTTTGAAACTATATAGGATGTTCTTTCCAATGAGCTATCATGGAGCGCATTTGGACACTGGAAAGGCTTCCAAATATTAGATGCAAAACATGTGATTTTTCCAGATTTAGCGCTACGCCCTTGGCCTGTCGCTGCCCTCTTGAACCTTGGCGCTGTGCCCTTTCCAGAAATTCAAAAAAATACACTTGGAGTTATTTTGAAATTTATTGATAGGCCTTAACGGTCAAATGATTCCCAAATTAGCTTAGAGGTTAGCTTAGAGGTTATTTTTGCATTTATGAGTTTGGGATATTTGCGTCGTGGGCCTTGCATGGTCTCATAGGACAAAATGACTTAAATTTGTAATTAAAGACATTTTGTAACCATATCTAGGGTTTTTATCATCATTTTCAAGTTAGATACTACATGGAGGCTTCATGGTTGGTTATTGGTTATTTATTGAGATGAATACATAGACTTGGAGTTGTGAAGAAATTGGCTTTGGATTTGTGTGATTGTTTTTGGACTAAGCATCAATGGAGCAAGCACATTCATATGATTCATGAACCTGGTTAATGGTGATGTTTCTTTAATATATTTATTGTTTCCTTATGTTCTCAGATTGTTCCATCTTTTCTCTTGAATTAGAACATAAATTTTAGGCTAAGATATGTTGTTAGAGGCACCTTAGGTCTGTCTTCTTCTATTGCTCAATTTTTTTCCTCTGCTAGGTCTAATTGAAGAATTATTCATTGCTGTTTAATTCCACTTAGCTTTTTTGTCTTAAAAATTATTAAATAAAGTCAAGAAAAAGAAGTTTATGGTATGCCCTGTCCTTTGGTGTAGCTTGAATCATTTCTTTCTAGGCTCTTCTTTGAAGTTTGGTTACTAGGGTTTAGGATAAAGAAGTTTATGGTATGTTGTGTCCTTTAATTTATCTTGAAATGGTTACTTTGAATGTATTTACAGTTTTATTAAGGAATTTAGGAGTTCCCTGTTCTTTAATCATTACTTATGTGCTATCTTGAATGTTTTTTTTCTATGAATGTAGATAGCTAGAGAAGTTAGGAGTTCCCTACTGTCTAGGGTTTGCTGGATAGTTGTTTTAAATTTTACTTGATAGAGCTAGGTAAAGGAAGTTTATGGTGCACACTGTCCTTTGATTCTTTCTTGATTCATAGTACTCTTATAGACTCTTCTTGTTATATTTTATGTTAAAGGATTCTTAAATTCCTTTTAAACCTACTACATTCACAACTTATTGTTCATTTCACACTCACTAAACCTATTTAGATCCATTTGGATTTGTTAACTTGCCCTATGAAACACCCTTGACCTATTGTTGTACTTTTAAAGACCTTTTAAAGACTCCATAGCCCAATGTTTTAAGTTTATATTATTCTATTTGTTCTTCTTGACAACCAACCCAACCAAACAAAACAAAAAAAGCAAACCCTATCAATTTAACTAGCCTAAAATTAGCATCCTATAACAAACAAGTTATATATTTTATACAAACATAGAGAGAGCCCTCTCTGAGTCCAGGAAGGCTAGGTCCTAGGAATCCAAAGTTGGTTTGATGTTACCCTTGTCTATTTTGTCTTGGAAATTTACCAAATTATAGGGACCTAACACCACTTTCTTTTGCCATGCATCAGGATTTGCAGCATCTGTCACAACGGGTTTAGGAACATCGTTGTCAATGAATTACTTCAAGCCATTGTCTTCGAGTATTTCCTCCATGCTATCCTTCTAGTCAATATAGTTTGAGCTACCATCGAGTGTATACTCCAACCTCAAGGAATTGAAAGCCATTTCGTTCTTGAATCAGATGTAGCACCAAGAAAGTCTTTCTACAAATTCGAATTCTATCGAGTCACCAACTCAACTCTTCCTTCACAATTGTGATTTCATGTGGTCTGATACCATGTAGAAATTATACAAAAAACATGTATATCATGGATTCAATCTGATATAACAATTTACTAAATTTAAATACTGAATGGCTTCTACAAATATTTTGCGGAATTAAAAACACAATCACCAATCACATGAAGCAAAGAAGAATCAAATCAACCACAACACAGATAATTTCCCAAGGAAATGTTGCTGCTCAAAACCCCACTATCTTCTATTGTATATTAAACATGGAATGATGAAACAATTACATACAACTCTTCTCACAAGAGCCCTCCTGTACTCAACTAATTGTCTCACACTGTCATACATAAAACTGACCAATACTTAGCCAATTTACTCTCTCCAGAGAGCCTGCCTTACTTGCACAATCTGTAATGAATGCAATCTCTAAAGAATAGGAATTTTGGCCTTCCTTGAATGTGCAATTATCATAGGAACTCAAATGGTTGTTTGGTTTCATGGGTGCAACCCAATAATGTTACAACTGATAGTAAACTTCCCTTTCACCTAGATCTCAACTGGGTCTCCACTGGATCTCACATGCATGCAACTAATAATAGTAAATCCTTAGTTGCATGTAAGATCACTGATTTTGAATTAATTAATATTTAATTCACTTGATCTCTCACTAGTGTATTAAGAAATTATAACTAGCAAAAGTGACTTTAACTCACTTAAATGAGTTAAACTCATTACAACCTAGATTAACTAATGCACCACTTCATTTCGAACTCTATTACAGCTAGAATTCATCTGCATGCCTCACCATCTACCTCTAACTCGAAAATCATGAGCTAACTGAGTTTATCACTCTTAGTTAACTATTACAAGTTATTTTGAGACTATATTACATTTTATTGTCCATCTTAAGTAAGGGATAACTAAAAGAGGCATGTACCAAATTTAGCATTTGTGGGCCCCAACCTAGTGTAGGTGCTTAATGAACTAGGCGTTGGTGCTGGAATTTTCCTTTTGAATCTAAATAGTTGGGTTGGTGGACAGTGGCTCTCCCTTATTTAGTTTTAGGAAACTTAACATAAAGAAATTTAAATGAGTGCATTTCTCTTTCTTGGTATATATATATATATATATATATAATTCCATCAATGATGGTATGATGGATTGGTGAGTAGGAAATTATTGTTGAACTAAAGCTTTGTGTAATTGTGCTTGGTCACTAGTTGTAATTCCAATAAGTGAGCTAATCTTAAAGTCACATTTCTACATGAAATCACATATGTGTAATGCCTCTTTTCATGGGATCTCATAAAAACAATTATTAAAGGGCCTCAATGGGTCTCATACCATCAAGTTGGGTGTGTATCAGTCCTTGGGAAAAAAAGATTTAATATGTCAACAAGGAAGATTATTCAAGCAAGTTAATAAATATGTTATGGGAACTAAGAGCCTATGTAAAACCTTAAGTTTTGATTTTAGAGACGAGATTCATAGGAAAGGGTCTTCATAGACCATCTGATATAACGTGTTGGAGAGTTCACCACTGAACTTCTCAACTATTGGAAATCTATTGAGAGGATTATTTGGGCTTGTATGGCCATTAGAATGAATGTAAATATCAATAACTTTGCAGAGAGTTTTGTAGTTGAGAAAATAAAAATTGAACCTATATGAGGATTAATATATTTGTATGTATTCTTGCAAAAATTCTTGATAAGGTTATGGGACAGGCCTAGTGTTGGGATCGATAATAAACTAATATCGAAGGTAAATTGGGAAGGTGCAAGAACTCCCTTGATTTGTCAATACTCTTAACGAGAATAAATGGAATTTGTAATTGGTTGAAGAAAACCCAGGAAGGGTCATGATTTTTTAGGATATTACCTTAATTATTTCCTCTATAACTAAACTTGGAATGTGATTAAAGACATAGAGTTAACATAATTGGAAAGAGGTAAAGCAGTTTTGGATGCCTTTATAGCATAATAAGGACCTCACTATCGTTGGAAGGATTTTGAAAAATCAAACAACCCATTGGAATTTAGTTCAATTAATGTAAAAAGGCTTAAATTTTAATTTAGAATACTGTAACTCTATTTATTTGGAAGCATGAATTATCCTTAGACCTTAGTCACATGGGTTATTTAGGACTAGAGTCAGATCTAGTGGTCAGGGAAGGAGTTTTGGTGGATACCAAATATTTGGATATTTTGATATCGATGGGTCCACTTTCTTCATATGCATGGTGGATTAAGGGGTTACATTAGATGGCTTATATATCGATATTTTGGAATCCATACGTTTATGTCACATGAATTTTCTATAAATGGTTATCTAGATGTTTCATATATATAGATATCCATGTATTTAGGAATCTAGGATTAATTTAAATGGATCCCAGACAAGTATCCAAATGTAGGATTTCTTAGATGATAGAAACCCTGAGGAGAAGGAATCTTGCATGAAAGAACCCTAACAATAGAGATATATTATTATCCAAAATTTTACATTTTATAGAAAGTGATAAGTTAAACTAAAAATAAAAATATTGAATATGGATGACAGGTGGATAAGGCACATGTAAATTACATGGTGTCCCTGTAAGATGAACCCTAGTTTATTCAATAAGCAAAGGGTTTAAGTGGCATGCTGTCATGACATATTGATGTGGTGTGTTGACATGGAATCATGAGTGTGTGAAGGAGGTGATGTGGTGGCTAATATGAAATCCATTTGGTTTGTGACATGAATATTGGAAATATGAGACCAACAATTTCAAGAATACAACCTTTTTAGGTTTCTTCAAGATGTTATATGGTCCAGATATCTGGGAATGTGAATATATATAGATAAAAAATACAGAAGCACATTAGAAATACCCCAGTGGCATGGTGGTAATATGGATATTAAGCATGATAGTGCTCATGCAGGCGACTGAAGTGGGAGTTTTGGTGGAGTTTTATGTGGAGAAAATCTAGATATCAGATATTCCAAATGTTTTGGAATCAAAATATCTAGGAATTTTAATTTTCAATTAGATGGATTTATGGAAAACCCTAAATAAAATATGTTATAAAAAGCTATAATTTATATATATGGGAATTTGGATTTTTAGTTAAATGGATTAATGGAAACATCTAGCACAACAAATGTTATAGATATCCTGGAAACTAGATTTTCAATTAACGAAACAATTGGAAAGATCGTAATGGAATATGTTCAAATATCTAGGAATATGGTTAGCTAGAGATCTAAGTCACTAACTAGAGTGCCTGAATACAATATAGATGTTGGAAGATCCCAACATCTAAAAAATCTTGAATTTTTTAGAATAGACAAGGGGGAGGAGAAATAAAATATTGGATTTATATATGACATGGAAGATTAAGTATCTAACTTGTGGATGTGGAATGATGTGGTGGTGACTTGTGGACAGAGGATTTCCACATGTCAAATTTACAGTTGTTAATGTGGCTTAAAATGGAAAATATTTCAAGGGCCATACAAGTGTGTCCAAAGCTCCAAATGAGATGAAATTCATGTCATCATAAATCTTCCAATGCACAGATGATGGTGTTGGTGTCAACAAATAAGTTTGAGATGGTTAAAAGAAGCAAAAAATTGGTTAATACCCACATTTTTAAGGTGACATAGGAGTTCGGTTCTAGATACCCCATACTCTCAAATAGTCCTAGAGGGTATTGGATATTTTACTGAGTGGTATTAGAGATAATTTTTATCACTTGGGTTGAATGAGTTCAAGGGAGAGTGAGATTCAACATTGACCACGATGAATGTTCTTAATGGAAGAAATGATTACTATAATGAATTTTTAAATATTAAATTTAATTGTTAGAAAATGAAAGAAGATAGGGACAAAATATATATTAGTTTGAGGAACTTGTATTTGTGCAAAATTCATTTGTGTTGAATTATGGTTATACTAAGACATGAGGATGAATTTGTGTAATGGCCAATTTTAACAAATTAAAATAATTAAATATTTTTAAAAATCAATCATATAAGAAACACATGAGAACTCTAGATATACATTGAAACCGTTGAAGGGAGAAAACCACGAAGCTTGTGTAAGAATATTCCCGTACGCATTGTAGCCCTCTCAGATAATTCTAGGTTAATTAATCATGCCAAAGCATCTAAAATATTTTGTTTTGTTTTAAAATGGTTTTTTTATATGACCAATGTATTAATAAAATACACAGAGGTGTTTTAAACTTTTGATAATATTGAGTATTAAGAAAACGGTTGTTACTTTACTTCAAAACAATGATTTATTTTTCATATGTGAAGGGAAAAAATATAAGAAAATATGATCAGTTAAATATCCAGATTAAATGTTCAGATTATCATAAGTATGAAATATTTTCAAACAATGTTTACAACTCAACAAAATATATTTAACGTTATGAAGATTAATGAAAATTAATATATGTAGAGGGACTTATACAAACATATAGTTTAATAAGTCAATCTCTAAAATGGATTATAACTTCAGAGAATTTAAGATATACTAAAACAAAATTTTCTCTTAACTACTTATCTTCATAAAAATAAAATATATGCAGAAAACAGAGTGAAGTGAATACTAGAAAAACTTACAAGGAGACAAACTGATTGAAACAAATCTAGAATCCTTTATTAATCATCAATGATCAAAAGCTTATAAATTTTTGCTTACAAAATCTCATACAAGGGTGCAACCCTTAATAACTCAAATGGAGAGTTATTTATACTAATTTTCTTTTACTTAGAGGTATCTAAACTGATTAAAAAATAGCATCAAATAATATGAATATGAAAACCGATGAGTGATTTGTCTCTATCTTTGAGGAAGTAGTTGATGATGTGGCCCCAAAAGTTATTGTTGTTCTAGGATGTTGTTGGAGAGAAAAGTTACATAATGGTTTCACACAAGTCATCCCATCTATCCTAACTTGGTATATCCAGATTAATTAATCTTCTAAGAACTTCATCTACTTCTATGTATCTCCCAAAACTAGGCTTGTTGATGAAGAGATGTTTGATTTTATGTTTAATTATCAAATCAAAATATAAAGCTTCCAGAAAATCTTTACCTGTCATATGACCTTTCATTCCCGCAAATTTAGCTTTGTTAATGGAAATGGTGTAGAGCTTCTTCCAGTACTCCTACAAGTTGATTAGTTTATCATTGGGACAAAAAAATCCATGCAATCCCCTATCATTTAGCAGGTTTAACTTGGTGTGAAATATTTGGACAATAATTTCCAAAGTTTAACATTTAGTCTCTAATTTATTCAACAAATTATTCTTCTCAAATACTTTATTTATCTCCAAAATAATATTTGTTTTGTCTGTGATGTTGATCTGCTCCAATTCTTCCCTTCTCATTGAATTCATTACTTTAATGATGTATGAGGCTTCTGTTGGATTTTTCTTTAGTGCTGCCTTTTCTTGTTCAATGAATGCTTTGCATTTGTTGACAAGTTATTCTCGTTAAAAAATTATCTGTATGGATGACCATACTTATGTAGTTTCCTGGCTTATTTTAGTCTAGATTCTCTCCTTGGCTTGGGCCAAGGTGTCTTTCATTAAAATATCACTTTCCAACTTTTGAACCTTCTGTGTTATTATGTGACATTTTTGCATCTCTTCCATGTACAGGGTGTAATATTTATCTTCTGAGATTCTAAGCTTCTAAATTTCTCCAGAATATTTTCGTTCTCCTTCTTTTGTAAAGTCAAATCCTGCACAAGCTTGGTTGGATCACATGTTGTTGATGTAGATTCTATTACTATTGATGACGATCTTGGCTCTATACGTGCAAGTGGAATAGGCATTGCTGAGTTGATTTTTATTTCTCCTTAATAACTCCTTCAATTTGTTACACCATCTTCTTGATATGAATATTCTTCTTAATGATGAGTTTGAGCATCTCCTCTCTATTTTGTTCACTTTCCTTTATTTCATTGGTCTGGGAGTCTTATGTAGAATGAAATTTTAGCTGCTTTTGAAGAGCTGAAATATATACATTCTTCCTTTTAAGAATCTCTTATATAAATTTACAATCCTTAGTGTCATACCAATCTTAATTACAATATATTCTAATTTCTTTAACTTATTGTCTTTAGCTAAAGTGAAAATTTATTCTGTCTTCAACTCTGACTGTACATTTGAAAACGTTGTTTTTAACGTGGACAATGTCATGGATGTGTTAGTCATGGTGGAGAATAGCATCTCTCTTGACTGTCTATGCATGTTGATCTGGTTTATGAAATGAATCTTATTTGCATCAAATGAGAATTTTTTTTTCTTATAATCAGATAGATATTTGAGAAAAGGGAACAGGGCTTGTATAAAATCAATCTACATCCTTCCATTTTCACTGTCAAAAGTTATCAGTAGCCTATGTTGTGATGTATATGTCTGCTTCTATATGAAACTGTAAAAATTAGCCTTAAGTGATTCATTCTTCTATTTCAACTCTAAGAATTTAGAGAAAATGTTTTGATCACCTTGTTCACTAGTTCCAACTAATTGAATGATCTCCATGGGTTCTTGTGAGGCTCAAGAATATGATGGAGTATTCGGAACACTCCCCTCTTCTGCTATAGGTACTTCTGCATCTCCCAAGTTAGTGATTTGAGACTCTTTTTGGCTTTTCTCTGTAGAAATGTTGAAACCATTCTTCTGGTTATTCTTCTAAATTATGAATTCTTTGGCAATGTTTGCAGAAGTTGATGTTTCCTTTCTAGGAATTTTCTATTGTTTGTCATGGGAGATAGGAGTCCATAGAGTGGATGTAGAAATAATATTATCCTCTACTTCCTGCAATGTATTCTATGCCTATTTATTTTCGTTCATATATTTCTCTATCTTAAGCTTAGGTGTATGATTGTAGGGCGTTTTCTTCAACTCGACCCTTAACTTTGGAATGATGTTGAAAGGATCATAAGACGAAGTGAATCTTAGCTGGAAATTAATTCTCTTGAGGATGGCATCTGCTTCAATCCCTGTTGATCTGGTATTACATATGAAAGAGCCTATTCTAGACTTGATCTTGAACTTTGATTTTATTTTCCCTTAAGCAAAGTGCCATTCATCCACATTAATCATCTTTCTAATATATTCCAAAGATAAAATTATCATTGGAACATATTTGGGCAGTTTATAAGGTGTCAATTCACAACCATATACTCGAATCTCTTTGTAATTATGGTACAGATACGAGCCTCCAGTTTTAGCTTGCCCACTAAGAAGTAGTATTCTTTTTATGTTTGAGCTAATTATGGGCTCATTTTGGCTACTTAGGAGTTGGGCAACTCGATGGAGGAATGAATCAATGAAATATGAAAAATGAAACTTTGTTCAGATAGATCTGACCAACTAAGTCTAGTGCATAACTGACTGATTTACACCTTGATCATCATTCTTATGCAATGTGATTGGCAATGAATCTACCTGCTGAAAAATAAACATGTGAATAAGTACAGAAGTGTACTTAGACATTCCTTGAGTTTTCAAGCTCATCATTTTTTCATGCATATTATCAACCAATAAATGGCTATTATTGTACATGAATGTAGGATGATAGTATTTAGAAAAAATGGAGAAGTAACCAAGAATCAGCTCATCCATTTTTATGTAATTTGGATAGCCTAAAAAACAAGAAATTAAGGAAATGATATGTCTACTAGCTTCAGGGAACATGGATGATGGGTAAGGAGGGTTCTTCTTTGGAAGCTCAACATCATCTAGAAGGAAGGTTTCAAATATTTGTGCTCCCTCAGGAAATGTTATCTTGTGGTATAACTCCATGAGAGAAGCTTGGGAGAAAAGGCCGAGGGAATCACTCTGTGGGATCAAAAAAAATTTCCTAATAGTCTCTGGAGTGATAGAAATCATAATGATTCCATTCCAAGCTACCACAGTCCTTTTGATAGGATCATACCTAGGTGGACACTAGCTGACAAGGTTAGGGAATTCATGGGTCCAAGGAAATGAATATAGAGGTAATAGGGTCTCCCAAAGTTTTACATCATCATGTTTCTATAAGTATTTTTGTTTTAGCCATAGGTGCAACTCATAGAGCTCGAATTTGCACTATGTTTCTATGATCTTGAAAAATTGATCGGCCACACGGGGTTTCCTCAGACACTGGTTTTCAGTTTTTTCCCTTGGGCACCATCGACCTCCAAAGAAGAAGAAAGGATAAAACGTCGCGTAAAACTAGTAGTAGATGAGGGGAGGTCTTTGGAAGAAACAATTCAACTGATAGGGTGATAGAATGGCGAAACTATAATCGAATTTATGTTCTTTGTAACATGCAATTTAAAAAAATTTAAAAATGAATCAAAGTTGGTACAAGGAATGGAAATTTTTTATTTATAGCATTGGTGGATTTACCATTATGGGGTGAATATCAGAGAAACATAATCGTGGAGGTTTAATGGATAACGATACAGTATCTATTGGTGCTGAAAACGGGTAAATAACAATACAGGAGTGGATGTGACTAGATAGAAAATGGCAATGGTAGGGAAGCAGAGTGTAACAGGAGAGTGTAGGTGCCAGGAATTGATTTGACGTCAGGAAATGGTCACGAGAGAAAATTCAATTGACCGTTGGCGGGAATGAAAACCATCATCAGGAGGAAGTCTGATTTCAGAGAGGGTAGACGACGGTAAGTGCTTTTGAGCAGGGAGGGGGGGGGGGGTGCGAAGTGTTGTGGGAGTGACATGTAGGTAAGGGGACCACCATTGGGAAACTGATTTTCAGAACACCCCCCGCCCCACCCACCGTTAACGAGAAATGGGAAATAGGGGTGTGAAAGGCCTTCCCCGTCGTTCATCTGGGTGGGGAAGGATCTACCATTGAAACTTGCTTCTTTGATAACACAGAACGAAAAATCATTTTGTCGCTTGTGAACTTTGGATAAACCAAATATGCGCACTTTGTTACAATAAATTTCAACTGCTTAATGAAGCGATTAACATAATTAAACATAATTTAACTCCTAGTTTAATTTTGGTGCATTTAAATAAGTTGCCACTAATTTTATTTTCCTTTTTATTTAAAATAAGAAATTTATTTATTTTATTTCTTTGAAACTATTCATAGCATTTTCAATTTTTTTTTCCTTCATTTTTTATAGCATCTAATCCTATCATTTTTTGATATGAATAATTTATTTTTTCATGAGTCCTAACATTTTTTATTTTTTTTATCTATTCATATCCAAACTTAACTTTTTTTAATTTTTTCATTTTCTTATACTATGTCTAACTTATCAAAACGAAAAATGTTACAACATTGACTCCAACTGGGTACTACTTCCTCCTGTAGGATGCAAAGAACAAGGAGATCCAAGTGCCTTCTTCTAAGGCTAATGGAGTCTTTTTTGACCAAACAAACATACTTGAAAATAAAATTAAAAAATGGCATATATACAATGATGAATATGTGAATCACTTTGCATATTCAGTACTACATGTAGTGCTTCAGATATCTTCCATTGACTGGCAATGAATAAAACTGTCTTTCCAAGTTCTGTGAGATGAAACTATTGTTACCCTTGACTTTTGCAATACTAAAAGGTCCAAACAAGAGGATATCAAATTTTCCATGCTTTCCTCTTTCTTCCCTTGTAGCATCCCATCTCAACACCAAATCTCCTTCCGTGAAATCTCTTTCTCTAGATTTTCTATTAGAGTTACTTTTCATTTTGTTTTGGTATTTCCTAATCTTGTATTGAATTTCATCCCTATTTTCATTTATTGTAATGATCTGATTGATTCTTCTAAAAAAATCTTCAAGTTCTTCATTATCTTCTTTCAAAAATTTCAAAAGAGGGAAAGCTATATTTGTAGGAAAAATTGCTTCTTTACCATAAACCAACTAAAATGGAGATTTTCTTGTAGATATTTTTGGAGATATTCTGTTAGCCCAAAATACATAAATGAGGAGACCGTCACAATTCTTCTTATGATCTTCTAATGTTTTATTGATTACCTTAACCTAACTCTTGTTTGTTGACTCTTCTAAAACATTTCCTTGTGGATAGTAATGAGTAGAATGATGCAAAAATATTTTATACTTTTGAAAAAATTCAATCATTTTCACACTACTAAATGTTCCTAAATTATCTGTCACTATCTCCTAAGGACATCCAAATATGGACATAATGTTTTCTTCAATAAACTCGATGACTACAATATTTGTGGCATTTCTAACTGGAATGGCCTCTACCCATTTGGTGAAGTAGTATGTTGCATTTAGTATCCATCTATGATGGTTGTGTGATGGTGGATGAATTTCCCTTAAGAAATCCAATCCCCACTATAAGTAATGTGATGAAACTAATAATGGAACCAAAGGGAATGCTGCTAGTTTTTTCTTTCCAGCAAACATTTGACATGGAGTTCAACTCCTAAATTTTTATCCTACTTGTGCAAACATAGTAGGCCAATGGAATCCTACTATCAATGTTTTATATGTTGTAGCTCTCTAGGCATACTGTCCACTACATATTCCTGCATGAAACTATTCAATAATCCCTTTTGTTTCACTTTCCGTGAAGCAAAGAAAAACGATATTGAGTGGATCCTTCCATTATAAATTTTCATTGATGATACAATACTTTACAACTTTTAGATTTAGCTTCTTACACTGATTCCTTGAAAATCGACTAGGACACTTAAAGTTAATAAGAAAATATACAATATCAGAATACCATTCTGACAGCAAGAATTTATCATCAATATAAACATGGACTAATTGATTTGAAGATGAAGGTTCTTATGCATTCTTCTATGAAATTTTGAAAACATAATTTATCCCAAAAACTTTACAATTGGATTCAACTAAAATTTTAGGCAAAACTTGACCTTTTACCAACTTTGTAGTTTTGATACTAAGATAAAATTCAATAATTTGGGTAACTCATCTTCTTCTTCTCCCATCATTGTCTTGTTGAGTTAGGAAATTTTTTACAGCACTGTTGGGAGCATAAGAAGTAACGTTTGAGTGAAGGACATAAATTCAAAAGGACAATAAAGCTTGGACTAGGGAGTAAGCATGTTTTTCAATAATGGCATACTTAAGTTATGTGTCTCTCATGAATTTACTAAAAAATTCTATAGTTTTATCATCACCATCTTCATTATTTTGTAAAATGACAACAACTAAAGTTTCTTCATAGGAAAAGGAAAATATGGTGAAGGCTTAAGAATAATTAGGGCTGGTTAAATTTGGGCCTTTAGAAATGGCCTTTTTAATATGATCAAAATCATATCTAGTTGGTATTGTCAACTTAAATTCATGATTCTTCTTTAACATATAAGTGATATCCTTAAATATTTCAACATATTTAGGAATGAATCTCCTTAGGAAGTTAATCTCTTCGAGAAAAGCTTAGATATCCATCTTGTTCCTTGGTAATGAAAGTGATTGGATTGCCAAAACCTTTTAGGATCAATCACCACTAATTCCTTAGAAATGATGTGGCCAAGAAAATTCCCTTCTCTGATAGCAAACAAATACTTCTTGGGATTGAGTGATATCCCGAGTTTTCTACACCTGTCAAAAACTTTCATCAAGTGTTTTAAATGTTTCTGATCCAAGTTAGAAAACATAGTAAGGTCATCAATATATAACAAAAAATTTGTTTCTCTTACCTTGGAAATATAAGTCCATAGCTCTCTGAAATATTTCTCTACCATTTGTTAATCCAAATTTCATCCTGGAATACATAAATGTACCCCAAGGAGTGGTAAAATAGTCTTCTCTCTCTCTTATCGACTCACCATTATCTGGTTGTATCTAGAGAAACCATCAAGGATTGAAAGTCTATTTGTAGATGAAACTTTTTGAAACAACTGATCCATTTTGGGCAACGAGTAGTTGTCTTTTAAGGATGAGTGGTTTAAGTTCTTGAAGTCTACAAAAAGTTTGATTTCTCCATTTTTCTTCCTAACAATAACTAAAATAGCTACCCAATATGAGTATCTTAATGGAACTATGATTTGAGCATCAAGTAACTTGTTAAGTTATTTCTCTATTGTAGGAAGAAAAACTTGATTGATTCTTCTTAATTTTTGTTTATAGGGTTTTGCTTCAAGTTTCAAAGGAATTTTATGCTCAATGAGATATGTATCATAGGTTTTTAATTCAACATAATACCCAACAAAAACATCCTTGTAAGCTTTAATAAGTTTTAGATATTTAGTTTTTACTTCCTTAGGTAGAGATACACATATTTTAATGTTCTTGATATCTTCAGGTGATCCAAAATTTGATTCTTCAATCTCATCTTCAGGTGAATTTAATAGTGGATTCTTTGGAACATCATTTTGGTCAAACAACTTTTCTAGAGGGACTAAAACTTTGGGAATAGAGTCATTCGACAACTGAATGATATTATGGTCAACAATTTTTGAATTTAAATTAGAAGTTTCATTTTATTTATTGATTTCATTCATATCTAATTGATCTTATTCAATTTTGAAAACAAAGAATTCATCAATAACCTATAGAAAATATTTTAATTCTTCATCGTCGTCAAATATTTTCCAGTATTTAAGATTTTCAGTAATAGCTTGCCCATATTTGACTTCAATTTGATATTGCAATAGCATTTGATCTGGAATTTTAAATGAACTAGCTGGAAGAAATAGGGAGTCTGCATGAAGGTTCTCATTTCTATGGATAGTTGTAATATTAAATGCATGAAAGAAGTTTTCCAATGAATCACGGACTTCATTTATGTAAGATCTAAGTCTAGGATGCTATTTTTGGAAAATATTCTATTAGGGTCCTATAAAAATAGGATTCATAATTTTGAATTGACTTTGATTAGTCTTGTAACATGTACATACTTTGCTTTCCGCAAATTATTTTCCCATATTCTAAAAATAAAATATGTAAAGATTGTAAAAGTCTTGAAAGAAAAAACAAAGGAATTGAAAGAAAAAAGATAAAAAAGAATATAAAAATGGACCCCGAACAAAAAGAGACAGAAATAAAACATGAAAGTGATGCAAATCCAAATGCCACTACTATTTTCTTTTACTACAAAATAAATATTATGTGAAACTTGTCAAAAATGGCACAATCCATGAATGTAAAACTGCTTAATCTTGCCCCTTCATGCTTTAAATCTCATGTTGTTAGATAGAGAATAAATATCTAGCCAAACATTTTAATCTTGGAAGATCAATAGTTAGTTAGAGAAAAATAAGGAGCTCAACAGTTTAATGTGAGCCCTTGGAAGAAATAAGGATAGAATTACTTAGTTTTTGTTTAAAAGAAAAACGAATAAGGTTTTGCAAGCTCAAATGAACCCATGTAAATGAAGAAAAAATGTTAGGGTAGCATATGGGTAGGTAGAAGCATTTTTCAAAAGCATGGATAACATATAGTTGGTCATATCATTTACTAATTCCCCTTCAAAAAATCATTTCTCTTGTAAAATTACCTTCTCCCCCTTCATTTTTCCCTTTTCTCCTTTTTGCCCTTGGAAAAAGCCCCTTTTCGTAAGTTAAAACACATTTTTTCCTTTGGAAAAGTAAAAAATACTTTTACTAATTCCCCTTTATTCAAAAATACCCAAAATACCCAAAAATACTTTAACCATAAGTCTAAAATTCTTAAATCTATATGTTGGGACCCACAATGAGAAAATTTACCCCCAATATCAGTTTTTACACTATACTTAGTGTATTATACATATTCCTCAGTTACATTACATTATTAACAAATTAACCTTGACCAATACATAAAATGTGTATCCCGCGTATTTTAAACCTCAAACCCCACGCCATCAATCTCGATACATTCATCTCTTTATCCTATCTGTTAGATCATCACCCGCCAGATCTAACAAATGCCATAGCCTATTGCACATCCGATAGCGCGATAGTTAGCACACCCTAAGCCTTCCGAAAAATGCAGTTTTCAAAGTCTCCCTCATCTCTACGTGGCCGATTCTTATTGGATCAGATCACCACAAATAATATAGCCAACCACCTTTGGAGATTGCGAAAACCACTGAATGGTTTCCCCCCCGGCGCGCAAACTACCTGCTGATCTGAAATGATCACTCATTAATGCAAAACACTGTTTGTTTAAAAAATACATATAACCGCCCATTTTCACCCTTTTATCCTTTATGTTATATTTTGCGCTAAAGAAGAGCTGTCATAATATTTCTGAGCAACCAGATCATTGAAATGACCATATTTCAAGCCTTTTCACCTGAATTGAAGGTCTTTGCTACTACAAGACATCGCAGAAACAAATTGAAGCATTTTAACGACCTTTGAAGCCTCAGAAAGCCTTCCTCTACTTCAAAAACCCTCTGCAAACACAAATCTTCGTTTTTCCAAGGTATTCTTGAAAGAAAAGGCGTGTTCTTGATATAAAAAGAAAATTAATCAGTAATTGAATCAAATTAAGATTACAAGTAGACCAAGAGAGCCTTATTTCCTTCCAAATATTTTTCTACAAACCCTCAGCGTATTTTCACAGATTCTGAAGCCTTGGACTGTTATAAATCATAGAGATTTAATAATTGAATAAATACAAGCCTTTGTACCCTTGAAGAAAGCCTCCTTGCCTTCCAATTCTTTCATATAGACCCTAGACAACTTCTGTAGAAACTCTAAAGTCCTGAAATTACTCTTTTGTTACAGAGATTATAGTTTGGTTAATTGGATAAGTTTAAACGTTTTTGCAGACAATAGATAAGCCCCTGTTTCATCATCAATCCTTCCACAAACTATTATAAACTTTCAAAGGTGGTCCTATAGGACTAAAAAAATTGTTTATAAGTCCAAAGAGTAATAAAATTGATAAATCAAGCAAATAAATGGCTTCCAAAACAATTGTAGCTATCAATCCTTTACAACCCCCTGTTATAGATGTCGAGCACATTCCCTTAGCTGAAAAAGACTTCAAGATTACTGACACAGTCACATAATTTAGCCTTCTTGAGCTCCACTGTCAGAGCCAAGAAAAATCCATAGATCAGGCTCATGAAGTTCCTATTTGAGAGTAAAATTTACCAAAATATGTTGTCCCGCAGACCTTCCAATGCCTAGAAGTGATTAGAATCTGTCAATATTTTTATGTCACTCATCAAAGAACCATAATACACCTTGAAAAAGAAATTTTATTTACCATTAATGCTGATTCAATTAATCAGATGTTGCTAATACAACTGAGTCCTGATGAAATCCCTTTATCCAATGAGGCCCTCACTCAGTTATACCTGAATTTGGACTTCCCCAAGAGGTTCCATATATTTCAGACTTTCATGCCTTCTTCTGTAGAAATTCCTAAGATAATTCCTCCATACCCTTCTGCAAAATTTTCTCAAAGGATAAGAAATATCATCTCCATGTTGTCTTTTGTTCTTGGCTATTTTACAGATGAACATGCTGATGTTGTAGTGTTAGGTTTTTATCTACTTTCACACCTGCTCATCCTCCTACTACCATTTTTAATTTTCCCAATACCTTGCTGACATTATTCATGAGAAGTTGGTCAAAATGCCTTCTAAAGGTGTTTTCAAATATTCCTCATTCTTATTCCATATGTTTTTATAATTTCCGTGTGATAAATTTGCTATAAACCTTCAAAAGCTTGATGTAGAAGGAAACCCACAATCAGTTATATTTTGGACTTCCTTGATAAGGAAAGACTCCAATCAGTTCACTTATACAGATTTTACTGATTCTTTCATTCATCCTATGGTCAATTTTCTAAACAATAGTAGGCAACCTAGAATTAGTGAAGAAATTAAGAAAGTTCTACAGTTTTCTTAGCATAATAGGACAGGTGATTACTACTTGTACCAAAATCATAGTGAGATAAGAGTATATGGATCAATTATTGTTCCATATAAACTACCCAAATACCTCCCTATGAGGTTATTTTCCCTTGACTAAATTAGGTATATTCTTAATTCAGATGCAATTAATTTCTTTACATCAAAAAAAAAGACACAGTTCAAATTGAAAAATCAGGTTGGCCCTTTTATCTATAACAATACAGATGCAGGTCCAGAGGCTAAAAAATGTTTATAGGAGTTCAAATTCCGTAAACGTTTTCTGTAGTATTATGTTCCCCTTGGAGTTATAAGAAAAATGAGAGTTAAATGCAAATTGACTCCCTATGTACATGAAAAGAAACCAGATAGAGAGAAATTCTCCAGTCAATCTGAATGGTTGGATAACACCTTGGTAGAGGTAGAAAAACAAAGTGATACTATTCAAACTATTCAAACTCCAGCCCAAGAAAACAGGAATGAAAAAAGAAACTGAGAGGAAGGACCATACACTACAGAGACTAAAACTTAAACTAAATTTAAATTGAGATACATTAAAAAGACAGAGTTAAATCCTGCCAATAAAGAAGTGGAAACAATAGAGGTGATTGATACAGAAATAGCAACAAAATACAATGCACCTCCTACAATAATTGACGAATAACAACAACCTGCAACTTCAAACACTCAGCTTATTCAGAAGCAACACATTATGGAAGTTTCCTTATGTAAAAAACCAGCAAAAAAGGATATCAATATCAAAGAAAGATACAAAGAAATCAAAGCTAGAAATGAAGAAATTAAAACTTAAATATATTCTCAATATCTGAAACAAACTGCTGGCATCCAGAATAGGCTACTTTCAGCCTTTGACGATAAGAATAAAAATATGTAGATGACATTTCTTCAACCCACATTTCAAACTCCAGAGTCATCCTCTGATTACAAAAATACATATTTTGAAGTCTTGGTCGAGGATATTCATCCTCTATACCAAATTGAGTTTCATAAGCAAGGAGGGGAGATGATCTATTCTACAATAACCACCAAGGCCATGAGTGTACAGAAGCTGCAAAACACTCTTGCAAATATCAGAGATCAACTCAAATTGGAAAAAGCATCTTCACAGGAAAAAGACAATACAATTAAATCCTTGGAATAATTAGTAATTGAATTAGGATACGATCCTAAAAATGTCAAAGTTGTAGATGAATTGATAAAGAAGAATTATGCAGACATTGCTGCATTAAAGAAACAACTAAATTTTCCCCCTACAGAACATCTTGAAGCAAATGATGTGTTATAGGATACAAATCAGAAGATGAGATGATGAATCTCATTCTTCAGTTGACTGCTCAGGTAAAGGCAATGGAGAAAGAAATGGACAAGTTGGTTGAAGAGAAAAAGGATAAATAAGAAGAAGTTCCAGTCATAGTTATTCATGTATTTACTATTGTTATACCTTCCACACTAGTTGAATCACTGGCTCCTATAGTCCCCATGGCTACAGCATTACCTGTCATTTCATCAAAAATTTCTGCAACAGAGTCTTCAACAACAACAGGACAACATTCAGATGCAGCAAGAAAGTTAGTAAAATCTATGCAAGACATGTCTATTCAGACTAATGAGATAAAAATACTTAAATAACAACTTAAAATTCTTGAATATCAAAAGAAAATTGCTAAGATAATGCATAAAAATGAAGAACAAAGAGAAAACAGATTAAATGAGCAGTTGAAGAATTTAGAAAAATATCTAACATTGAAAGAACCCATGGTTCAAATTAGACAACAGCTATGGGCCAATATCATTGAAGCTATCAATGATATTTGGCGATCCATACAGGTCATTTATGAATAGAAAGACTTAGTCAAATCAACAAAGGAATCCATTCAAACGATAAGAAGAATTTGGGAAGAAACCTGATCAAGCTCTTGAAATCATCAAATATCTTAATTCCAAAAATAGACAAGAACTTGAAGAAATTGGAATGAATGACAGAACATAAAACATCCTAGAAGTTAGGAAGGTAAGTTCTAAAAAGAATTTGATGATACAGCTAGAGGAGAAATGCCAAAACATGTAGGTTTCCATTACAAGGTTTATGATGAAATTTTATGTCCTAAGGTAGAAAGGCCTTCCAAATCCATTAGTTATTCATGACAAACTAATGAAGCAGGATGACTATGACAAGAAAATGAGAGAATTTTCTAAGGATCCAACCAATCTACCTTCCTCACAAGGTATTCCAACAGGAAAGGTAATCTACAAGAATCTTGAGAATTTTTTTTATCTACAGCATGAGGTGAAAAACATATTTATTAAAAAGGGCACAATCTCAAAGTATACTAAAGCTAATGAAATTTTTAGAAGGATGATGAAGATAAAATTTCCAGAGACAGAATTCTGGGAAAAAATGACTGATTTACTATGATATCAAGTTGCAATAAGTATAGAGCAGTAAAAATAAAATAGAGCATGTTCTTTTTACATTTACAGTTATATTTTGGCAGTTAAAATCAAGACAATAAACAGTGAAAGAGTGTCATATGAAATAGTACTAGTTCAAAGTCAAAGTGTAAAGTTAAATAAAAAATTACAAGTAGAGATAATGCTGCCAGCGTAGAGGAAACTTCATTGTCTAGCTGCAGCCTTCGTTGAATAGCAAAGAGAGAAAACAAAATAAATTGAAGACAACAAACAGTAATTTCAGTCAAAAGAGGAACAACTAGCATTAGTTAGAAAGTTATCACTATCTTCTTGCATGAAGATATTTCTTGTTCCATGAATAATTCCTAAATTAGTTTTAGGATATTTTGAAAGCGTTTTTGTATAAATACTTCTCATTTGGAAGTATTGAGGGTGGATGAATTGCTAAACATTTCTATAGTTGTACTATTCTGAACCTAAGGGTGGTTGTAGCAATTTCAAGTCAGCAGATTGGATTAAAGCAATAAAGAATCATACTATAGGATTCATGTGTTGGGCCACTACGATGAAGTATTTTCACTTGTTTCTTTGTCAATTTATTTTGTTTTTCATCAATATTTGTATGTTGTTCTAAATATAAATGATAAATCAGGAATTGCTATTTTAGAATATGTTAAAAGCACTATGTCTTGAATTTTTTATCATTTACATGTTTTCCACTAATATCTAGACTAAGGAACCCTTAATTTCTCCCTATTTTCGATTGACCTCTTCCTTTTCACTCATTATCCAGATTTGAGAACCCTTAATTTCTCTCTTACCCCGATTGAAACCATTTTCACCATCAACTTTGAATATCTAAAGTAACTCAACTATCTTTCCCTGTAAACATTTCCGTTTAGAACTTGATCTTGATCTAACTCCTTGACACATTGACTCCATTAGCCTAATGGAATACATATCTACATCTATCCATTTGAGTAAGTGATTTCACCACCAAATCAGATCAAAACCAAAATCCAATTTACCCTACATAACTAGCCTAAAATCAGTTAAAATCAACAAAGATAAATCATGTAGAGAGAGCCCTCTCTGAGTATTATGAAGGCTAGATCCTAAGGCTTAAAAGTAGGTTTGTGGTTACCTCTAATATTATTTAAACAAAAATAAAAAATCTAACAACCCTTAAGAATTATTGCAGTGATAACATACTGGCAACTTTGTTGGGGAACTAACCAATCCTCAGTTTTGAAATAAATTTTAAAGGAAATATTTTTACTTACCTTTTCACTTTAAGATTGTTTTGAAGAGTGGTTAGTAAATTTTACATTAAAAACTGTAATTATGGCTTCCATAAAAGTCTACTATACCAAGTCCAATCCAGATCCAGAACCTGCTTTCATAGTAGATAATCCTGACATAATTGTAAAGAAAAGAAAAAAAGTAGAAATTTTAGGTAATAATATTTCATTGATCAAAGAAAATTCTCTTCCTAATAAATTATGAGGTTTAGAAGACATTGAATTTGACTTAAATTTTGAACAATCTCTGTTTAGAAATAAATCAAAAAGTGACATACATAATAGTGTAATAGATCCCAATTTCATTTCATTCGTTGAAAGTAAGAAGGAAACTGCTTCACTAGATTCAGGTGAAAAAGCCTTTGAAGTTTATGATAAACTTGATGCTATAACTGCAACTTTGATTAAGGAAATTGATGAAGCTTATTTAAAACATTCATTTGAATTGACTTCTTTATCAGCCTATACCCCTAAGCCTTATACCAGTCATTTAGATACCAGTATTTTAGAATACGTAGGTTCATCAATTGTTTCCACCACAATTTATTCCACAGATTCATTTTTTCCCAAGCAACCTTTTCAACCTAGAGTTTTATTTCCATCCCCAAATAGTTCAAGTTCATCCCCTGGCGTTTATGCTGCATTTTCCAAAACTTCATTCTCATTTCCAAGCTCTTCTTCTAGCATCCCAACTACATCTTCTAATATCCCAATCTCATCTGCAAGTGCTTTAACTACATCTAGAAGTACTTCAAGTTACTCACTAAGTAATTCAAACTTACCTCCTATCCAATCTAGAAACCAAGCCATGGTTGCCATATATGCCCCATTGGTCCTACCAGCCCCTCTAAATACCATGTCCCAAGATTACAAAAGAAAGATCCCTCAATTTGATGGAACCACTCAGTACACTCCACAACATCATGTTAATAAAATGACAAACTACTTTGAATTGCATGACTTAGATGATGTTGATGTTCAAATGAGACTTTTTTCTCAAACTTTAGTTGGTCATGTTAAGAAGTGGTTTAAAGGTTTACCTGCTGGTAGTATTGCAAATTTAGCTGATTTCCATAGAATTTTTCTTAATAGATGGGAAAAAAAGAAGAATCCATTAAAAATTTTGTCTAAATTTGAAAATATAAAAAGAGCACCAAATGAAACAGTTCAAGACTATTGTACAAGATATTACAATATTTACAATGAAATCCCTCCTAATCATAAACCTCCTCCAGACTCTGCCCTTATCAAATTCCATGATGGATTTTCTATAGATATGGCTTACCAACTGAGAGAGAGAAACCCAGAAACCTTAGAGTAGATGCAAAGTAATGTTGTAAGTGTAGAGGCAAACTTCTTAGCCAAGAAATCTAGATTAAGAAATGAAAGGAGAGTGACAATAAAAGAGGAAACAAAAACCTTATATTTGAAAATAGATAACTTAGCAAAAACATTAGAAAAAATGATAGATAGGTTAGATAACATGGAAAAGAAGCCACAGTGGGATAACCAACAACAAGGACCTCAAATTAGAAATCCCAATTTCAGGAAAATCACCAACACTAGTAAATCTAGAGAATCAGCACCTGACCAAAAAATAACACCACCTTTCCAAGAAAACTATGCTGAAATTTCTCACCAAAATGAAGATGATGAAAACACTCAGATCAATCTAATGGGAATTAATGATGATAACACCATTTTTCTTACACACGAAGAACACGAATTATATGAATTACAACAACTACAATTAGATTCTGGTGAGTCTTTTGATTACAAGAAAGGTTATGAGTTTGGAATTAATGAAGTTCATAAGCAATATAACCTTAGGAGCAAGAAAAATGTAGAGACTTCTATTAAGAAATATTCCCAAAATAAAACAAAGAATACAAGATAGGCTCTTACAACTATAGTTCTGCAAATTCTTCCTAGGGAAACCCAGAAAAAATCTAGTTAAACTTAGAAGAACTCAAATCCTAATCAGAAAATTTCAAGTCCCAAAATTACACCCAGTCCTACTATTGTTGACATAACAGATACTGTTCTTCAAACATCAACAGATCCTCAAAAATTTGTTGCTGCCAAGACAAAAAATTCTGCTAAAACAACAATTTCAGATCTAAAAACATCTGTTGTTGATCCAAATCAGCAGATCCTAAAATAACTACTGCCAAAATAGCTGTTGAAACCTCAAAATCTGCCAAAACTTCTACTGCATCTTAAACTGTCCCTGAAAGGAAAATTAAAAGCAGTAAAACATTGGAAACACCAATAGAAAATGAAAAACCTATTCTAGAAAAAGAAGATAGACATACCCAAACTACAATTACAAAAGAAGAAATAATTTTGTTAGGAAAATCAGAAGCACCATTCAACATCCAAGCTGAAATTTCCAAATTGAAGATACCAATTCCTTTAACAGAATTGGTTAAAAATGATCTATACAAATTGCACATCACTGAGACCTTAAATATGAATGATGGAGAAGATTCAATTAATTTGAGTGATGATCAACCAAAACTAATGTTTGGTCCTGAAGTTAATGGAAAACACCAAGAGGGAGGAGTTCCTCCTTTCTACATTAGCTTAACTATTCATGACCATATTTTACATAATACAATGATATATTCAGGTGCCTCACACAATTTAATGCCAAATGAATAATGGAAACCTTGAATTTAGACATCTCTAGACCTTATAAAGATATCTTCTCATTTGATTCCAGTAAAGTGAAATGTCTAGGCTTGATAAAAGATATATGTGTTACTTTAGTTCAATACTCTGGAAAAATCATATTCAGGGATATTGTAGTAGCTGATATCCATCCTAAGTATGGAATGTTGTTATCTCACTCATGGGGAGCTAAACTGCAAGGATCTCTACAACTAGACATCTCCTATGCAACAATATCAGTTTTTGGCCAACCCAAGAAACTTTACAGAGAGACATTAATGAAGTACACGATTAGTAGTGTATAAAGACCTCAAAACTATCATATTTATTCTACACCTACTGATATGGACTCCTTCATTTTATGTAGTTCTGAAACTGGCATTAAGAAAAACACTGAACAAAAACAGAAAAATAAAGCACTAGACAGTGGCAATGTTTTTCATGAACCAATGTGGCACCTAGAATTTGATGGATCGGTAAACAAATTAGGAGCAGGAGTAGGAGTTTGGATACATAACATGGAAAAAAATCATGCAAAAGGTCATGCCTTTAGATTAAATTTCAAATGTACCAACAACATCATAGAGTGTGAAGCTTTGATTTTAGGACTGCATATTTTTAGAAATTTACGAGCCTAAAGAGTATCAATCATGGGTGACTTTGAGTTAATTGTGAAACAGATAAGAGGAGAATATTTTGTATATAATCCTGTGTTAATCCTATATAGGGAAATGTTTTTATATCTGATTAGTGAAGTAATTTAATGTGACTTTGCTGCAATTCCTAGAAAACAGAACATGCAGGCAGACAATTTAGCAACTTTTGCTAGCACCTACAATCTTCCTTTTCAACCAAATCATAAATATACAACAAAAGTTAAACATAGGCCTACAATACCAGATAATCTAAAATATTGGCAGATATTCTCAGAGGATGAACATATTTATCATTTTATGAATGCTGAAGGAGAATTACAACATTCTAACATAGACACATATTGTACAGTAGATCAAACCATTTTTTAAAAAACTCCCCGGATTATCCACATTGCTAGAAAACGAGTGTTCGGGATAATCCAGGAAGTTTTTTAAAAAATGATCACCACATGAGTTTAAAAACCAAGATCAAACCATAGATAGTGAAACTGTTACAAGTGTTGTAAATGTAAATAATTTAGATATCACTAAACCCACTAAATTTACTCAAGTAGAAATAGATAATTTAGAAAACGAAGATATTGAAGAATTAGCAGATGATGATTCTGACACTTTAAACCTTAAGAACAAATTTTTACTTAAGGAATTAACCCATTTGGAAGATCTTTTTGATTCAAATGATGTTGCAAGAAAACAAAAAATGGAACCATTAAGATATGACATAGAAGAATGCAATATAGGAATAGAAATGAAGCCTAAGATGATAAAACTTTCAAAATCCTTACCTTAAAAAGAAAAAGTGAAATACATGTATTTTTTTAAGGAATTTCAGGATGTATTTCCATGGAGTTATGAGGACTTAAAATCTTATGACACTAGCATAATACAACACAAAATACCCATAAAAGAAGATAAAAAACCTGTGAAACAGAAGCTCAGAAGAATCAATCTAGTTTTAATGCATTTAATTGAAAAATAGGTTAAGATAATGTATGAAGTCCAGATAATTTCACCTATGAGATATTCTGATTGGGTTTCAAACCTAGTTCCCACTAGGAAGAAGATGGGGGAGATCAGACTCTCTGTTGATTTCTGCAATTCAAATAAAGTGTCCTTAAAAGAGAAATATCTTCTCCCGAAGATGGATCACATTTTACAGAGGGTGGTTGGTTCTTCTAGGATTTCATTGCTTGATGGATTCTCTGGATATAACCAGATTTTAGTTCAACTTGAATACCAACCAAAGACTGCATTTACTACCCCTTTGGGTACTTTCATGTATGTGAAAATGCCTTTTGGATTAATGAATGCAGGAACCACTTTTCAAAGAGCTATGGATATAGATTTTGTTAAGGAAGTTCATGATTTTCTTGTGATCTATATAGATGATATAACTACATTTTAAAAAACTGATAATGAACATCTAGGTCACCTAAGACAAGTGTTTATCAAATGCAGGAATTTTGGCATTTATTTAAATCCTGAAAAGATTGTATTTGGACTTAAAGAAGGTAAATTGGTAGGACATGTCATATCTAAAGAGGGAATTAGGATAGACCTAGCTAGAATAGAGGCCATTCTGAACATTTTTCATCATAGGAATATTAAAGAATTGCAGACTTTCTTAGGTAAGATCAATTTTCCTAGAACATTCATTTCAAACTTAGCATAAATAATTAGAGAACTTAACAACATGTTGAAAAAAGACTCACTACTTAAATGGACTATGGAGGCCAAACAATCATTTAAATCAATCAAACAAGCCTTGACAAAAACACTAGCCCTAATAAGTCCTAATTTCAAAAAATATTTCATTAATTTTTCTTTTTCTTTAGAACATACTATTGTTTCAGTCTTACTGCAGAATAATGATTCAGGCTATGAGCAACCCATCACTTTTTTCAACAAATCACTTAGAGATTCCACTTTAAAGTATAACATAATGGAAAAGGAGGCACTAGCTTTAGTGAAGGCTATCAAAGACTTTAGAGCATACATATTATATTCACATATTATAGCTTATGTTCCTAATTCAGTAGTTAAGGACATTTTGACTCAGAATGGATCTGATGGTAAAAGAGGAAAGTGGATTTCCACCATTTTGGAATATGAAATGGAAATTAAACACACCAAACTCATTAAAGATCAAGGTTTAGCCAAACTCATTGCTGAATTGAATTGTAATGCTTTAGATATTAATTTTATTGCCCAATTAGATTATCAGGAAGAGATGGCGACTCCACAGACCAGTGAAGCCTTTTCAGACTCACCATGGTATGCAGATATCGTATTTGTATTACTTAATTTATAAGGTCCTACAGAATTATCAAGAACTAAAGCCAGATTTTTAAAGTTAAAGGAAAGAAGTTTTGTATCATAGACAATGCACTGTTTCGGAAATATCATGGTGGCATTTTATTGAATTGTTTTCTTAAAGATGAAGCTGATAAATTTTTGGAAGAGTTTCATGCAGGTGACTATGGAGGACACCTTTACTGGAAGACAACTGCAGATAAAATCTTGTGAGTTGGTTTTTAATGGCCTATACTATTTGCAGATGTGAAAAAGTATGTGACCTCCTGTCACAAATGACAAATCTTTGAAGGGAAGAAAAAACTATTACCTTTACCCCTTAAACCCATCTCTATAGAAATGCCTTTTCACCAATGGGGTCTTGACTTTATTGGTGTAATTCACCCTCCATCCTCAGCCCAACACAAATGGATTTTGATAGCCATAGACTATTTCACTAAGTGTATAGGAGCCATACCCTCCAGGCAAGCCACTAATACTATCATAATCTCATTTTTAGAAAGCAACATATTGTTAAGATTTGGATGCCTCCAAAAGCTCATTACTGATAATGCAACTTCTTTCAAGTACAAAATGATGAATAGATTTTATAATAAATACCACATTACCCTTGGCCATTCCACTGCTTACTACCCTCACAGTAATGGTCTTGATGAATCCTCCAATAAAAGCCTTCTGAATATCATCAAGAAACTACTTAAAGACAATAAGAAATCCTGGAACAAAAGGTTAGTAAATGCCTTATCGGTAGATAGAATTACCATAAATAAATATATTGGTACATCCCCTTCTCAGCTTGTTTATGGGATGGATGTTTTTTTTCCATCCTCTCTAGGAGTACCAGTGATGAAAATAATCCAAGAACTATAGGTAGAAATCAATGATATCCAAAGAATGATAAATCAAACCATACACTTGCAGCAAACTAGGGAAGATGTTTGTCTCAAGTCTCAAGTTTTTCAAGAGAAGATTAAAAATATATTTTACAGGAAGACTAAGGAAGATGATTTTTTTATAGGTGAAAAAGTTCTTAATTTGGATTCCAGGAGAGAAGAGAAAGATAAACATGGGAAATTTGATTTCTTATGGAAACGACCTTATGTCATTTATGGTTGCAAAGGTAACCATGCATTATTTTTTAAGGAGTTGGATGGATCATATTTTCCAGGTGGACCTATCAATGGTAGAATGCTGAAGCATTATTATTCCCCAGAGTAACAATAGTTCACTTTGTTTACTTTACTCATTATATATAACATTGCAGATTTTAGATTGGATTGGATTTTTTTCTAGAAAATTTGAAGCCCGGAGAGAAGGCCCTAAGATTTGAAAGAAAAAATATCATAAGTATGAATAATGCAGAGCTTAGAAAAGAGTTTAAAGGCCAGCACAATAAAACTCAAAGGCTACTAGTCTCAAAGTTCTTGACATTTCACTAGGAAATGCCATTCCCATGTGGAGCCACTGTTATGGTCCTATAATAATAGGATTCATAATTTTGATTTAGCTTTGATTAGTCTTGTAACATGTACATACTTTCCTTTCTGCAAATTCTTTTCCCATATTAGAAAAATAAAAAATGTAAAGACGGTAAAAGTCCTAAAATAAAAATCAAAGGACATGAAAGAAAAAATATCAAAAAGAATATAAAAATGGACCCCAAACAAAAAGAGACAAAAATAAAACATGAAAGTGATGCAAATCCAAATTCCACTACTATTTATTTTTACTGCGAAATAAATATTGTGTGCAGCTTGTCAATAATGGCACAATCCATGAAGGTCAAACTGCTTAATCTTGACGCTTCATGCTTTAAATTTCATGTTGTTAGATAAAGAATAAAGATCTAGCTAAATAGTTTAATCTTGGCAGATCAGTAGTTAGTTAGAGAAAAATAAGGAGATCAACAGTTTAATCTGAGCCCTTGGAAGAAATAAGGATAGAATTAGTTAGTTTGTTGTTTAAAATAAAAATTAATAAGGGTTTGCAAGCTCAAATGCACCCATGTAAATGATGAAAAAATGTTAGGGTAGCAGATGGCTAGGCAGAAGAAGTATTCACAAGCATGGATAACAGATAATTGGTCATTTCATTTACTAATTCCCCTTAAAAAAATCATTTCCCTTGTAAAAATACCTTCTCCCCCTTCATTCTTCCCTTTTCTCCTTTTTCCCCTTGCAAAAAGCCCCTTTTCCTAAGTTAAAACACATTTTTTCCTTTGGAAAAGTAAAAAATACTTTTACTAATTCCCCTTTATTTAAAAATACCCAAAAGAGCCAAAAATACTTTAGCCCTAAGTCTAAAATGGTTAAAATCTATATCTCGGGACCCACAATGAAAAAATCTACCCGTAATATCAGTTTTTACACTATACTTAGTGCATTATACATATCCCACAGTTACATTACATTATTAACAAATTAACCTAATGTATTAAATCCCTGTATAAACCTTTACCCCGTATTAATATAATTCCTTTATATATCATTCCCCACCCATTATTTTTATTTAAAGTATGGTTTATTGTTCCCATGTTATATATACCATACCCATTTATTATACCTGCCTAGCATAACATTACAGGTAGCATAATCCTATTTGCATGTAGAAAACCCTGACCAATACATAAAATGTGTATCCTTTGTATTTTAAACCTCGAGCCCCAAGCAATCAATCCTGATACGTTCATCTCTTTATCATATCCGTTAGATCATCACCCACAAGATCTAACGAATACCATAGCCTATTGCACATGTGATAGTGTGATAGTTAACACACCCCAAGCCTTGCGAAAAAATGCAGTTTTCGGAGTCTCCCTCATCGCTATGTGGCTGATTCTTATTGGATCGCATTGGCACAAATAATAAAACCAACCACCTTTGGAGCTTGTGAAAACCACTGAGCTGTAATTTCCCCCCGGCGCACAAACCACCTGTTCATTTGAAATGATCGCCCATTAATGCAAAACATTGTTTATTTAAAAAATGCATATAACTGCCCATTTTCACACTTTTATCCTTTATGTTACATTTTTCACTGAAGAAGAACTGTCGTCCTATTTATAAGCAGCCATATCATTGAACCGACCATATTTCAAGCCTTTTCACCTGAATCCAAGATCTTTGATGCTACGAGACATCAGAGAAATAAATTGAAGCATTTTAAAGACATCTAAAGCCTCATAAAACCTTTTGCTACTTCAGAAACCCTCTATAGACAAAAATCTTCGTTTTCCCAGGTACTCTTCAAAGAAAAGGCCTGTTCTTGATATAAAAATAAAAGTAATCAGTAATTGAACCAAATTAAGATTACTAGCACACCACGAGAGCTCTATTGCCTTCCAAATATTTACCTGCAAACCCTCGACATCTTTTCATAGATTTCAAAGCCTTGGACCATTACAGATCATAGAGATTGAATAATTGAATAAATCTCAGCCTCTGTACCCTTGAAGAAATCCTCTTTGCCTTCAAGATCTTTCATATAGACCCTAGACAACTTTTGTAGAAACTCTAAAGTCCTGAAATTTTTGTTTTGTTATAGAGATTATATTTTGGTTAATTGGATAATTTTAAACCTTTTTTCAGATAATAGATAATCCCCTATTTCATCCTCAATCCTTCTGCAAACTGTTATAAACTTTTAAAGGTGGTCCTATAGGCCTAAAACAATTGTTTATAAGTCAAAAGAGTGATAAAACTGATAAATCAAGAAAAGAAATGGCTTCCAAAAACATTGTAGCTATCAATCCTCTACAACCCTCCATTGCAGATGTAAAGCACATTCCCTTAGTTGATAAAAACCTCAATATTACTGACATAGTCACAAAATTTAACCTTCTTGAGCTCCACTGCTGGAGCCAAGAAAAATGCATAGATCAGCATGATGAAGTTTTTATTTGGGAGTCAAATTTACCAAAATATGTTGTCCCACAGACCTTCCCATGCCCAGAAGTGATTAGAATCTGTCAATATTGCTATGTCCTTGATCAGAGAGCCATAATAAACCCTGAAAAAAAAGACATTTTATTTACCATTACTGTTGAGTCAATTAATCAGATGTTACAGATACAGCCCACGCCTGATGAAATCCCTTTATCCATTGAGGTCCTCACTTAACTATTCCTAAATCTGGACTTCCCCAAGAGGTTCCACATATTTCAGACTTTCATGCCTTCTTCTGTAGAAATTACCAAGATAAATACTCCATAACCTTCTGCAAAACTTTATGAAAGGAAAAGACATATCATCTCCATCTTGTCTTTTATTCTTGGCTATTTTACAGATGAACATGCTTATGTTGCAGTTGTAGGTCTTTTATCTACTTTCACACCTGTTCAGCCTCCTGCTACCATTTTTAATTTTTCCCAATACCTTCCTGACAGTATTCATGAGAAGTTGGTCAAAATATCTCTTGAAGGTGTTTTCAAGTATTCCTCATTCTTATTCCATATGTTTTTATACTTTCAGCCTGAGAAATTTTCTATAAACCTTCAAAATATTGATGTATAATGAAACCCACAATCAATTATCTTTTGGACTTCCTTGATAAGGAAAGACTCCAATGATTTCACCTATATAGATTTTACTGATTCATTCATTCATCATATGGTCAATTTGCAGAACAACAGCAGGCATCCTAGAATTAGTGAAGAAATTAAGAAAGTCCTATAGTTGTCTGAGCATAATAGGACATGTGATTGGTACTTGTACCAAAATCTTACTGAGATAAAAGTATATGGATCAAGTCTAGTTCCATATAAACTGCCCAAATAACTCCCTATGAGGTTATTTTCCCTTGAGTACATTAGGCAGATTTGTAATTCAGATGCAATTAATTTCATGGCAGCAAAGAAGAAGACCGAGTTCAAATTGAAAAATCAGGTTTTCCCTTTTATCTGTAACAATAGAGATGCAGGTCTAGAGGTTAAAAAATGTTTACTGGAGTTAAAATTCAGTAAAAATTTTATGTGGTATTATGATCCCCTTGGAGTTATAATTAAAATGAGAGTTTAATGAAAAATGACTCCCTATGTACATGAAAAGAAACTAGAAATAGAGAAATTCTCCAATCAATTTGAATGGTTGCCAAACACCTTGGTAGAGGCAGAGAAGCAAAGTGGTACTAGTCAAACTTTGCAAACTCAAACCCAAGAAAACAAGAATGCAAAAATAAACAGAGAGGAAGGATCATACACTGTAGAGAATACAACTGAAACTAAATTTAAATTGAGATACAGTAAAAATCCAAAGTTAAATCGTGCCAATAAAGAAGTGGAAACAATGGAGGTGATTGATACAGAAATATAATCAAAAGACAATTAACCTCCTACAATAATTGAAGAAGAAGAACAACCTACAACTTCAAAGAGTCAGCTTATTCAGAAGTGGCATGGTATGGAAGTTTCCTCATGTAAAAAACGAACAGAAAAGGACATGGATATCAAAGAAAGATGCAAAGAAATCAAAGCCAGAACTGAAGAAATTAAAACTGAATTATATTCTCAATATCTGAAGAAAACTTTTGGGATCTAGAATAGACTACTTTAAGCCTTTAACTATAAGAATAAAAAGATGCAGATCACATTTCCTCAACCCACAATTCAAACTCCTAAGTCATCCTCTGATTACAAAAATAAAAATTTTGAAGTCTTGGCCAAGGATATTAATCCTCTAGACCAAATTGAGTTTTATAATTAAAGTAGGATATGATCCTAAAAATGTCAAAGCTGCAGATGAATTTATAAATAAGAAAAATGAAAACATTGCTGCATTAAAGAAACAACTAAAGATGCCCCCTACAAAACATCCTCAAGCAAAGGAAGTATTACAGGATATAAATCAGAAAGATGAGATGATGAATCTCATTCTATAGTTGACTGCTCAGATAAAGGAAATGGAGAATGAAATGGATAAGTTGGTCCAAGAGAAAAAGGATAAATAAGAAGAAGTTTCAGTCATAATTATTCCCGTAGTTACCAATTTCAAGTTAGCAAACTACATGAAAGAAATAAATCATAATATTACAGGATTCATGTGTTGGGCCACTACAGTGAAGTATTTTCACTTGTTTCTTTGTCATTTTCTTATGTCTTTCATCAATAGTTTTATGTTGTTCTAAATCTAAATGATAAATCAAGAATTGTTATTTTAGAATATGTTAAAAGCACTCTATCTTGAACTGATTATCATTTACATGTTTTCCACTGATATCTAGACTAAGGAACCCTTAATTTATCCCTAGTTTCAATTGACCTCTGCCTTTTCACTCATTATCCAGATTTGAGAGCCCTTAATTTCTCTCTTACCTTGATTGAAACCATTTTCACCATCAACTTTGAAGATCTGAGGTAACTCAGCTATCTTTCCCTATAAACATTTCCATTTAGAACTTGATCCTGATCTGACTACTTGACACATTGACTCCATTTTCCTAATGGAATATAGATCTACATCTATCCATATAAGTAAGTGATTTCACCACCAAATCAAATCAAAACCCAAAACCAATTTACCCTACATAGCTAGCCTAAAATCAATTAAAATTAACAAATATAAACCATATAGAGAGAGCCCTCTATGAGAATTAGGAAGGCTAGATCCAAAGGCTTAAAAGTAGGTTTGTGGTTACCTATAATATTCTTTAAACCAAAATAAAAATTCTAACAACTCTTGATAATTATTCGAGTGATAACATATTCCTAACTTGTTTAAATATGAGTTCATAGTATCTGAAAACACTTAAATTCTGCACTTCAAGTCTTCTAGCCAGCTCTAAGCCTAGAAGAAAGGCTTCATACATTGCCACATTATTAGTAACAAAAAAATCGAGTTTGCATGATTGAGTTATGTTTTATTTCTCTGTTGAAATTAAAACAACACCAACTCAAACTCCATCTTTTGAACAAGACCCATCAAAATATAGTTTCCAAATATCAGTATTGACGGTTTTTGGGATTTCAACAACATCTTCAATTTTAAGTTTAGAATTCTCCAAATTATTTGAAGATAATTAGAAACAACCAAAATCTTCATCAACTACATATATATGATGGTTTCTAGCTTCATCTACTTTGCAAACAGTATGAACCAAAATGACCTCCATATATAACCTAAGGTTTTCACCCCCATTATACAAGAATTGTAGAAAAATACATGTCCATTTGGAGACTTCCTCCTTGCTTGGCACAACAAGATTGTGACAAAATCATTGCAAACTTAGGAGGCATATCAGTGACCAAAATGTCCAAAACTACATTTTTTACTAGTATTTGGGCTAAAGTTACCACTAAGTCTTTTATGAGTCCTAGACATGGTACACTTTTGGAATAAAAGGTATATAGGTCATGGTACATTTGAGTGATTTCCATATTTAATTGATCCATAATAACTTATGGCCTAAGATTATGTGAGGCTCTAGAATCCAACATGCAGTTATATAGAAAAGAATCACGTGATTTCAAAGTAACATAGAAAGGTGGCACTGTGTCATCTATCATGTCAAAGCTTGGGTCAAATACTACTGAGGGTTGTTCATCTTGTAATCTAATTACATCACCTTCAACATCCACACTTGAGTTTTGAATCCACTTTGTAACTTAATTTTTGTATCTAGGGTTGTTTGAAACTTATGATAATGGGATGGGAATTTTGACTCTCTCTAATTCCTTTTCAACATTAAAAGTAGTTAAAAAAAAATTATCAATTGAAGTGGTATCAATTGGTTGATTTAAAGGTTGGATTGTTGTTGTTTAGGTTTTAGCAGATTTTATCTGTGGTTCAATTATAACAAGATTTTTAGGAGGCCTTCTGAGGGCCTTCCCTTGGCATTCAATCATACCTCCTATTTAGATATGCAATTAAGAATTCGGAGAAGGCTTGACATTTAGACACTTGAGAATTTTCTTGATCCTCTTGGGATGTTTTATTTTGAGGAATAGAGACAATAGAAGTTTTAACAGATGTATATTCAACGTTGTTGATAGCTTCTATGATCAAAAGAGTTCTATCATCGGGTTTTTGATCATCAATCAACAGTGGAGGTGGAATTTTCTGATCATTACTAGGTCGTTGAAGAATTTGAAGCTAAGGATCTTTCTTAAATTTAGCTTGAGTTTGAGTTTGAGGTTTTGAAACAATTTGTCGAATTGTTATAGGTTGAGTTTCAATTTTAGAAATTCTATTAGAAAATTCCCTAAGTAATGAAGTTATCTCATCTATATTTTGATATTCATTTTTATACTTGGAAGAAAAACCAGCTTCTTGATTATCTTTCATTTTCCTCTGAGACATTTTAGCTTTGCCTTTAATATTAGCTAAAGCATATCTCTTAGCTTCAACTTCAATGGCATTAGTTTTCATATCTTCTAGAGTATGAGATGTTATTTCCCTAAAAATTACTACAAAGTCATCTTCAAAAGATTTGGAAAACCTCACCTTCGCTGCTGGTACTAGTGGTTTACAATCAACATGAATTTTGCGATAGAGTTTGTCAAATATCTTAATGAATTCAACTGTTTCACCATAGTTTCTTTTGAGTTCTTCAAATTATGTCATAAAATAGAGAGGATCCTTTTTAATACCTCGTTGATTCTTAAATATAATAGTTAGTTCTTCCCAACTTCGAATAGAGTGTGCCCTCAATTGTCTAAACCATATCCTAACATTTCCTTGTAGATATTGAACAAACAATATCATATATACATTCTCATGTTTGATATTCATATTTTTAGCAAAGTATAATAATGTTGCTAAATGATATTCAACAGATAAACTAGTTTCCCCATTAAACCTCAGAATATATTTCAGGTATCCATCCGAAAAATTGTTTAGCATGTTTGGAAGTTGTAGACAAACATATCTTGCTTGAACAATAGGTTGAAAAACAGCCATATATTGTGATGAATATCAAGAGGATTTTGTGGTGGTTGTTGTATAAGATGATGAGGTAGATGTAGAAGTTGATGTTGTGGAAGTTGGAGGAGAAGATGGAGGGGTAAAAGAACGTGGCAGAAGAAGTAAAGTTGAAGATCTCCTAAAAGATTTCAAAGGTGTTTGAATGACCAAATTTTGGACCTATTTTTCTCCTTATTTATGTTCAAATAAGGGATTTGAATATAAGGAGAAAATATCTGATGGTCGAGCAGAATTAGATGGAAAATAACAAGAGGTTGGAGAAATGAAATCAGTAGGTTTGAATTCAGGTAAATGAAAATCCAATTACTGTTTTAATATGGGATATTTAGAAGGTAATTCAAGTACTTTATATGATTCTAATGAATGCATCAAAAGAGAATATTGGAAATAAACTCCTTTAGAGATCAATTCATGTATCTTGGGTGGTAAATCCTCTAAATTACCTACTTATCTTCATAAAAATCAAATATATGTAGAAAATAGAGTGAAATGAATACTAGAAGAACATACAAGTAGGAAAACTGATTGAAACAAATCCATAATCCTTTATTAATCATAAATGATCAAAATCTCATACAAATATGCTTACAAATTCTCACCCAAGTGTGTAACCCTTAATAACTCAAATGGAGAGTTATTTATACTAATTTTATATCACGTAGAAGTATCTAAATTTTTTCCAAAAATAGCATCAAAATATAGGAATATGAAAACTGATGAGTGATCTATCACTCTATTTGAGGAAGTAGTTGATGATGTGGCATGAAAAGTGTTGCTTGCTGGCATGATGTTGGAGACAAAAGTTACTCGATGGTTTCGCACAAGTGATCCCATATGTGCTAACTTGGTATATCCAAATTAATTAATCTTCTGAAAAACTCATCTACTTCTTTGTATCTCTCGAAAGTAGGCTTGTTGATGATGAGATGTTTAATTTCATGTTTAATTATCAAATCAAAATCTAAATCTTCCAGAAAATATTTTCCTGTCATATGACCTTTGATCCCTGCAAATTTAGCTTTGTAAATGGAAATGGTGTATGGCTTCTTCTAGTACTCCTCCAAGCCGATTATTTTGTCATTGGGAGTAGCTAATCCATGAAATCCCCTTTCATTTAGTAGGTTGAACTTGGTGTGAAATCTTTGAACAACAATGTCCAATGTTTGACATTTAGTCTCTAATTGGTTCAACAAATTATTCTTCTACAATCCTTTCTTGATCTCTAAAATAGTCTCTTTTTTGTCTCTGATGTTGATATGTTCCAATTCTGCCCTTCTCTTTGAATTTAGTACTTTAATCATGTCCATGGCTTCTGCTGAATTTTTCTTCAATGCTGCCTTTTCTTGTTTAATAACTACTTTGAATTTGTTGATTAGTTCCTCATCTTCAAAAATGATTGTATGTATGGCCATACTTCTATCATTTCTTGGCTTATTTTAGTCTAGATGCTCTCCTTGTCTTAGGCCAAGGTGTCTGCCATTAAAATCTCACTTCCAACTTCTAAACCTTCTATGTTATTGTATGAGACTTCTACATCTCTTCCATGTATAGGGTGTCATTCCTTATCTTCTGAGCTTCTAAGTTTCTAAATTTCTCTAGAATATTTTCATTGTCCTCCTTCTATAAAGTCAAGTCCTACACAAGCTTGGTTGGATCACCTGGTGTTGATGAAGAGCTCGGCTCTGTACCTGCAAGTGCAATAGGCAGTGTTGTAACTGGAATCATGGAAAGCTGAGTTGATTGTTTTTTCTCCTTACACAAACAGTCATTCCTCCATGTTCTTGATCTGAATATTCTGCTCAATGATAAGTTTGAGCATCTCCTCTCTATTTTTTTCACTTTCCTCTATTTCCTTTGCCTGGCAATCCTCTGTAGAAGAAAATTTTAACTTCTTTCAAAGAGCCGCAATATCTGCAGTCTTCTTTTTCAGAATTTCTTCTAAAAATTTACAATCCTTAGGTTCATACTCAATCTTAATTACAATATCTTCTAAACATTTTAACTTATTGTCTTTAGCGAAAGAGGAAATTTTTTCTATCTTCAACTTTGGCTTACATTTGGCATGGTTGTTCTTAACTTCGATAATGTCATGGTTTTGTTATTAATGGTAGAGAATATAATCTCTCGTGACTTTTTGTGCATGTCCATATAGTCTATGGGATGAATATGATTTGCATCAAATGAGAATTTTTTTTCGTATAATCAGATGGAGCTTTGGGAAAAGGGACTAGGTCTTGTAGAAAATATATCTGCATCCTTCCCTTTTCATTGTTAAAATTTGTTAGCAGCCTATGTTGTGATGTAGAAGTCTTCTTATAGAACTACTTTTAAACATTAGCATTAAGTTATTCATTCTTCTGTTTGATCTCTATTAATTTAGAGAAAATTTTCTCATCAACTTGTTCACTGGTTCTAATTGATTGAATGATCTCCATGGGATCTTGTGAGGTTCAAGAAGATGATGGAGTATTAGTAACTCTCCCCTCTTCTACTGTAGACACTTTTTCATCTCCTAAGTCAATGATCTATGGCTCTTTTTCGATTCGATGTGTAGAAATGATGAAATCAGTCTTCTACTTATTCTGATGAATTATGAATTCTTTAGCAATGTTTGCAAAAGTTGATGTTTCCTGTCTAGGAATTTTTTGTTTCTTTCCTTGAGAGATAGGAGACTGCAGTGTGGATGCAGAAAGAATCTTCTCCTCTGCTTCCTACAATGTATTATCTGCCCATTGATCCTAGTTCATAAATTTCTCTATCTCGGTCCTAGGTGTATGATTGTAGGGATTTGTCTTCAACTCGACCCTTAAGTTTGAAATGATGTTAAAAGGATCATAAGACCAAGTGAAGCTTGGCTGGAAAATCATCCTCTTGAGGGTGGCATCTGCTTCAATCCTTGCTGATCTAGTATTACATATGAAAGAGCCTATTTTAGACTTTATCTTGAACTGTGATTTTATTACCCTAAAACAAAGTGCAATTCATCCATTTTAATCATCTATCTAATATATTCCAAAGAGAAAAGTCTCATTGGAACATATTTGGGAAGTTTATAAGGTTCCAATTAACAACCTTATAATCGAATCTCTGTGTAATTATGGTACAGATAACACTCTTAAGTTTTAACTTTCTCACTAAGATGTAGTATTCTTTTGATGTATGAGAAAATTATCGGCTCATTCTTGGTGCTTATAAATTGGGGAACTGGATGAATGAATGAATCAATGAAATATTCAAAATAAAGCACTATTGAGATAGATATGACTAAATGAGTCTAGTGAATAACTAACTGATTTACACCCTCATCATCTTGCTTATGCAATATGATTGGAAATGAATCTCCTTGCTAAAAATTAAACACGTGAATAAGTACAAAAGTGTAATTAAACATTACTTGAGTTGTCAATTTCAACATTTGTTAATGCTTATTATCAACCACGAACTAGTTGTAATTGTACATGAATTCAAGCTTATTGTCTTTAGATAAAATGGAGAAGTAACCATGAATAGGATCATCCACGGTTCTATTATTTGGATAGCCTAATAAAAAACAAATTAAGGAAATGATATGTCTAGTAGCTTCAGGGAACATGGAGGATGGGTAAGGAGGTTTCTTCTTTGGAAGCTCAACATCAACTAGAAGGAAGGTTTCAAATATTTCTACTCTCCGAGGGAAGGTTGGCTTGTGGTATAAATCCATGAGAGAAACTTCTAAGAAAAGGCTCAGGGACTCACTCTGTGGCATCAACAACATTTGGTTAATAGCCTCTGGAGTGATAGAAATCATAATATTTGCATTCTGAGTTACCACGGTCCTTTTGATAGGATCATACCTAGCTTGAAACTAGGTTACAAGGTTAGGGAATTCATGGGTCTAAGGAAATGTATATAAAGGTAATAGGGTCTCCCATATTTTGACATCATCCTTTTTTTCCAAGTATTTTTTTTTTAGCCATTGGTGAAATTTGTAGAGCTCGAATTTACACTCTCTATCTATGATCTTGAAAATTTGATCCACCAAAGGGACATGGTCAAGATCGACCAAGGTAGACACACTCAAGGTTTCCTCAGAGACTAGTTTTCAGTTTTTTCCCTTGGGAGCCATCGACATGCAGAGAAAAAGAAAGGATAAAACATCTCAGTAAAACTAGTAGCAGATGAGGGGTGGTCTCTCGAAGCAACAATTCAGCTGACAGGGTGAGAGAATGATGAAACTATAATTGAATTTATGCTCTCTATAACCTTGAAATTCAACAAAATTAGCAAATGAATCAAAGGTGGTGCATGGAATGGAAAGGTTTTATTTATAACATTGGTGGATTTACGATTATCGATTGACTACTAGAGAAACATGACAATGGAGGTTTAATGGATAACAATACATGAGTTGTTGGTGGTGAAAATGGATAAATAACAGTACAGGAGAGGGTGTGACTAGACGAAAACTGGAAATGGTAGGAGAACAAAGTGTAATTGTAGAGTACATGTGGCATGAATTGATTCGGCATCAAGAAACAGTCATGAGAGAAAATTCAAATGACCATTTGAGGGATTGAAAACCATCCTCGCGAGGAAGGCTGATCTCAGAGGGGGTAGGCGACGATAAGTGGTTTTGAGCGGCAGGGGGTGCGAAGTATTGTGGGAGTCACACATAGGTAAGGCGCCCACCATTACAAAATTGATTTTCGCTTCCCTCCACATACACACACCGTTAACGAGAAATGGGCAAGGGGGGTGTGAAAATCCTACCCCGTCGTTGATCTAGGCGGAGAAGAGATCTAGAATTGAAACTTTCTTGTTTGATAACACAAAACGACAATGAATTTTATCGTTTGTGTACTTTGGATAGATCGAATATGTGCACTTTATTACAATAAATTTCAACCGCTTAATGAAGAGATTAACATAATTTAACATAATTTAACTCGTAATTTAATTTTGGCACATTTAAATAAGTCACCACTATTTTATTTTACTTTTTATTTAAACTAAGAAATTTATTTCTTTTATTGCTTTGAAACTATGCCTAGCATTTTCAATATTTTATGTTTTCAATTTTTACAGCGTCTAATCCTATCATTTTATGATATTAATAATCATTTTTGTCATTAGTCCTAACATTTTTTATTTTTTTGATCTATTCATATCCAAACTTAACATTTTAAATTTTTTAAATTTTTCTATACTATATCTAACTTATCAAAACCAAAAATTTTACAATAGGCATCAACCTACTTTTACGACAATTTACTAGCACCAAATAGAAGTAGAGACATATCCCCTAATTTTATAAGCACCAACCTAAAGGAAACACCTATTTCATAATATTACAAGAACCAACCTAAAGGAGTAAGCTATCTAATTATTTTATAGGAACCAACTTGAAGGAGACACCTATGCTTCTCAACTTTATTATGTTTTTCCTTGTTCCTCTAAACTTTTCACTCTTCTCTCTACTCTATAGTTTTGCACACAACTCCAACTCTTATATTCTCAACACTCCAGAATTCTCTTTGTTTCGTACTTTATAGTTCTTCCAATGAATTCATTCACTACAAGGTTGATTTACCACATGGATTAATTACCTCTCCTAAAACTTATTTAACACTTTTTTTGGGTCTCTAGATCTCCCTTTACTTGATTTGTTGTACCTCTCTGGTTTCACTAGTTTTGGCTATTCTCCTGAGAGATCACACTATTCACGTAAGCACATTTTGAACAATAATTTCAATTGTTTATCTTTATATTTATATATTACTACCTCTCTTACCATGGTATCGATCCATGGTATTGACCCATGGTATCATGGGAATTTACATATGCATGCTACTCATATTATGCACCAAGGTTATTTGTTCCTTTCTTTTCTCATGGGATTGGGCTTGCATTTTTCGATACATGTATGGTGTAGTTTAAATGATAGATCCCTTTCTTCCAACATTTTACCACTTGTTCCCTTCTCATATTCCCATGTCTATGACCAAGGGACCATCATACCAATAATTTTGGCATACTGGAACACTTTCCATTTTACATGTCATGATGTGGTGATGATTAGCCCTCAAATGATACTCCCTAACTCTCTGTGACTAGGGTTTGTGACTATATCTTTTATATGTTGGGCTACAGTATAACATAATTGTTCCTAGGCTCGCAGCCCTTGGGTGTTGGATTTTGGAACCTTATAACCTAGTGTTTTGACTTAGCACTTACATACCATATATCAAATATTATTAAAAATTTTTAGCTCTGAGTGCTTAACCATTGAGCACCAAACATTGTGGGTTGTGATCGTGTCTGTTTCTTAGAACTTAAAATTTTCGAACCTTGTCCTTATCTTAGCATCAAATACCATTTGAAGTCCTTAGCTACAAGTTTTAAACTATTTATCACTAATGACCAATATTTGTGACCTCATTCCTAACATATCACTCTGGTATACTCGAATCACAAGCATCTCTGTGAACAAATCTGTAATTGACAAACTTCAACCTTGGCTGCATTTTTTGGAAATTTCATCATTACATTTATATACTACATAATGGAGGTCCTACCTAGACCATCATCCTCTTATCTAGGTACTAGATTACCCGAGTGTGGACCCGCGAGAGCTAATCCATTTTTTTTTGCATCTAAGGCGTGTAACCTTGGTTTTTTTACTAAATCTAATACATGGGAAATCCTTGCCAAACTAGATATTAGTGTGAGTCTTGAGACCTTTGGTTCCACCAATTTGGTCCATCGTGGAGCAATCATGTCAGTCCATCATGGACCAATCATTTTTCCACATATTTCCTTGTCAATTTCCACGTTGAATCTCTACCATGTGATACTAGATAGCAGCCTTGACATTTATATCTACAATTGGAATTTGATTCCTGGTAAATTAGTACTGTGTTACATGACCCACGATTTCTAGGTCACCCGCTACTTCACATATCATGTAATATTCTACAACTAAACAGTTTGTTCCACAATCTAATTGATGATGTGTACTTGTTATGTGTCATTTTCCAATCATATAGTTGGCTATCCAAATTGAACAAAAATGAGTGCCACATGTCACTCGCCTTTGTTTCCACATCAATTGATTTTTCACTTGTTTTCCTTGTGTTGCTACATCACCTTGGCCTTTTCATACCACTTTCACATCATATTGGCCTAATATGTTTCTCTATTCCATCCCATGTCTGGTGCTTCGATATGCTTAAGCTCTACTAATCTCTATATTGTATGATTTAACTTAATACAACCAAGGTTTAAGACATAATTTAATCATGGATTAACCTAATTAGGTGTATTCCTCTACTTTAACCATCACACATGTATGAACACAATATATAGCTTGACCATTGGATGAAGTAATTCTGAGCCATTGCATCCATCACATAAATGCATTGTAGCCTCTATGCATGTTGTGATCCCATTATAGATATGGGCTATTGATCTAGTATAAGAAAAAATGTCATGAAAAACTAAGTTCCATGCCTTGGAAGAGTATTTGGGGGGGGGGGGGGTTGCGGTCGCAGGTGGTTTCCAAAAACTCATAGGCCCCCCTCGACATGCCTAAAATATTTCCATGTTTCCTAGCACTTTAATACTTGGGAAATAAATCAAAACCCATCTCAGTTAAACAAAATTCCTGTTGAGATCCTTGGAGTGGAAAAGAGCTATTGATATTATTCCTTTGCCACATTTCGTCTCAATTTATCTAGTTATTTGATGAGCCTTCTAGTCCTTGATCTTGACATCAATGGCAATGCATAATTTTATATCAATGAAAACATACACTGCCAACAATATTCCCCTTTGTAATTGATGAAAACACTTCCAGACATAACGCAATCATAGATGTACTTTTTCTGAGAACTCCCCATAACTATTGGATGAATCTTCTTATTTCTTCTTATTTATCTTTAATACTACTTAAAAAAAAACAGACTTTGATTATGTCTACTTATTTCTCCCCTTTTGACGTTAATAGAAAAGGGAATAATCTAACTACAATTGACTAAATTCTCCCTTTTGATACTACTCCCCATATGCATATTCTTCCTTTGTATGAATATGAATTGGTTGTTTTTTCTATGTGTAAGATTTCTCTGATTTCTCCATGATACCCCCACTATTTGTGATGCCTTTTTATATATGCATCTAGGCTCCCCTTTGATATATGCTTCTTCTTAGAATCAAATCCCCCCGATGAACTGATGTATATGTTGAGACCAATTATGTAAATTTTGGAACCCTTTCATTCCAACATGCTTCTCTTGCAGTCCTTTATCTAAATTCTTCATATTCTTGACATGTTATCAATGAGCTTCCATATGGCATATGTAGGGTACTAATGATATGGAAGAGATATCAATCCCAACGTCTCGCTAAGATATTCCAATTTCTCTCTTGGAAAAGGTTTAGTGAATATATCTGCAATTTTCTCCTTAGCAAGTACATATTCAAATTTAACCATTACAGAAAATTTCAACCTAAATGTGTTGATTAAAAATTCATGTAATTTCCATGTCATATTATGTAAACCAATCAAAATCCTTTAAATTAAAAACGAGGCACATGTAAATATTTAGGGAGGGAAAAGAAGAAAAAAATATTTTTTTAATTGTATTTTTTGCTTATCTCCTTATAGGTTTACTCAAATTTCAAGTGTAGACACTCATTGGATGCAGAATTAAATTCCACATCCAATGAGTATCCATTATGAATTATTTTGAGAAGACCCACATCGATAAAAAGTTGAAGATACATTAAAAATGTGTGTTCAACACACTCTTTTAATGTATCTTTATGTTTTATCAATGTGGATCTTCTCAAAAGTATGCATAAAGGGTACTCATTAGATGTGGAATTTAATTCTATACCTAATGAGTATATACACTTGAAATTTGATTAAACCTATAAGGAGAGAAGCCAAACATGCAGCTAAAAAAATTAGTTTTTTAATTTTCCCTCCAAAATTCACAACTCTTGTTTTATTATTTTAACAAGTATTTTATTATTTTTTATTATGAGGCCACTTTTAGACTGAAATTTCCTCTAATGAATGTGATTCATTACCTATTCTCAACTAAAATTATGTTTAATAGAATGTGATTTGTTTTGAAGTGCATCACTATAATTTTAAATATATTTATTGTACTATTGTTATCACAAGAAAGAGAAATTAGGAGGTAGCCATGAAAAAGCGTGAAATAAAAATGATTAAATCTTTGAAAAATAAAACTATGATTGATAAGAAATTGGATGAAAAAAAGGAAAAGGCATTAACAACAAAATGCCTACCGTTATTAAATTTAGCTAAGGAAGAAAAAAGAAACAAATTTATAACCCTAAAATTAGAATCAAACTCTTGACCAAATATATAACATTGAAATAATAAATTTGGCAGTGAAGGTGACTTAGAATGTTATTGACCTCACCAAAGATCTAGGTTTGGGATCCTGGATACCCATAGTGCAAGAAAGTGCAAGTAGGGGTAATAAATAAAATATATATGGAGGTATATAGACGATTGAAGCAATAAAAATGGAGGAGATATGTGAAATCAACAAGAGTAGTGAGATAATGATTCACAGGACACGGATCATGACATGCTCACTAAAGAATGACAAAAAACTTAGACCTCGAGGCCAACTAAATAATAACTACAAGATTTGAACCAGAAGCTAACTAAGTAGAAGAAAATATTACTTGAAAAAGTATCACAAAAAATAAATGATAAATAGTGTAATAAACACAACTAACTTAGCACTAGATAGAGATACCATATAAATATAAAACTTGGAAAGTGATTGAGCCAACAAAATTGACCGTGGCACAAAAAGAAGAAGGTAAAAATAGTCACAAGCAAATTGAAGGGGATAAGCACAATAAGTAAAATTCAACTAAGATCCTCACCACATTGAAGTTGAAGGAGAGTAATAAGGGGAATATTTGGTCGCTTTTAACCCATTAAATGTGTTCGATTCATACAATGCAGGATTTATATAAAGTACCTAGAAGTTAGAGGAATAGAACATGGGCTAGATTGACAAGAAAACTAAAGTGAACAAAACAAAATGAGCATAAAGAATGGAAAACTTAGAGAGAAAAGGAAAATCAAGAACTAGGTATTTCCTTAGTCAGTGGATGAGATGAACCAATTAAATACCTAAAGCATTTGATGATAAGTTAACTAGTGGGAAATATAACCTTGTAACCAAGAATTGATAATTGAAGTCTCACTAGGAAAGATTCATTCTTAATCATGATTGTGAAAAGTTTGGCTGAATTAAACAACAATTGTATGATATATGAATCATAGCCAACATAGTCACTATTGTCTCATAAAACTAGCCAACCTACTATTCCAACATTTGCAGTAAGTTAAAGGTTACTAAAGAATTAATTTTGGAAATGTTTTGGCTAATGCACAAATCCAAAAATGAGAAACTATTTGATTAGAATTAGTAGGTATATGAATGAGAATAATCCCAAGAATGCAAGATAGTGTATATGGAAGCCAACAAGGTAGTCACACACATTTGGTAGGTTGGCAGAGAAGTTAAACATACATAGGAAGAATATAATCCTGCACTACTAGAATTTCAAGATGCTTTAATACAAGAGAGGATGAATTTCTCAGTATAAATGAAATGAACTAATATTACAATAACATAGACCTTACAAGAGTGGTGAAAATTTGAAGGTTGACTAAAAAATATTTCTCCTCATATGTATAAAATGTGAATAGATTCCATCGAGACAACCCCTTTACAAATCCTAGTAGAGTCACCTTCACAACCTCGTCAACTTAGTTTTTTCTTCAACTATAACTTTTTAGTGAACCAATCATTGACCCCATGTAGAATCAATAGAATTTAATAGCATTAAATCGATAAAAATAATGATACTATCACAACTTTTCATAAATATATATATTCCCATATCCTCCCTTCTTTAGAATAAATTAAATTTTGAGGGTGGTGGAGCTATTGGAGAAGCCCAATCAACTAGTTGAATAAGCTAAATAGTTAACCAAATATTGTGGAAAGTGTGTTGATTAAAGAATTTAATTAAATCGGTAGTCAAAATTCTCAACTAACTAGTTCTATTAACCAACCAAGGTATTTATAATGTTTACAACTACCTTCATTTCTTGAAATGTATAAATAGCAATAAATTCGATATGTAATTGTTGTTGCTTATTATTTGAAGGATCATCTAATAAAAGGATACATATTGTTGGTTCTATAGTTACTTCTCCTCTACCTTCCTTCTATGTGTGTGTGCGTGTGCTTTTATATTATTGTATATTAGGGTTTGTTGACTACACTTCTAGTAACCAAATCTATTGTGTAATGCTAGTTAGATTACCTTATGATTCTCATTCGAGGTGCATATGATAGTTATCATGTGATTAAAGTGCAATGCGTTAAATATTTATTAGGTGTATTAATCCTTTCATTTTTCAGATTTGATTAAACTATAAGAACAAATATTATTAAAATCGATTACAAACAGAACACCTAATGATGCTAGGAACATAAACACATAAATAGAATGGCTCTCTATTGTCTTACCAAATTGAATAACATTACATCACTCAAACATAAAAACTCAATTGAAAGTGCTAACTCTCAATTCTCAAATCTTAAACAACTTCAACAAATTCTAAAAAATCTAATCAAGAACTCCTCCCCAAGACTCTTTAATTACATTGTAATCCTCATATATAATATAAAAATAAAGTCATTACAGAATATTTTAAAATATAGTATGAAATCTCCAAACTTTAACTTGCAGTCCATGGAAGATGTTTAATAGTGGTCTAATTTAATCTAATGCATTGACATATTCAAGCGCTTAGAAGGAAATAAGTCTAAAAAAAAATGTGAAAGTCACTTTCCATGTAATTAAAGAGTAATTTGTTTAAGATTTAGTGAGAATTGTAGTCCTCAATAATTTGTTAGTTACATTCATTTAAACTATCAAAATTAACAACATGCAAATCAATTAAAAAAAACTACCTACATAGAACACAAATAAAATGACTGTACTACCTACATAGAACACAAATAAAATGTTTTTCTATTGTATTAGTTGTTAGAATGATATTACATAACTCGGATGCAAAACTCAATTCAAAGTGTATGACACTCAGATTTTTATTTTCAAACAAACTAACCAACCTTCGAAGACTCTAACAAAGAATTCCACCATAAGATTATCTAATCACATTGCAAACTTTATATGTATAAGCAAATCAAATGGTTACTTAAGATGTTCAAATATACCATTAGATTTGTTTACTGCAACCGCTCATACAATAAAATATAAAAACTTCGTCTTTATATATGTGCATAGAGAATACAGAATAGGGAAACTCAATACGAAAGATATTTAAAATGACTTTTAACCTCCTCCTTGTACTCTAGGTTATGCAGTTTCACTACTACAACTTCATTTTCTCTATGGAGTCAAATGTAACAAAAGTGGCCCCTAGTGTATCTTCACTAGGGTACACAACACGTGCTTCACCAACGCCTTTGAAAGAGATGGAGCCAAATGTAACAAAAGTGGCCCCAAGTGTATCTTTCTTTACCAATGACCTGCACTCTCTCTAATGGCATTAAATACATGAAGCTCATCCTGTGACTTTTAAGAACTGCACCAAAGACTTTTGACGCACTCTTTGACGTTCTTTGTTAAAAATTCCTTATCTATCGATAGGAGGCACCACCATCTTATATTGCCACGTAATAAGACAGTGTCATCCATAATAACATGCATCGCACGTTCTCTAAGTATACGAAGATTAGGTGAATATGGGGTGACATTCGTGGCTTACTACGCTCTTCTTTAATACTTTTTTGGAGGGTAGTTACACCGATAATGTTCTTGATATTAAATAAGCAAAGAATTCGACTTATACGTTATATAGGTCCAAGATATAGAAATAAACATATTTCTTTCTGGACTCAGTGATCTGGAAGGATGTGTATTAATGTGGAATGAATAATAATGTAAGTTATATATATATAGATATATGTATGAAAATTTGCATAAAAAATTAAATAAAGTGGATTCGATAGAATAATTATTAATTTTTTCATACAAGTTTAAATTTTTTTATTAATAATATAATAAATATTATTATAATGACTTTATATTTATAAATATTATTGTATTAACTTTGTGTCTAATACACTCTTCAATAAATATATTACAAGTTTATTTAATACCAACAACCTTACTATAATCCTCTAACTAAAAAAACTTATGTTTTTTAAACAAAAACTTTCTTACACATTTCAGATCCGATGGAGATTGAGTTCATGCCTCAATCACGCTATATAATAACTTACCTGATATGGAATCTACAAAATACAGATTACAATTTGATGGCGTGGTTAATTTTTATTTTTAAATTAGAGCTCCACCACTTGCACAATATTTTGTGATCTTACTTATGACTTTAAAACATTGATTTTTTTTTTTTTTAAAGAACAACCATTTCGAGAATAAATTGTTTTTTTTAAAAGAAGAACAATTCTGACGACATGGTTTTGTATAGATTTTTCATGAAAGACATAACAATAAACCGTTGCTATTTAGTTATGTTTAAAGGAAAAGTACTTATATTAATATTAGTTGCGATAAGAAAAATCACAGAAGGAGGATAATGTTTAGCTTTTTCTCTTGTTATAGTAGAATAAAGTAAAGGTTTATGACGGGAATATCCATTCCAAATATAAACATAGAATGTGCTTGGTAAGTTACGAGGATAAAAGGCAGAGGTGAAAAAGTTATTTAATAGGAATATTAATTTTTTTGTGGTTGTTTAATGAGTGATATATTATTTATCTATATATATATATAATTGATATTAGATTATATATTTTAAAATATTTTTGTTGTGGTTTGTTATTGGAAAGTAAATGGATAGAAAAAGTTAATGCATATTATATCTAAAATTGTATATAAATTAATTGAATACATATTAAAAATATTTATTAATCAAAATTTTACTATAAAATATAATATACCATAGTATTAGTAAATTCCAAGTATAGTAGAAAAAACATAAGTTAATTGAGGTCATCAAGACAATATGGAAATATTAATAGTGTTTCAAATAGTTGAATTGAATGGAGATGTAGAATTTGGTTTGTGGAAGAGTTGCATGTTATTTTACTTTCATTAGAGTTTCTTGATATTTGTTTATCAAACTAATAAGTCTCAATCTCTAGCCCTCCCATAAGTGTTTGTTCTAGCGTACCAAAAGATGAAGGGGAATGTCATGGCATATCAAGTTATCCAAAATGTTTGCTACCTTATTTCCAATTCTCCTAATTTCAGATAGATTAATGACCTGAATCTTATGGATAGAATGGTTAATATGTATGATATATTTTCCAATATCCAACTATGATATATAGTAGCGTAATGTATATGTTGATTATCAATGTATCCATTCCAAATACATGAATAGGATGTGTAAATTAAGTTAGGATGTGCCAAATAATTTTGGAGAATAAGTGGTAGAGGTGAAAATGTTATTGAGTAGGAATATTAATTTTGTTATGGTTGTTTGATGGATGATATATTGTATGTAAAATTTTTGAAATGTAATTATTTTCTAGAAATATATTTATTTTAATTATAATTTTTTGTTTTAAATAAGTTCCTTTCTATTATTCTAATACCAAATTACATAATATCAAAATCATACTAGATTGGAAACGAGACCGATGACAAAAGTTAATGTATTTTATTCCAAATTTCCATATACTAACCAAATATATAAAAAAATATCTACTACTAAAGAATTGATTATCGAATACATAATACCATAATATTTGTAAATACCATGTGTAGTAGGAAATCCATAAGTTAACTGAAACCATTAAGAGGATGTGCTAATATAAATGGTGCCTAGAATGACTAGAATGATTGGAGGTGCAATATTCAGTTTGATGTAGAGTTGTTCCAAGGAAGTTCTTGATGTTCTTTCACCCCCAATGGGGTTTCTCAGTAATTTTTTATCAAATTGATATGTCATGGTATGTATTCTTCCCATAAGTGACTATTCCAACTTGCCAAAAGATGAAGGTGAATGGCATCACATCCTAAGTTGGCTAGAAGGTTTGTTACCTTATTTCCTATTCTCCTAACGTGTGAAGGAATAAAACTATAATCATATGGATTATATGGTTAATATGTATGATATCTATTTCCAATCTCTAGAAGTGACACATTTCATGGGTCCCATCAATTTTTGAGGCACATTTTGCTATACTCTAGCCATTAAAATATTTTTTTCTCACATTATTTTAAATTTCTAGCGATAATGTGCTTAATAGGGATATTAAGGGGAACATTTCATATTTCATGGCCTAATGTAGTTAATATGAAGGAAAAAAAAAAAAAATTGGATAAATTTACTATGCAGGGGCTCGTTGCAGCCATCTAGAGAGAATATAGGAGGCTTTTCCACTACATTATTTCTCCCACTCAACTTGAGTCCAAAGATTCCTCACCAACAACTTTAACTCCAGTGGAAACTTAGGAAATCAAGTACATGTGGAGATCTAAGGGAACTAGACTAATAGATTTTGAGATTTTGGAGGGAAGAAACCCAACTCTCAAGGGAGTTTCCCATTAGTCACATTTTGTAGAAATAACCAGACCTAAGGGCTCATTAGGATTCAAACTCTTGGAGCTAGGAAGAGTTATTGTAGGCTGAGTACTTGAGATTGTTGTATTAATTCTAATATTATGTATTTGAACTCTATTTTCTGTAAATGAAAGGTCCCTTGCTAGTTTGCCTATGTGCTGGATTAGGAGGGATGAAACCCTTGGGTTAGGGCCCAATCGAGAGGCCTTAGTACCTCTCATGTATTACTTCCTTGTTATTTTTCAAGTCATTGTACTTCTCTTATTGTTTAAGAAGGAATTGTATTGCAAAAAGTTTAGTTGCAGGTTTTATCACTACCTCTCTTGTGGGAAGTGTGGTTGGAAGGTCCACAAAAATTATGAGCCTAAAATAGGTGTTTATGTTTCCTTAGAGTTTTCTAGGCTGTTGATCGAATTTATTTTTCATGTTTGGTTTCTGTACCTTAGAATATAATCTCATGATTTGGAAAATAGACTAGGTGCATGTTGTAGGATAGAATATATCTTGAAGGAATAAAACTCAACTCATGCTTCCCACTTTGATTCATTTTACTAAAACATTGATTAGTAGATGTTTTCCCTTGATTACTAGCTTGCAAAAGCTTCCAGTGACTTGCAAGGGTTGGCACACTCATCCACATCCACCTTATCATTACCATCCTCCTCTTCGAAACCTCATAATTCTCTCAATATTTTCCACAAAAACAATCTTTTGAAGGTTAATGAAGGACATCGTGTGCATTATTATTTTTGCAAGATAGACCTATGAGGGGTGCTTTTGAAAAAGGCCTCACACATCCTTCATCCACCCTCGTACACCTTAATCCACCTTCCTCTCCCTTTCTTTCCCTCAATAAGCCCCTGAAACCACTCTTGTAGAAAAACATGGCACTCATGTAGCACCCTTAGCATTCTTGTAGCACTATCCATATTCAGCTAGATTTTCCCTAGGAACTTGAATTTTGAATTTTGAAGTTTAATAATTATCCCCAAGATTTGTTTACATGATTAGGGAAACTCTAGGACCACTCTATACCCATCTTTCCTTCACTGCAAACACAAAACGACAAGTATGATTTAGTTTTTTTGAAGTCCCTAGTTATCTATTATAGATTGAATTTCTTTTTCTTAAGAAATTTGCAATTAAATTAATGATTCATGCAAGTATAATAATGATTTTATTAGTTTCCAAATAGAATAGCATGGTTTATTTCTGCAAATACTGTAGCATTTCCCTTTCCTGTAGTTAGAAGTAGTCTCTACATTTAATGAATGGTACTTCAATTATGAAATTAGGCTAATACTCCTTTCCTTGCAATTAGGGAATGTTTTCTTATATTTCCACATAAATTCTATTTGTAGATTAGCTAAAGGAGTGGTCTATGTTTTCCGTGATATGATCCAATGATTGAGGGTGAAATCAATAGAAATTGACTTATTATGCATAATATAACACTGTCACCTCTAAGTTTGTACGAAACCCAGGTTGATAATTTAAGTTGCAATTATTGGGAGTTGCAACATACTTGATGAAATAGAAGGGCTCATCACTTTTTGGCACTTTTTTTGGGGATGTGTCAAAGTAGGCATTATTTCTACTTAGAAGTTGTTTTTTTTCCTCTTTCTATTCTTCATCAATATTATTGGTTTGAAAGCTTAAAAAAAAAGTAAAAAAAAAACAGAGTTAGATATTTCATGACTTGTAGGAGTAGGGATAGTTAAAGAAATTTCCTACAAAAAACCCCCACCCCTTGAAGAAGGAAACCATCATTTTTTTTTTGGTAATTTTGAAATTCCCTCTCTCTCAAAAGGGGAGTTAGAATACCCTCTATATTAGCAACCTGAAATTTTTGAGGAAACTATAGGAGGAGAAGGCCCGATCTCACCTACCAAAAAAATGGCTGAAAACAGACAGAATGAGTTTTTCCCTATCCGAGAAACCCATGGGGAGGCCAGAATGAGGATTATAAACCATGCTACCCTTCCACATTTCTATGGCCTATCCTTTGGGGACCCTGACACCTTCATGTATTAATTTTTTTTTTCTGTAGGACCTATGAATATACCTCTAATGAATAGAAGATGAAGTTGTTTCCATCCAACGTTAAAGATGCAACCATGCACTATTTTATGGCATTGCCTAGTCGTAGCATCAATACCTGGGCCCAAATGTAGCAAGAATTTAATGAGAAGTAAAATGATTACTCTAGGTCCAAAGAAAGAAAGGAAGAAATATTTAGGATGACCCTATGACTTGATTAATATTTAAATAACTATAAGGATAGATTCTTTCTCAATTATAGGATGGATAACAATACCCTTGACCCTGAGTCACTCAATCTATTTATTCTATGAGGGATCAGGGAAGATGTAATGGAGACCCTCAACATGCTATCTAGAGGGGACATCTACCAATTTCCTTATGATGCCATCAATATAGTATTCAGGAATCACCCTAGGGATGCTAGGAAAGAGGGTAAGTCTATCCAAGGCTTGGATAGTTCATCTCCCTCTGAATCATCCATAAAACATGATATAGGAAGTATTTTGGAGGATTTAAATAGTGAAATATTCATACCTTGTCCCTACAAATGGATAATATCCATATAAAAATGAAGAAAAAGGAAGAAAAAAAATGCTAGCTATATTTTCACCTAGATGTAATGAGATACATTATAGAAATGAGTTCCCATTGAATATGATAGAATTATGCTCTGTATGTGATGAGGCCCATGCAAAAAATAAATTTCCATCTATGTAGAGCCTGAAAGCTGTATACCAAGGGGTAGCAGTTGGTGCAGAGAAACTCAGTTTCATTACCCAAAGAAGGCCTCAAGGTCCTCATCCATTTCAACAGGGCATGCAATGTAAACATTATCCTCCTTGTAATTCAAATAAGAATGCACCTTTCCACCCTTGTTATCCTTCCACTGATCCATTATGGCCCATACCCTCTCCTCGACCTTATACTCCTCAATACCCTCCTCAACCTATAAACCCTCCATTCCATTCATATCTACCTCGATATCCTTAGTGGTGAAACTCCTCACAAGGTTGGAGGCCTCAAACCACCGAACCTCCTTGTTTAATGACTCCACCACAACCTGAACCACAAATTCTTCACCATAACCCACTTAGCAACCTCAAATGCCTGTGAAACCCAAACAACAAGAAGTCACATCAGGTCAGCAATGGGGAGACATCCTATCCTTCTTATGTTGTGGAAATATAAGAGATCAAAATTTGGTATTGAAAGGTACTTCCAGATGTTCACCCACCTTCTCCAGTTGAAGAGCTTGAAGAAGAGAAGGAGTAAACTGCCCCTCAAGCCAATGCACCTCCTTACCCTGAGAGGTTGTTCCACCCTAAACAACACACCCCAGAAGAGGCTGAACTTCAGTGAGAATTGAAGAATTTTTGTGTCAAAATACCCCTTATCCAGGACATCATAGATGTCCCCATTTATAATAGGATTATCTAGGAAGAGTGTTTAAAAAGGTTGGGGATAAGAAAAAGAGATACCCCCACTATCAATGTTGTTGGGAAGTTGTCTGATTTGATCCTTGGGAGGGTAATCACTCCAAAGTACTTGTATTTTGGTAGCCCAGTAATGGATATCCACATAGATAGCAGTATGGTCCCTAATTCCTTGATTAAACTTAAGGCTTAAATCAATGTGATGACCGAGGAAGCCATGCTCGAGCTCAACCTGTGAAGGGCCTTGAGGAATAAAACTATAGTGTTTCAGCTTGCAGAAATATCCAAAATAGCTCCTAAGGGAGTTATTGAGGATGTAGTGTTATCCATTGAATCATGGGAGTACACTATTGATTTTCTTGTCCTCCAACCAAAAACTAAGTTTAATGGATACCCTCTCATCCTAGGAATACCTTGGTTGGCCATTGCTAATGCCTATATTAGTTCTAGAGTTGGGAACATGACTATAATTAATGGGTATCTATCAAAAAAAATTGTGTTGTATCCTCCTCCTCAAGCTTATATTGAGAATGACTTTCCCTTATGGGTCGAGGATGAGGAAGAGGGATAATTTTATGAGGCATTCCCCTACCTGATTTGCACACTAGATACTGCTATACGGGGGAGGCAGCTTGATGAAAATTATTGTATTGAAAATATCCTATAGAATCATCCTCCCCTTCCCCTTCCAATTGATGAATTCATGAATGAATCTGAGATTAATACATGGAATTCCTTTTTCTCTATTGAACCTAACCTAGAACATGTCAAGGTTGCAGAGATTAGCATCTAAACACTAAATATCAACCCCTATCTCTCAGCTGAGCAGGAAGAAAAACTATGCAGTGTGTTGAGGGAACACCTGGATGCTTTTTCTCGGGACTATAAGGAGATGAAAGGTGTGCATACCTCGTTTTTACTCACCATATCTAGATAAAAGAGGGATGAAATCCTATGTGCCAACCTCGAAGAAGGATGAATTCAAATCTTAAGGACATTATAAAAGAGAAACTAAAAAAGCTACTCCATGTAGGATTCATATATCAAATTTAAGACAGCAGTGTCTATCGTCATCATAGTCCCCAAGAAAAATGGGATGTGGAGAATTTTTCTTGATTATAAAGAACTTAACATGGCTAAATAGAAGGACCACTTCGCTTTTTCTTTGATTGACCAAGTCTTCGATCTCCTTGCAAGAAAATATCGTTTTCCTTCCTATATGGGTTTAGTAGATACAACCAAATACAGACTAACCCTGACGACTAAGACAAGAACACATTCACATGTCCTTGGGTTACCTTTTTCTATAGTTTCCTTCCATTTGGTTTTTGAAATGCCATTTCTACCTTCCAGAGGGCAGTTTTGAGTATATTTTATGACCTTTTTCATGAGAATGTTGATATATACATGGATGACTTAACCACTTATGGTTGTGACTTCCAAGAAGCTATTTATTACTTGTCTAAAGTATTAAATAAATTCATAGATATTAATATTTCATTAAGTCCTGAAAATTCTGAATTTTTGATGAATGCAGGGAATATCCTAGGCCATTCCATATCCAAGGAAGGGTACTAGTTGACCCTAAGAAAATTGATATCATTAAAAGGGTACATATTCCTAAAAATAAAACAGATATTAATAGCTTCCTTGTATTGTTTGGGTACTATAGAAGGTTAATTAAGGGCTTCAACAAATTGGCTTCACCCTTCTTTGGACTATTGGATAAAGATTCAAAATTTTGTTGGACAAATAAATGCCAGAAGGCCTTTGAAGTCCTAAAGGAGAGGATGGCCATTGCAACTATCCTTATGGGTCCCAACTGGGTATTTCCTTTCCATATCCACATAGATGCATTATATATATATATAGGAGAAACCTTAGGAGAAGTGGAATATAAATTCCCCTATGCTATCTATTTCATAATTAAGAACCTCTCTAATTGAGCTAAAGTATACAACCATTGAAAAATAACTCCTATTTGTGTTAGACTCTTTAAATGATTTTAGGAAATACATCACTAGATATCAAACTTTCATCCACACTAATCAAGAACCCATCAAGTATTAAGTGAATAAACATGATGTAAATACTAGGATAATTAGATGGTTTTTTATTATTGCAACAATTTGATTTAAATATTGTTGAGAAATGAGAGAAAGAGAATGTCATTGCAGATTTCTTGTCAAATTATCCTTACCCGTAGAGAATGAGAATATGTTAGATGATAAAATCTGATATGAAAACATTTTATCTATCTCGGTGCTATTTCATTTGTTTTTTGATATCACCAACTACTTGGTTGTTGGGAGGTTCCCTCCTAATATATCCCTCAAGTAGAAGAGAAATATAATTAGGAAAAGTGTCATATTGACTTGGATAGATGGAAATATTTTCAATTTGGGTCGAGATCATATTTTGATCTGATGTGTGCTAGAAGAGGAGGTCTTTGATATCGTCTCAGCATGTGATGATGGACCTTGTTAACCAAGAGATCAATATTAGGCTAAAAAATGAAAGTTCTCAAAATATCCCCAAAATGGTGTCAATTTGTAGCTTTCATTGTTCTGATTCCAATGCTTCTTAAATTTCCTCAATTCGACATAGCATGAAGAAGTTATGATGTTGTGACATTTTGACCAAAAAAAAAAAAAGTACAGATGGGCTGATAACTGGGAATTCTGTACTACTGATGTCATGATGAAGTCAATATGACAGTTGGTCGTACAAAGGGGAAATCAGAGCCTACCATGTTTTTATTCATACAATGATGATTCGGCATTGTTTTATTGGGTTGTGAAGATTTAGTGGTTTAATAGAAGGTTGCCACATATACCAACTAGAGGGCCCCATGTGGCACCTTGTTATTGGTCAAAATTGTTGGTATAGGTTTGAATGCCTTGGCAAAGTTTCACCCCTACACCTATCACAATACAGTCCAACGCTCCACTTCCTTGTCGCACTATTAGTTCTTAACAATATTCTTCTCTAGTTAAATTTAAAGTTTAGTTGTTAACCATTCGGGGGAGAGGGGTCGACTGTTAGCCCTAGCCCTTTGTTACAACACCACCAGTAGGATCATAGAATAGGAGTAGTAGTGGAGGGGGTGAGCACCAACCCCTTCCCCTAGTAATGACTTAGTGCATGTGAACATCAGTGAGATGAGAGGTGCTACCAGAGTGTGGGTAGGGATTCAACCCAGCCCCTAGAGCTATGGTCATCGTGTGACTTGGCGTGGAGTCAAATCTGACAAGGGTAGTAATTAAGGCCGATCCCTAGTCATGTGGTCCTCCACATAAGTTAAGGGGGAATGTAAGCAAGTTATTCGGAAGGACGTGGGAATTTGACCCCGACCCACATCCAATTTCCCTCTATGTGACCATAACCTGACAAAGAAGGAGCTAGCACCAGTGGGGGAAGAACGTTGGCCCCAGTCCCCAGTCTCATGTACTCCATGTGGCCCTATTATTTCACATGGGGTTATTGGGAATTTTACTGAGGCAACAAATTGAAAATTTTGTGAGTGAAATTGTCACATATGGAACTCTAAAAAGGCAGAAAATGTCACACAGTTTGTAGGTTTGGCCAAATTGCAGGACAAATAAAGAAGCTTTTCTTGGATAAACATAACTTGGTCAATTTTTAACCTTTTTGAGCTCAATAAGTGTCCATATGGGGGATTTTGAGCATCCTGGATTTAATCGTAGCTCACTTTTATGATTTTAGCACTTTGTGAAGGAATTTTTGTAGGATTCAGTATTTTAGTGCGTGAGACAATCAGAGGTTTGAAGTAGTTTTGAAGGAATTTTGATCATGGAGAGAACCTTATAGGGGTTTTCCAGCCTTCTTGTTTAATATAAATTATTTTTTACTTATATAGTGCAATTATTTTCAGACTTTTCTCATTATGTGTTCATGAGAGAAGTTCTTCTCAGTACTTCAATGTGAATTTGTTGTATATTTTTATGCTTGGATTTCAGGTGGAATACAAGGACCTGATGTGTGAGTCCTTTTTATATTGACCTTTTCATGACTTTCTATAGGGAGTAACATTCTTGGAGTGAGAATTATTTGTAGGAAAAAGTTTCCTTGTAGGGGAAACAAGCCACTTAATTTTCAACAATTTTTATATACTTTTTGCCACTTAAATCAATAGAAAGGTATTGATGTTAGAGAGGGTCTGGATAGACAGCGTAGGAGGCATGAAATCCATCATTAAATGTTGGTTTCTTCTATTCATGATTTCCATTTTGAGTTGTGAGTGAATGCGTACTTTTTAAAATTTAATGTGAAAAACTAACTCATGATCTTGAAGACGTTTTGAAACTTGTTACATATTAAAGACCCATTTTGTTTACCTGAAAAGTATCAGAGGATGTCAGATTTTGAGAGGAGAAGTTCTCCACCAAAATTCAGATTGGGTGGTATCAGATAAATTTTTGACCAAGTTGTAGGTATGTTCAAGAAGTTGAAGTGTGAAAGAATCCAAGAGTTAGAGGAGATTAATTTGTCTCTTAAAATGGGGAATGTTGAGTTGGGGAGATTTCTTGAAGTTGTCAAGGAGGAGAAGATGAAAATGTGCCTTCGGTTGCATCATGAACTGGAGGAACATATTTGTGAGATTTTCATTCAAGAAGAATCAAATAATCCCTCGAACATGAAGCGACTTCGTAGGCATGGTCCAAAGACATGATATGGACCCTCTGCAGAATGATGCTTGTGATTTTTTTCAGCATTTAAAATATTTTCCTTATGTTCGTGTTGGTAAACTTGGATGGCTTGAATAATCATAAACTTTATCATCACCATCTAAAATAGAAAATATGGGTGAGAAATCAAAGGAGGTAATTAGCATCTCTAGTTCTACTCTTTCAATTTATGTTCATAACACACCTTTTGGAGTCTTTGAAAATCATACTAATATATTGGAATGAAGTTGTTAACTCAGATGGGCTATATAGGAGGATTCCTTGGAATAAATTTCCAAGATATCACTAATTCTATCGATGTGAAGGAGCAGCCACGATATGAAGGATTGGATTATGGTCATGGAGAGTTTTGAGAGTGCTCTAAACTTTTTGAGGAAAATAAATCATCAAGTGATGATATGTCACACCATGATGGTAGTGATAATGGAAATGTTTTTGAAAAAAGAGATGAATGTTTCAAAGGACATGCAAATTCTAGACCTCATCGTCAAATTGACATCCCAAAGGAGAGGTATAAGTGTCATTAGGATTTTTAAAATGTTTTTGATTTTGATTATTTATGGGCATGTTTCCTTTCCCATTTTTTGATGCAATTAACCATTGTGTGCATAATTGTGAGAAGGAAAAAGTGATTGTCAATAAAATGGACCAAATCCTTGGAACAAAGAATGAATAGCATCTCTCAAGTTTAAATACTTCCTTGTCAATGGGAAGGTGAAAATGTTTTGTACCCATTGTAACATGAATCAGCATTAGATTGAAAGGTGTTGAAAACTTCATCCAAAACATCGTCACAAGAAGGAAAAATAGGTTATATTAATGTGTATAGTTTTCTTTCTTTGTAAATTTGTAAATACTTGTTGTATATTCCCATTTTGGTACTTTGTAAACTGAAGTCATGTAAAAACACTTCTTTCCAACAAGTGTGCCTTCTTTGACATGTTATGTTGTCTTGGCTTGATGATGAGTCCAATTGTTTCAGGAATTTTTGAAATGAGCATTTGTCTTTCATCTAATATCTCAAAAATTGTGTCATGTAGTCATTGATACAAGTGTTTTGATGTGAAGGTTTTTTCTGAATGTAATATTTTATAAATTTTGTGCATAAGACGACCATGATTATGTGGACAAAGCCAAGTATGTCATGGATTAAATGCAACTAATTTACCTAAGGGTACCAATGAATTTTGAGGATAGTGACGCAAAATATGACTCAATGCACAAGAAGCATTGAGTTTCTTATAATTTCCAATATGGAAGATCAAATTTGTCTTAAAAAAATAGGGACTTCAAGATGAAGTTTGTTTGGGCCAATGAAATATGGTTTTGGAGAGAATGTTCAGATTTCGTCCATAAATTTTTTTGTTCCTACATGTTTAGAAGAATTATGCCTCGATTCTTGATAGGAAGACAAGGGCTTCAAACAAATGCAAGGTGGAGTACCTTCATGGGATATCTAAGACACCAATTCAAATAGAAAATAAAGGATTGATATTGAGAAATTTTATGAGGCTTTTCCTCATTTATTTGCTAGGCAAAGATAAAGTTTTGGGGTGAAAAATTTCCTACTATGAAATTATTTTTGATCTTGGTATTGAATTCAAGTTCGAACTTGAATAATAAATATGATGTTTGGTCCCTACATCATCCTCTTGGACCAATACCATAGCGATAGTAATCACTGTAGTGGAGAGATACATAAAGTAATCACATTGGTAATATGGAACAAGGATGCCCGAATCAAAACATATTTCAAGGAATCAAATGCTTTTTGGGTCATGTTATCCTAATGGAATGGAACTCCTTTATTTAATCCATGAGTAAATCCTTTGGTCAATTCACTTTAGTTGGGAATGAATCTCCGTAGAAATTTAGTCTTCACTTGGAGTCGTTAAAGCTGAAGAAGGAAAGGAGAAGGGAGATCTAATATCACCTGGACATTCAATGGGTCAATACAAATTCCATGTTTTGAAACCACGAAACCAAGGATTCGACTGGAGATGACACAAAAAATACACTTATATGGATTGATACTAACTTTATAGAACCTAAAATGTAAAAATATATCCCAAAGATGCATTGGATGATAAAAATGATGTTTCGATTGAGTAAGTAAATTGTCAAAATATGGTTGTACAATGTATTTTATGACATGGAAGGCATATTCATCATGCTCTAAAACATGGCACCAAAATTCTTCAATCAGAAAGGGAGTTTTATATATATGAGAATGTTCCCCATGGAGAAATAATTATTGTTTTATGTTGGTTCGTTGAGAGAACGTTTATCTGATTGTAGCCGGAAAATCCATCCATAAATGAAAATATTTCACAACCAACACAATCATCAACAATCTAGTTGATGAACGAGGTCAGATAATTTTATTTGGGACCAACACGACTAATGTCATGGTAACCAACACACATACATGAATTGTTCTCTATTTATTCATGACAAGAAAAAGGATGTAAGCCAAATTAGTTATAGGTATTAGGTAGATGAAACCAACACATATAATTTTTTAAACTTTTTCTTTAGTAGTGAAAACCTTCTTGGGATGGAATGGAAGGAGGCACAACGAAAATGGCTTAGGATATGGATATGCCTTTATTTCATGTACAGTGATGTTTGGATCAATCCCTAGCATCTCTTCATAAGACTGGGAATTATTTCTTTAAATTTTTGGAAAATGGATTTACAAGTCTCGATCTCATCAAGGGAGAAAGATGCACCAATATGTAAGTTCCCGACAATATCAAGTTTGATTGAAATATTGAGAGGAATAGTCTCTTTAATATTCGACAAGTTATTCTTAGAACTGGTACTGTGAAAGGATGCAAAATTGATAGAAATCTCAATGACATTAGGTTGGTAGAGTTCACTAAGATTATCGTAGAAGGAATCAATAAAGGAGGAATTATGATGATGATCTTCCCATGGTGCATCATCTGACATCATGATTTCCATCATGTCCTCATCAGTATAGAATGTATGAGAGAAGGTATTAGAGGATGTTCCATAATATAGGGAATGCTCAACCCAATTGATCGAAGAGAAGACAATAGAATGCACTAAACAAGTCGAATAAATGGTTTGGTAGTCAATCTCAATTGGATTGAGCAACATGCAGTTACCAAATATGTCAATATTAGATGCATATGGAACTATCCAAGGATCATATCGACTAGTACAAGAAGATATCATGTTGTCATGGAAAACTAAATTAGAATTTTTAGAAGAAGGAGGAGGAAGAGAAAAGATTACTGTTGGGCCGGAATTAAGGTATGTTTTCACCCTATCGTTACTTCGAATTGTGATACACTTTTAGGAATTCCTCCTCATCTTAACAATAAAGAATAAGAAGATTTATGAAAATTAGGGCAATTGGGCTAACGACAAAAGGAACGTTTTATAACAGAAATTTGACTTATTATATCTCTAGGTACAGGAAAGCAGAGAAACTGAACCGACATTAAAATAAAGACGACTGACAGATAAAGACTCATGAAATCCCAGTAACTCCTGGAAACCTACAAAAGGCAGAAAGATAGATCCAAGCTCGAGAACCCAAATGACAACCACGAGCAGTGGGTTGTCGTTTGGAAGATACCATCCCACTGCATGAAAACGCCTTTAAAAGGATGAAGGATGAACTAGATAAGGGAGTTGAATAGGAATTTCCTTCTGTAATCAATGTTTCAGAACAGAACTATTCAGTTGTATCCCTATATTATCCTTCAATTTAATAAAGAGTCTTGACATTTTTAACAATCATCTTTTGAGTTTTTCATTTCATTAGAAGTTCTGGTGGTTTGGGCCCAGCCCCTGGGAGTTTCCTCCCCAATTTCTGTGTTGTGTGTTAGTTACAGAATTGATGTCCAGTTATCTAATGCAGTTTGTGAATTACCTTTCCACTCGATAAAATAGAAACACATGAGGTTACAGTTTCTCTTTCATCAGAACAATTTAGCATTCGTGTTTTCTCATTTATAGTAATGCTTTATCATTGTTAGATGTTTTCATTTTCTCCCAACACCTTTATAGTCGCTTTTTGAATCTTAGAGTAATTATTGTTCAATTTTATCTATTTCGAGGAATTAGGTCATTCCCTCAGTACAATAAGGCATCTAATTATTGATTAATTACATAAATATGTGAATTAGTTAGTTTGCAAAGAGAATTCCATTGCAAAAATTATATAATTCATTGTTGATTCAATTCATTCAGATTGTTTTTCAATTCATTTAGGTTGTTGTTCAATTCATTATTATGTTGTTCAATCATAGGTTTCTCTCCTTCTGAGCTAGATATAGTAGTTAGCTTCATTATACCATTTCACTTCTATTTGAGTTGATTGAACTTCGAGAATTAGATAATCCCTTTCATAAGAAATATATAGTAACTATCATTCGATCTCACTTGCATATACTTTGCTTACACTCTTGAAATAAGAAGACATACCCCGAGTCGACAAATGAATGAGGAGCTTAGAGGTTTCCTATAATAAGCCACCTTTGTGAACCGACATTTTTGGTGCCATTTCCGGGGAGAGTGTTAAGAGTGATATCCTTTATTTATCTTTCTTCATTGATGTAAAGAACTGGACATTAAAAATAAGAGGTAAGAACCTGCATACCGACAAGTAAAACACTTTCTCCCTAGCTCGCTTCTCAACAAATTGTGCAAATATTGGTAGAGTAGGTGCTCTTGTTTTATGACTAGGAAGAAAAAGATAGAAACAAATCGAAATCATTCGCAAAAATCCCCAAAATCCAAGGGACCGGTGATCCTTGGAAGAACAACATATATAGATGAAATCATTAAGAAAGCTAAATCCCAGGCATATGTAGCACCCAGAATCATTCCCACTCAAAGTCTAACTACTCTCCCTCGGGCGGCAACCTCACCATCTACATCCCATGCCGAGATTCATAGTGAGGTAAAATGATCTAAAACAAGCCTTCAGACTACTGATCATATAGGTACTGACCCTTCAAGAGAGGGAGGTTCTTGTAACTTATAGGAAGTGGAAGGAGAAACTAGCAGTGCAATACAAATAGAAGCTTCAGAGCCTAAATCCCCTAAAGGAGTGGTCAAGACAAAGATACTCAGTATCCTAGACTAGGGAAGCACTGTAAATTTTCCTCCGCACTCACCTCCCAACCCCCCTAGGATTACTCCTCCAGAACAAGAAATTCCCAAAGATTACTGGCACATATTTAATCAAATGGTAAACAATCAAAACTAGAATCAGAGGTAGACATCAACATTAGAGTACCCCATTGTTGATAATGCTACAAATTCCCCTATGAAATCCATTCCCTTACAAAACATCCTCACCTTTCATGGGTTGACCACGAAAGATCTTGATGCATTCTTATTTGAACTTGATGTCCTATGTAGGGAGTATGACTACACCACCAATCCTCAGAAACTGAAACTATTTCTCTCTACTTTAAAGGGAACAACACTACGCTGGTTCATGGGACTAGGTGGGAGAACCATCAATAACTGGGACCAAATGAAGAATATTTTTCTTAATAAATATAAAGACTATTGCCGGACTTGAGAAATAAAAAATGAAATCTTCAATATGTCTGCAAGGGACAATGAAGCATGAGAAGAATACGTAGAAATATTTCAATACAATTTACAAAGGTCTCCATATACTACACTATCCAAAGACATCTTAAAAGCTACAATGATTAAGGGAATGAAAGAAGAGTGGGTTGAAACACTTAACATAATGGGAAAAGGGTTAATTTCCCAAGAAGAGTATGATGTGATTATTTCCCTGTGTATTAGGTGCTCTCGGGGTAGTACGCATAATAATCCAAGTGAACGTGACTCAATAAAAAAATACCTTAAGCAACCTGGTGGCAACGTAACTAGAGTAGAGTTTGGTAATCTCTTGGAAAATTTTAAAACCGTCATTTTGGGTACTTTGACAACACAGCTTGATTTCTTACAAGCCAAGCAGAAGCAATCTATAGCAGAGAAAAAATTGGCCCTTTTTTTCCCACGCTGTCAGAAGAAGCACAACCAAAGGAAATGTCCCTTAGACATGGTTCAAACCTCTGCCATCTACACTAAGGACCATACCACAGACCATTTCCCTTCACTCCCAGGGCTGACAGCAGTTTACAAGGAAGTAAAGGAAGAGATAGAACCAGTCTACCTAATGAATCAGCGTTGACAATGGTAGGCACGACATGGTATGCCTCAAGATATGCCTTGGTTCTTTTCTTCTCCGCAGTTTAACCAAGAAAACCCTACAACAGCTTGGCATAATCAAAACCCTTTTTGCACTTTCCTGACCCAATTTTTTCCTATACCACCTTGGCCAACACAACCCTCATCAGGGAATAATTTTCCAAGCTTTCCTTGTTCTCCTCCTTATTGGAAAAATGCTCCATATCAAGCCCAGTGGCCAGCATCCCCTTCTCAAACCACTAATGGGCCTCATAATTGTTAGTGAACCCTGGGAATGACCAACCTACCAATAGGAGAGGAGGTACAGAATCAACCTACACTTCCATCTCCATAACCAGTCTAGCACAACCCTCAACCTATCATATGTCCTCAATTACCATCTCAACCCAATCCTAATCCCAATAACATATCTGTTCAGCTAATTCAAATCACAGAAGATCCAAATCCTGACACTAAGCATAGGTAATTCAATGAACTAAGGTTGAGATCAGGACATATTATCTCACCAGCAAAAGTCACGAATTCACCTCAATCCAAACTTGGAACTTCAACGGAACTTAGCCAAGAAAATATAATGGAAACAAATGTAGGACAACAAAAGGAAATGGTTGACCAAGGAAGTTCTGAAGAGCTTAGGGTGTCTCCACATCCATTCCCTAAAAGGTTAACTCTGCCTCGACCAATAGTTTCTCTAGTTTTTGACATCCTGGGGGAGTTAAGAAACCTTTGCATCAAAATTCCTCTTCTCCAGGCCATACAAGACATTCCCATCTACGCAAAAACAATTAAAGAGCTGTGTGGGAAGAAGCAAGTAAAAAATACAAAGGCTTTTCCCATCGTTCATGTGGTAGGGGCATTATCTGACTTATTACTGGGTAAGGAACCGCCCATGAAATATGAGGACCTAGGAAATCCCATAGTAACTGTGCAAATCTTTGGCCTTTCCTTTCCAAACACATTGGTCAACTTAGGGGCAGCCACTAACATCCTAACTACGAGAACCTAGAAAAAGCTATGCATATCAGCTTTAGAACCCATGGCTACATTGTTGAAGCTTGCTGATAGGTCTGTTATCGTACCAGAAGGAATAGTGCAAGACATATTGGTCTTCGTAGACTCATGGGAATACCCAGTTAATTTCTTAGTTATTAATCCAAAGAACAGGATGGAAGGGCACCCGTTGATTCTTGGGCGACCTTGGTTGGAGACAACTGATGCTTACATAGGTTACCGAATAGGCAGGATGACCATCATTAGAGGAGATTCCATAAAAAATATCATTATTTATCCACCTTCCAAACCAAGCTTACCCATGATAAAAATTCACAAGCATCCATATACATATTGGGAGAAAAACATTCATCCACCTCTAACATTAGTGCAAGCTCTTGAATTTAAAGATCAAACTAAGGATGATGTAATCAAAAATTTTATGAGTCATCCACCCATGTCTAGAAATTTAAAATTCCAAATGTTGAAAACAGTCCTTGAAGATGAAGTTCAAGAGGACCCCTTGACAGACCTTGAGGATAGAGATATTCCCACAACCACTGCGTGTAACATCATACCCATTGAGATTGAGCCAGGAAAGATCCTGAATATAAATGGAAATTTGGATGGTAACCAAAAGAAAAGGCTCATAAAATTTCTACAGAAGTATGAAGGGGAATTTTCTTGTGACTACCCAGACATGAAGGGTTTAGATCCTCAGCTATGCACCCATCACATCTATATTGATAAGGAAATATGACCCATTAGATAACCTCAGCAAAGGCTAAACCCACACTTAAAAGATATTTTAAGAGATGAGCTGCAAAGACTGCTAGATGTAAGTTTCATTTATCATATTTCAGAAAGAAAAAGGGTCTCCCCTCTGGTATTCATCCCTAAAAATAATGGGAAATGGAGAATCTGTGTGGATTACAAAGAACTGAATAAAGCAACACAGAAATACCACTTCCCCCTCCCTTTTATTGACCAAGTCCTTGACACACTCGCAGGAAAACGATTCTTTTCATTTCTTGACGGGTTGAGTGGTTCCAATCAAATCCAGATAGCCCTTGAAGCCTAGGATAAGACAACCTTTACCTACCCATGGGGTAATTTTTCTTACAGAGTTTTACCATTTGGGCTATGTAATGCCCCAACAACATTTCAAAGAGTGATAATCAAAATTTTTTCTAACTTAATAAATGAGGGACTTGAAATCTATATGGATGACTTCACCCCATATGGTGAGGACTTTGATCAAGCATTAGAAATGCTAAAAAAGGTGTTGGAGTGATGTATTGCTACTAAGTTATGTTTAAGAAATGAAAAATGTCACATGATGATGACCAAGGGAGTAATCCTAGGTCACTATATCTCTACAACCAGAATACAGGTAGATCCAAAAAAAACAGAGGTAATACTTCTATTAGCCACACCTTGTACACAGACGAAGGTACGCATTTTTTTGGGATATGCAGGATATTATCACAGATTTATAAATAATTTCTCACAAATTTTTGTACCTTTGTATGCATTAACTAGAAATGTTGAACTCCACTAGACTGATAAATGTGACACAGATTTTGCAGATGTAAAGAAACTAGTCTCGACAACACCAATTCTTTGAGGGTCCCTAACTGGAAGCTGCCTTTTCACATCTCTTTAGATGCATCCGACACAACAATAGGGGCATTTCTTCGCCAAGAAGAAGACAAAAAAACCCTATGCTATTTATTATATCAGCAAAAACCTCACTCCTGTCAAATTAAATTATACAGTGAATAAAAAGAAGTTCCTGGCTGTAATTTATGGTATTAATAAATTTAGACATTGTATAACTGGATATCAAGTACTCATGTATACTGATCACTCTGCCATTAGATATTTAGCCAATAAACCAATCACGAATGGGAGAATAACTCGTTGTTTTTTGCTATTGCAGGAATTTGATATAACTATCAAGGACTATCTAGGAAAGGAAAACATGGTTGTAGACTTCCTATCCAAGGTTCAAAAGACAGACAACATGCTAGCAGTCGATGATCAGTTTCCTGACAAACATATGTTTGCGATAGCGGTAAAAACGCCATGGTATGCATATGTGTCAAATTAATTGGCAGCGGGAAAGCTCCCCAGACATTCAACATCAAGAGAACAAAAACTGATTGCACAACGTAGTGCAAGGTTCTCCTGGATTGGTGGATACCTCTTCCATATGAGGACCAACATCCACATACACAGATGCATCAGGGAGGATAAGATCTATGACATCCTGTGGGCTTGCCACGATGAATCTTGTGGTGGCCATTTCACAAATCGCAGAGAGGGGCACAAAGTTTTAAAATAAGGCTATTATTGGCCTATGATTTTCACAGACGTGAAAAAATATGTCCAAGCCTATGATAGCTGCCAAAGAATGGGCCACCTAGGCCAAGCAGAAGAAATGCCACTGCAACCACAATTGGTGATAGAACTATTCGAACGATGGGCACTAGAATTTGTTGGACCATTCAACCCACCATCAAACCATAAAATCTACATATTGGTTGCCACAAATTACATAATGAAATGGGTAGAAGCAGTGGCCTTATCAAGAGCCATGGAAGAATCCGTGATTAAATTTTTTTTTGAGCTATTTGTGTGAAATGGTTTTCCATGGGAAGTGATAACCGATGGGGGGGCACAAATCGTAGGTAATAAAATTATAGCAACCCTAAAAAATCACCATATCATCCATAGAGTTACGTCTCCGTGCCACTCACAGGAAAATGGGCAGGTTGAAAGCACCAACAAATTTTTGGAGGCAATTCTTACCAAAACATTATCAACACATCGTCGAGACTGGGCCACTAGATTACCAGAAGCCTTATGGTCTTATCGCACAACCTGGAGAAACACCATGGGATATGCCCCATATCATCTAGTATTTTTGAGAGAGCCTATTTTCCCTATTGAGTTCGAAATCAAGACTCTAATAACAATCAAGGAGGTTGGGTTGGACTTAGTAGAAGCCCAGGTTAAAATACTCCAACAAATAAATGAGCTAGATGAAATGCGATTACTAGCTCTGCAGCGCACAACGATCATCCAACAACAACGAGCTAAGTGGCATGACAACCTTATCAAGAAAAATATATTTCAAAAAGGAGATTGGGCACTCCTCTATGACTCCAAATTCCAATATTTTCCAAGAAAATTACAAACAAGGTGGTTCGGTCCATATGAAATTTAAGAAGTACACAATAATGGCACACTCACCTTGATCACCATAGATGGGTCTGGTTCTACATTTCGAGTGAATGGGCAAAGAGTGCACCTATATCACAAACCTCTCACAAAGGAATATTTTTTCCAACAGGGACAAAACGATCCCACCATCCAAGTTGTGACAACAGGGGGTGATAACCCCACAACCTCAAGTACATGAGATTTTGATACCGTCATTTCTAAATAATGTATATAATTTCTTTACAATTCTTATTTATTATTTTGTTGTACATTCCTCATGCTCGAAAGTGTATTCTTCTTCTCATCCTCTTTCATTTTTTTCTCTTGCTATTCAAATTCTTCGAACATATGTTTTTCAATCCAATTGAACAGCTGTTGTTTAATCAGATTGAACATCTGTGCTTTTTGTGTTTTTATCTTTTTTTGTTCAAATTATTTGAATGGCTCTTGTTCAATCCAATTGAATATTTTTTGTTCAATTGGATTGAACAACAATGCTTTTTGCATTTTTATCCTTGCTGTTCAAATCCTTTGAACAACTGTTGTTCAATTTAATTAAACAAATGTTGTTCAATTGGATTGAGAAACCATGCTTTTTGCATTTTTGTCCTTGCTGTTCAAATCCTTTGAACGAATGCTGTTCACTTCAAGTGAAGAAATGTTGTTCAATCAGATTGAATAGTCATTTTTTTTTTCTATCCCTATTGTTCAAATCCTTTGAACAACTGTTGTTCAATTGAAGTGAACATCTGTTGTTCAATCAGATTGAATAGTCGTGCTTTTTTGTGTTTCTATATTTTGTTGTTCGAATTCTTTGAACATCTGCTATTCAATTTAATTGAACAGATTCTATTCAATCGGATTGAACAACCATGATATTTGTGTTTTTATCCTTTTCTGTTCAAATTCTTTGAACGGTTGTTGTTCAATCCAATTGAACAGTTGTTTTTCAATCGGATTGAACAGTCATGATTTTTGTGTTTTTATCCTTGCTGTTCAAATTCTTTGAATGGTTGTTGTTCAATTCAATTGAGCAATTGTTGTTTAATTGGATTGAACAACCGTTTTTTTTTTCCTTGATGTTAAATCAGATTGAACAACCTTATTTTTTCATTTTATTCCTTCCTTTGTCAATATCCCCCCCCCCCCCCCTCGATCCACACCCTAGCTATAAAAGGCATCTCTGAGGACGAAGTGGCAGTTGAAGAAAGGAGGGAAGCAGTAAAAACTACCAGTATGATGATTCTTTGACACTATAATCTCTAAACTGGAAGCCAACATTGTACAAATATTAAATGAAAGGCTAAGTCATTCCCAAGTCAATTATGTTTTCATACACTACATGATCTTACGATGGTATATCTTTCTACACTTTCGAGTAGTATTTCCCTCCAATATGAAGAAATAGGAATAAGGAATATTAATTGTATTGGAATTCTTTTTACTTCTCTCACCATCCCTATCTCTTAAGGAGTTAATGAGCCTCCCTTCATGTATAAAGAATAAATATTATGTTTTCATGCAAATTTTTAAGAGAGGATAAGGGGTCTCATCACGAGCTAGCCTACCATGATGATAAGGTTTTAATAAGGGACATGCCCACAATGGCCATCACACCAGGGTAATGACCTTCTCATTTTCTTGAAGGACAGGAGGTCTCATCACGAGCCGGCCTAATCACTCTGTTACAATCCTAGTGAATGACACTATGATTATCTAGCCATTACACCAGCACAATGACATCCTTATAAATAAAAATGCTTATGTTTCAAAAATAAGTACTATGCTTACATTCAAATTTTCAAGAAGGGATAGGGGGTCTCATTACGAGCGAGCCTACCATGTTCATAAGAGCATAGAAAGTGACATGCCCACAATGGCCACCACACTAGGGTAATGATCTTGTCAACTGCTTGAAGGACAAGAGGTCTCATCAGGAGCTGACCTGATCACTTTGCTACAAATCTAGTGAATGGCACTATGGTTATCTGGCTATCATACCAGCATGGTGATATCTCCATAAAATTGGTAGAATAACTACTTTTACATAAGGATCCTGGCTCATTTTTTGGGTTAAAATAGTAATCATGTCAAGGCTATGAACACCTGCTGGTAGAAGTGGCTCTGCTTATGGCATGACAGTATGTCTCAACAATAGCTAATCACTCTTACATATACATTATCTTCAATTTTTCTTCCATAAGCCACTACTCGAATTAGTGATAATTCTAATCTACCACATAAGTAGCTATAATGGAGATATGCTTACATGTTTGAACCTCGGGATGACAGCACCAATCACTACTTATCTCAATATTGCCTCCATCACACTTTATCATTAAAGGAGGACATCATATCATAATAATAGTTATACTATTTTCTCCCCCTCTCCAGTCACTTCCGCACGAGATGCACTTATGGAAAAACTTTCAAATCTGACCTTTACACTGTGTATGCTCATAATTACCCAATTACTCCTCATCCCTTGAAACTTGAAAGCCACGGCATCCTCTATCACGTACAAGCTATGATTATCGAATCCTGACATTCCCCCCATTCGCATTCATGATTGGCCAAATCCCTCTTGTACCTGAGGATGTGGGCGCCCTTACTTCGACGTAGGGGGGGTAATTAGTCATAAATAAGCAAGCATGTGAATTTACTACACAAATCTCATTGAATATGATGATAAAACCAAAGGAGAATCATAATTAAGGTATAAAGTTACTTGCAAAAGGCTACAATATCCCTTTCTCTTACATACAGTATTCATCAGAAACAACAGAGTCAAAAGAGAATACAATCAGAAGGAAAAAATAGCTCAGGAGAGCACACGAGCCATGGGAGGAAATTCTCTCTGGAATGAACCTTCGAAATTCCCGATTTCAGATGAAGCTAGCACTATCCTCCAGCAAGATGGTTGGCTGGCATATTTACAACAATTATAGGGATTTGATACAGAAGTAGCAATTGAGTTTCTACAAAACCTACAAGAGGGACAGACCAGGCTCAGGGGAAAATTTATACTAGTCACAGAAGAAATTATTGCTAGCGTCTCTGGAATACCAGCGGAAGGAGAGAGATGGACAGAGAAACATCTTCTCTTAAGAGAGGAAATTTCAGCATATCAAGATCCGAAAGAGCCATTGGAGTGAAAGGGAAAAGGGATTAACCCCACCTCTCTACATCAACCATGGCAGGAACTAACAACATTCATCCAAAGATTCATTACATGTGATGGATGCCAAGACGTGGTAAAACCTCGTAAACTTAAACTATTAGTTGTGCTTAAACAAAATATTTTAGCTAACTTGCCTGCTTTCTTAAATTCTATATTGCATGACACTGTTGTTCGAATAATAATAGCTAAAAACCCCCAAGCAGTTGTCAGTCACCATGGGCTAATCAAACCAATCACCATACGTGAGTTGGACAAGCAATAGATAGCTTGTGGAAACTTTGTTAAACCTTCCACACAGGTACCTGAGGAAAACCCCGGCGAAACCGAAATTGAGCTGCCCATGATGAACATACCTAGAAGGAAAAGGACCTGTACCTCAACTTTAGAACTAAGGAGGAAAAGGCGGTCCAAAAGACTTCAAGGAACCTTGGACTTCATAGAGGAGGCTGGGCCATCCCGATCACTACCCTAAAGCCCTCAAAACACACCCTTGTAAGAATATGAGAAAGAGATGGCTCGAAACCTAGAGTAAATGAGGGCAGGCCATGAATCTAGAAGCCTATCAGAAGCCAAAGAGCAAGAGTAACCATTAGAAGAATTTGGAACTACCAGTAGTTCTGGTCGCACTGAGGTATTACCCCACCAAGAGAAATCACAGGCTTTTAGGGCTCTGTCCCCTCTCGACAATTATGAGGTAAATAGTGAAGAGCAGGCAACAGGGAGAGCGAAATAAGAAAATCAACCAGGAGACACTATCCCTTTGGAGAAAAACACAAGCATAGAAATAGTTCCTTTGACACCTGAAGGTAAAATTGTCTCTCCCAGCCAGGACCCTTATATAGAAGTAAACTCTGAAGCACAAGTATAAAACACCTTCATAGGAAATCTTGAGGTTGGCAACACCGTTCCTAAAAATGAGGATGCTCCTCCTCCACCACCTGCTTAGATCAGGTCAGGAGAGAATTCAGCTAAAAATAATATAAAGAAACTGAGCAGGACCTCCAAAATATTGAGGAAAATGGTGAAACATGTAAGAAAACAATTGAAAGAGGTAAATAAGGCCTGGAAGCCTAAGAAATAATTTACCACAGCCGAAACTCAAACAAAATTTACCACCAATTTTTTAGATACTGCTGAGGCTAGAATGCAGACGAACCTAGCGGATACTGCTGAGACTAGAATGCAGACAGACCTAGCAAATACTGTTGTGGCTGGGATACAGACTGAATTGGCAAGCACCATTGAGATCGAGGTACAAAAAAATATGGTGGACACTCTTGAAGCCTCTATCCAAACTAGACAAGAATTCACCAATGAAAAGGGAACCCAAATGGAGGAAACCCCTGCCTATGCCGCTCTAGTTGAAAGAGCTGCCAAGAAAAAATGGTATAACGAATTAATATGAACACAGCATGAGTTGGCACAGTGAAAAAAGGAAGTAGTACCAACACAAGAATATCAGGCACTACTAAAAAAATTCAGAAACCTTTCCACCACAGAAGATGAAACATTTTCCAAGCTCATAGAGGAGCAGGAAAAGGTAAAAGAGGCGCAAGACCAGGTGGATCAAGCCAAGAAACAAATCACTACGATTTGTTCTCTATATCTTGATGCACTAACATGCAAGGCACTAGCCACCAACTATGCCCTATTTTTGATGGAACGATATTTACTACTGAAAATCAAGGCCGTTAGTGGAGGGAAGCCCACAACTTTCAAAACCATAGAAGAGTTCGTCCACTACTGCATGATCAATATGAATAGGTCCAACACCTTTTATGTGAACTTTACATGCACAAATTCTTTCTAGAAGAGGTCAGGGACATCAATCCTAGTCCCTTTATAGGAGATGTTCAGTTCCAGGCCTTTCTCTTGTTCGCTAAGAACTAGATTAGGTGGGCCAAAGCCTATAACATCTTCTAAAATAGAGAACATGGCCTAGACATGTGGGTCAGAGGAGATCCTACTAAACCTCTGCAGATGTTCATCCAACACAAGAATTTCATGTGAAGAAAGGGTGTAAGGACCAAGCTGGGACCCATCCATAAAGACATTATAGAAAATGAATTCGAATATTTTGGATACATTGAGGAAGTAGCCTTGGCAGCAGCCAAAAAAATATGGATGGCCTCCACAAATAATGTAAATAATAGTGAGCCATTTGGCTACTGAAACTTCAAAGAAGCCGCCTCCAGATTCCTCTCGTATAGTAACCTAGTCTTTAGCATTGGTCCTACATGGTTAGGGTGTAGATATAGATTCCCTCTTATCTGGTAGCCCCCTGAGGGCTACGATCGTGACTACGAATTGCCAAAAGGTCACAGAAACACTAAATTTGCAATAATTAGACAGAAACAGGGTTTCAGAGCATACAAATAAGAATTCTACCCTGCCTACTCCTTAACACAATTGCATCTCAACCATTTGTTTGCACGGGGACCTGCAAATAGGTAAGAAGGGGAATATGTTGGGCTAGAATTAAAGTTTTTTTTTACCCTATGATTACTTCGAATTTTGATACACTTTAAAAAATTTTCCTCATCTTAACAATAAATAATAAGAAGTAAAGGGCTCGAAAGTATCTCATGAGCTCTGCTAGGGTTTTCCGCTTCTGGCCGAAACCCTAACCACACTGCAACCTGCTGTATTGTGTCAGCACTTGTCAGGCTACTAGGAGAGGCTCTGCAAACAAGCATGGTGACGGCAACGGGGGCAGGCAGTAAGCCTCCCCCTGAAATAGACAAAGATCTCGATGGGACACCTAATCAAATTGAAACAACAACAGGAGAAAAGCTATAGGCTAATGTGCCTCAGACGCCGACCTCTGAGAAACAAACAGACGCGCAGCCTGTCACTTCATCCACATGTAAGCCAATAGCTCCAGATAGACCCAAAATTGATTTTCGAAGTCACTGAAACAATGCCAGAATCCAATATATGAGAGATCATGCTCTCATTGGAAAATTTATTGGCTTTTGGCCAACAGAAAAAGCGCTACAGGGTTGGATTGCTTCCAAATGGAAGCCAAAAGGCCATGTTACTCCGCAACTTGGTCCGAAAGGCTTCTTCATAGCCATTTTTAACTGCATTGAGGACAAAAATAAGGTAATGGATGGAGGTCCATACTTTTCAATTCGGTAGGGCTATATCTCAGAAACTGGGTTGAAAGATTCAACCCAGATCAGGAAAATTTCAATTGGGCACCTGTATGGACTCGTCTATACTCTCTGCCTCTTGAATACTGGGATGAGGAGTCACTTCAGGAGATTGGAAGAGGGTTGGGAGAGTTCATAAAGATAGCTAAAGAGACCAAGCTTCGAAGATACACCTCCTATGCAAGAATATGTGTCTACATGCATCTGGATAAAGCTTTGCCAGACGCGGTAAGTCTTTTCCATGATGATTTCGAGTGGATACAACCTCTTGACTATGAACATGTTCCATTTCACTGCAGGAGGTGCCATGCCCATGGAAATCTATTCAGAGATTTCCCCCTTAACTCTCAATCTCAGAATAAAGCAGCTGAAGACAATGCGGAAGAAGATGGGTTTACCAAAGTTACCACTAGAAGGAGAAACTCCAAGAAATCCTCCTCTTCTGTGAAAAAACCTAGTTCTCAAGCCAATACCCCCTCCACCAGCAATAGCTTTGCCATCCTTGCTCAGTCTGATCATCAGAATGAAACCATCCAGCCCTCCCTCCATTCCTCTGACCCTTCCACCAATCCTTTGAATTTTCCCAACCCTCAAACCCCTACAACTACCCAAACAATATCGCAAGCTGATACTCCCTCAGGATCTGATCCTCCTTCGGAAGAAAAGCAAGTGACCTGGAACCCTAACCTAATGGATCTGGATGGGCCGCAATCCAGCTCTAGCCCTGCCAATAAGGAAGCTCTGGAAAATATTCAGCTCACCCTCATGGATGAAGACTCAGAAAGCTTTGACCTTGGTGAATTAGATTTATTGGGATTAGAAGACGCTTGCAGATGAAAATAATTTGATAAAATTAATCCGAGTCAGATTGAATCACTTGAAGCAGCCCTATCTAAGGTTCAGCAGCAAAAGACACTAGGCATCCATCTAGGAAGCCATTGGGACAGCTTGAAAGTTATTAAAGAAACCAAGAAGCGAGGTCGAAAGCCAGATTGGTAATGCACCATTGCTCTGGGAGAGATATTGGTGGATTCAGGGCATTATCCCAAGTTAACACGGTTTTTTAAATCACTCGCAGGCAGTTCCCCATGAAGCTATTCTCTTGGAATGTGAGAGGGCTCAACAGCCCTAGAAAGTTTAGGATGATTAAGAACATGATTCAGAAATAAAGGCCCCAAATCCTCTTTCTACAGGAAACAAAATGCAACAGTGAAATGCTTGGCTCAATCCTTTCAAAAGCGTGGCCCAGCAATAGCTCGGTGGCAGTAGATGCTTCAGGCTTCTCAGGAGGACTAGCGGTTTCTTGGGACACTCAGAATATAATGCTCGCAGACTTCCATGCGGCGCACAACCTTATTCAAGCAAATTTCCATCATATAGGGACTAACATACATGGGCATCTCTCTAATGTATATTTTCCTCAGAATCAGGTGAGTAAAATGGAGCTTTTAAATACTCTGGAACTTTTAAACTCCAATAGAACACATCCCCTGTGGCTCACTGCAGGAGACTTCAATATGATAACCAAAATGGAGGAAAAAACCGATGGACGATCCATACTAGACCCAGAATGTTCATTTTTTTAAAACTTCATCAACTCTAATTAGCTTATAGACATTCCTTTTTCTAATGGCATTTTCACCTAGAACAATAGAAGGGCGGGAATCCAGTAGATTGCATCAAAAATTGACAGATTCCTCATTTCGGATAATGCCATCCATGTAGGAGGAGACATCACAGCCTCTATACTTCCTTTAAATGGATCGGACCACTGGCCTATACTCCTTCAATGGCAAGATATAGGATCACAACTAAAGCGCCCTTTTAAATTTGAAGCTTTTTGGCTCACGCATCCAACCTTCAAGGAAATGGTTCATGCTGTGTGGAAAATTTATGCCCCACCAAAAGGTTCTAAAATGTATCAGTTTCAAAAGAAACTTAAATACCTCAAAATGCACATCAAAGACTAGAATCAGACAGTCTTTGGAAACATATTTCAGGAGAAAAATATCCTTGAGCAGAAAATGGTTGAAGTACAACAGGAAATAATCAATAAAGGAAGATCTGAAATTCTTGCCACCAAGGAACAAGATCTACAGAAGCAGCTAGAAGACAGATACAAACAAGAGGAAATCCTCTGGAGGCAGAAATCAAGAATACGTTGGCTGAGGGAAGGAGAAAGAAATACCAAATTATTTTATAACTCTACTGTTCAAAGAAGAATGCAAAATAGAATCAGCCATATCACCAATGAACAAGGGGAACGAATGGAGAAGCATGAAGAAATGGAAAAGGAGCTCTTGAATTACTTCAATGGAATCCAACAAGAGCCTCAGTTTAATAGGCAGCAGGCTATAGATAAAATCACACAGCTGATCCATAAATTGATCACTGATGAGCATAATAGAATGCTATTGTGCCTAGTCTCACTTCAGGAAGTAGATTACGCTGTGGCACAGCTCAAGGATGGCAAGGCGCCAGGCCCGGATGGATTTACCTCAAAAAAATTTCATCACTTCTGGGATCTCATCAAACATGAAGTCTGGCAGCTTGTCGAGGAATCTCAAACCATGCATTGGCTCCTACCCTCTATCAATGCGACCTTCATCGCACTGATTCCGAAGGAGGAACAACCAAGCACGCCAAAAAAATTCAGGCCCATTGCTCTTTGCAATGTGATTTATAAGGTCATCTCCAATGTTGTAGCCAACAGACTTAAACCTCTCCTGCCGCTTCTTATCTCGCCTGAGCAGACAGGCTATGTGGAAGGTCGATAAATACTGGACAGTATAATTTTAACTCATGAGATCATTCACTCCTTAAACATTTGCAAGAAGCCAGGTATGCTCCTAAAAATCGATCTCTCTAAGGCTTTTGACAGATTGAATTGGAATTATATTCAACAGATTCTCAACGCATTTGGCTTTGACCAAATGTGGATAAGATGGATAATGAACCTTATTTCTTCCACCTTTTTCTCCGTCCACGTTAATGGAATCCCCTCTCCCCCTTTCTCTCCCTCCAGAGGTATTAGACAAGGAGACCCTCTCTCCCCCTTCCTCTTTGTCCTTATGGCTGAGGGACTTGGCAAATTAATTCACAATGGAGTCAATACGCATCTTCTAAGAGGATTCTCCCTTCATGGATCCCCTGCCTCCACCCACCAACAATTCGTGGATGATAACATACTTTTCGGCCACCCTTTTGTCCAAGAAGCTCGCTCTTTCAAAGCCATTTTAAATCTTTTCTCAACATCCTCTGGTCTCTCCATTAATGAATCCAAATCTCAAATTTTCTTCTTCAACACGCCTCCCTTGACTCAAGCCAATATTGCCCGGATCCTCGGCTTCACTATTGCATCTCTCCCAGACAAATACCTGGGCGCCCCTCTTATAGACTCTGCTATCAAGAACGCATCCTGGAACCTTCTCCTTGATAAACTTGAATCCCAACTATCCTCCTGGACCTTAAGAGCCCTCAACATGGCCAGCAGACTCACTCTCATCAAAGCTATGTTGCAATCCATGCCTCTCTATCTCTTTTCTATGCTGGCTACCCCAAAATGGGTCCTTAAATAGATTAAAGCCCTACAAAGGAATTTCCTTTGGGGATCTTTCGGTCGGAAGAGAAAATGGGCCTTGGTTAATCGGGACACAATTTGCACACCTAAGGAAGTAGGAGGTCTTGGCGTCAGGAACCCGATACACAGCAATGAAGTCATGGGAGCATGCATATGGTGGAAATGGATTTCAAATCCACATATGCCTTGGGCTAAATTGTGGACAGTAAAATATGCCAATAACAGGTCTCCTAAAGATTTTATATTACTAACACCTGAAAGCACATGTTCTCTAGTCTGGAATGCAGCAAAGAAACACTATTCGCTCATTCAGAAGCATAGTTTTTGGGAGATCCGTAATGGAAACTCTGCTAGGTTTTGGACTGATGTGTGGCAACAAAATCCTCAACTTCTTGAGACCTTCTCTCACACCATTCTAGGCAACAACAACGCGACAATGGAAGACAAGATTTGTCAATTCTGGCTACCTTCTCACTGCAACGAATTCAGACAATGGAAATCCTCTTCCCTCATATCTCCTCAAGCTCAAGCTCATGAATGGGAAACTCTCAGTCTCGAGCTTCAAAGAAGGAAGATCAGATATTCGGAGGACCCTGACATTCTCAGATGGGGATATACAACGAAAGGTATGTACTCTACGAAGGAAGCTTATTCTCTAATGCACCCCACGCCCCTTCCTCGGGACCCTATTTGGCAAATGATATGGGCCCCAAACATATGGCCAAAGATCTCCACTTTCATATGGCTCCTCAGTCACAAACACATCCTCACCTGGGAAAATTTAATCAAAAGGGGCTTCATAGGACCATCCAAATGTCTCAATTCTAATAAAAGCAATGAAGATATCCAGCATCTCATGATGAATTTCTCTCTTGCCAATACCTTATGGGAGAATTTTTTTTTTCGTTGCCAACGAAACAGACCCTCTGGAGACATAACCAATATTCTCCGGATCTGGCCTAAGCGTCCTTACAATTCTTCCCTACTCAACTCTCTTTGGCAGCTCCTGCCTGATATTATTTTCTGGTCTCTGTGGAAGGAACGAAACAAATGCATATTCAAAAATCAATCCTCATCTCTGGATTCCATTTGGGACACCATTTTCCATAATCTACAGGAATCCCTTGCTCTCCATTCCTGGCAAGAAGAATATTTTCCTAAGCAGCCGAAAGAGATTGCCATTTGGCAAAACTGGAATCTCAAAATTGAGCCAATCACCACCCTCAAGAAACGGTCAGCTCCTGAAACTCCCCTAAACTGGTCTCCTCCACCTCCCAGGATGTTCAAATTAAATTTTGATGGAGCTTCAAGAGGAAACCCCGGGAAAGCTGGCCTTGGAGGCATTTTTAGAGACTCTGAAGGAGAAATGCAAATCACCTACTATGGATCAATAGGGAGGGATACCAATAACTTGGTTGAGTTAGAAGGACTCTAGAAAGGGCTTAGCCTCATCCATCACTACAATTTATTTCCTATTATCATAGAAGGAGATTCTCAGATACTCATTAATATGGTCAATCAGATCCTCTGGGGTACCAACACAGCAAAGGCAGCAAACAGTTGGAGGTTGGCCGCTAGGATTGATCAGATAGGCAACTGGCTAAACAACAACAGGGCAGTCTCGTTTACTCATGTTAAATGAGAAGGCAATAAAGTTGCTGACCTCTTGGCTAATTTTGGTGCTGATAGTACCAATATTCTCATTCATGGTCCCCTTAATACCATCCATAAAAGTGAAATGTTACAAAACTGCACTATGCTGGTGCACAAGGATCACTCGGATGCGGGTGAATGTCAGATATAATGGGATGCCGATTCCTGCGTGCCTCCCAAAGAAGCTTGTGTGGGGTGGCATTTATATGTTCATTAATCCAGCTCGGGGCGTCATTAATCCAGGGCAGATATTCATTCACACCGCCATGGGCATTCATTTTATTGTGGCTTCTATTCCAGAGAGTTCGACTAGCAGTGAAAGAAGTGTCGCTCCTCGGCTTCCTCTCAATAGTGCTTGCCCTCAAGGCTATGATGAACCTTGCATCTGCACTCCTACAGGCTGGCGTATCACTTCGCTAGCTTTTTCTGAACTGTTGCTTGGGGTGCATGTTTCGCAGAGCCTCTATTGTAGATTCAATTCTCCTAGGACTCGCACTGAGGCATTCAGTGGCGACAACTCTACACTTGAAATTCAGACGACTGCTCTCCCTCACGAATTTTTCTATCACGGTGTTTTTGTGCATATTTCCTGTCCCTTTCAGTATTCTTGTTCTCTTCCCGTCTCTGCAACCATGCCTTGCATTCGTCACAGAATGCGGAGTAGGCGCGACTCTAGCCGAGGGCGGGCAACGAGTCAGCGACCCCACTCCAGCACTATCTCAGGGTCTTCTTCTGATGAAGAGACTCATGCTCGACCCTGGGATTTAAGTCATGAAAGAAGTTGCAGGTGTCATTATGCCTCGACTCCTTCATCTCAGCCAATTCCTTCCCCCATTTGCTGACCCTCATAGCGCTGATCTTCCTTCCGCTCCCCATGGACCTGATCGCCCTCCCATCTGCCTCACTTCTCAGCATGCTGAGCCTCGTTTCGAATGCTCTCATAATCATCCTATTGTCACAGCATACATAACTATTACTCTTAAAGAAGAGGCTCCTTTGCACGCTCCTTCCCCTGAAACTTCCCCTCTGTCCCCTCCTGCTTCAAGCCCGCCCAGATGCTCAGGTTCGTCTACAGGCACAACCCATCATGAAGAAGACGCATCGTGGGCGATGGATGAAGACATAGACTTGGGTGGCACTCTCCAAGGTGACCAGGAGGACTGGGCAGATGAATTCGCCTGTAGAGTGGTGGAAGAACCTCAATCTCCAACGCATGATCAGTAATAATCTCAGCGCATAGCTCCTTTTGATTTTTTTGCCCAACTACTACAAGTTTTTTTTGTCTCTTTGTCGCAATCCGCAGTTGGAAAGGCTAATAGCTAATCTCAATTTATTTTTCCTTGTTAAGTACTCTTGCTTAAAATGCAGGCCGGTTTCCCCCTCAAGGGCGACCAAACTAATCTTTACAAGACTGGTTTCCCAACTTGGGCAGTTTGGAATTTTTCGGTTTAGCATGGTTATCAAGCCCAGTGGTCAGGCTCACACAACTGAAACTGTGGCAGTTTTGTAACAATACCTCTTATACATAATAGAATTAGTCTTATTTAGAAAAAAAAAATTAACAATAAATAATAAGAAGATTTATGAAAATTAGGAAAATTTTGTAATATAAATTTTATTTATTTTATCTCTGTGTACAGGAAAGCAGAGCAACTAAACTGACGTTAAAAGAAATATGGCTGAGAGACAGAGACTCACGGAATCTCAGTATATCCCAGAAACTGACAAAAGGCATAAAGATAGATCCAAGCTCGAGAACCCAAATGACAGCCACGAGCAGCGGGCTATCATTTGGAAAATACCATCCCACTTCATGAAAATGCCTTTAAAAGTACCAAGGATGAAATAGGTAAGGCAGTTGAATAGGAATTTCCTTCTGTAATCAACGTATCAGGACATAACTGTTCAGTTGTATCCATGTATTATCCTTCAATTTAATAAAGAGTCTTGATGTTTTGAATAATCATCTTTTGATTTTTTCATTGTGTTAGAACTTATGGTGGTTTGGGCCCAGCCCCTGGGAGTTTCCTCGCAAATTTTCGTGTTGTGCGTTAGTTACAGAATTGATAACCAGTTATCTGATGTAGTTTGTGAATTACCTTTCCACTCGATAAAATAGAAATGCATGAGGTTACAATTTCTCTTTCATCAGAATAGTTTAACATTCATGCTTTCTGGTTTATAGTAATTCTTTATCGCTATTAGAGTTTTTCATTTTCTCCCAATGCCTTTATAGTCACTTTATGAATATTATACTGATTAGTGTTCAATGTTATCTATTTCTAATAATTATATCATTCCCTCAGCATATTAAGGCATCCAATTGTTGATTAACTACAAAAATATGTCAATTAGTTAGTTTGCAAAGAGAATTCCATTGCAAAAATTATATAAGTAATTTCTGATTCAATTCATTCAGATTGTTGTTCAATTCATTAATATTGTTGTTCAATTCATTCATATTGTTGTTCAATTCATCATTATATTTTTCACTCATAGGTTTTTGTCCTTCTCAGCTAGACAGAGTAGTTATCAGCATTATACCATTTCACTTCTCTTTGAGTTGATTGAACTTCAAGAATTAGATAATCCCTTTCATAAGAAATATTGGGTAACTATCGTTCGATCTCACTTGCATATATTGTGCTTAAACTCTTGAAATAAGAAGACTTACCCTGGGTTAACAAATGAATGAGGAGCTTAGAGGTTATCTATAATAAGCCACCTTTGTGAACCAACAATTACCATGAAGGAATAATCCTTAATAAATCCCACCCTGAAATGTAGATATGGTTGTGGGGTTTATCGAACAAGGTGGACACTTCCAATAAATTGAGAATTAGTGGTGAAGAAGTGAGCTGATCAATGGCTACTATACTGTCCTTATGAGGGAATGCAATTACTATGAAATATGTCGAAATAAAAAATATGTACCGTAAGCCCACGGATGACCCAATAGAATATTATAGTCTAATGGCTCGTTGATATATTAAACTTCTACTGATACAATATTTTTTCCTAATTCAACTTGTAACGAGTTCCATATTCCACAAGGTTTAAAGCCTCTTTTTTCAAAACAATTTAGGGTGGTAGGTGATGGATTTAATTGGGAAGAACCAATATCCTTCTAGAAATGAAGTGACATGATACATGTTGAACAACCTTCATCCACAATGGAATGATGGATATTGTTATCATGAAATACAACCTGAATCTTGAAATTTAATTGTGCCAGAAGTTGAGGCGTATGATTCTCATGGTTAAAAACTCCAAGGTTCGAATATGAGGGATCTATACATCAAATTGGAAAAAGAAAATCCTTTTTATAGGAGGGGTAATTTTTCAACACCTCAAGAGTTTACATAGCTGAAGGAGTTTGAGTGAGATACCCAACTATGTTATAATTATGAGTATCCCTTGCATGAGGGTTGAGTGTAAATTTATGGACAACATCTTTCAAGTCTTAATGGTCAATTCGGTTGGAAGCACATTTGGAGTATGATTGAATGGAGAAATGGTAGAAATAGCAGGTTGATCGGTAGCCTAAATTTTAGAGGGATTCACATTACCATAGTATTTATTCTTTATGGCCACCATAACATCATTTTTTAGCTTACAAGAGGAAAGCATCAAGACCGAGTTAAAGGAAGAATGGTCTAGGGTAACCATATTAGTCTCCTGATTCGAAAACAGATTTGTCAACACAACGGGTGTATCATATGACATAAGGAACTTGTTGAATTTCACCTGATGTAGACAGTCATGAGTGAAGTGCTCATCATTACAAATCATACATGGATAATGAGGTTTTCTCTTATCTTTAGATGACTCACTATTTTGTTTATTCTATGAAGGATTATATTTCCTCTTTATAAATTTTCATTTCTTCTTACTTCATGGTTGCTGGTATTTTCCTTTGGAGGATTAAACAAAATTTATATTATAAGTACAATATGCATGAGTAGAGGAAAGATGGTTTTGGGTAGCCACAACAAGAGTTGATCCATATGGTTTACTCAATGATTGTTGGCTAGAATAACTAATCACGACATCAATAACATGTGATTCTTTACTGGGAGGTTTAGGAACAATATTGGAAGTTTGTTGAGCATTTGGAATTTTATCATAGAGTGTGATAGATTGGGTATAAATAAGATCCAAATACTTGGAACGAGGAATTACCTTCTCTTCGGTCATGACTCCACCCTTAGTGATGTCTTTTGTTATTGATGGTAACAAATACTTGATAAACCATTCAATGAACAGTTTCTCACGAACAAATGTTTTAACCAACTGACATAATCGTCACCACTCATGACTATGGTCAAAGATATTAGTAAAATCAGATTTTTTGAAATTATTTAAAATTTTAGCTCTAGTTTCATATGAAACGGGTAACCGAAAATGCGTTAGGAATGTGGTAGTTAAGGCGTTGAAATTATGAAACGAATATCCTGGTAGTTCCATATACAATTTTGTTGTCGTACTGGTAAGTGTGTGCTGGAAAAGGTGTAAATGAATAAAGTCATCATTGAGAGAGTTCGAAGAACAACACAAATGATAAGTCATGTCATGTGTAGATGGATCTTCTCTATGTTTTCCATTGCTTTTAGGGATATCCTTGGGAAATTTGATCATAATAACTGGCCACCAAGGAAAATGGGAAATGGGATCATTGGTAAGCTAGGTCAAACCTTGCAATCCAGGAGTTACTACAAATGGAAAATTCCTATTAAATTTCAGTGGAGGATATCCTAGACAAGCTCGGATGGGTTGAGAAATGAGTAGTTGTGATCTATGATAGGGAGGATTCTGGTAACTGGGATACACATAACCTTGCTACCTACTACTAAGATAACCTTGTAAATTTTGAAATGGTCAGGTTTGAATTTGTTGACTTTGGTAAGGTATTTTTTGACCTTGGTAAGGTACCTTCTGACCTTGATAAGGTACTCCTTGATACAATTGATACAATTTTCCTGTGGTATTTTAAATCATCCCAATATAAGGCTACCTAGCTTGCGTCTGTGTCATACCATATACAGGGTGACCTATTTGGATTTGAGGAATCACCTATCCAATTGGTGAAGACTATAAGATACCTTGAAGAGGTTGGGTAAGTGGGATTTGAGAGGCTCTATATATCGATAGGAGAGGTTGATTTAAATGTGCATCCTATAAATGTTGAATAAAATGAACTTGATTTTGAACAGTATGAGATATAGTTTGACTAGTAGGAATTTGAGATGAAGATGGAATAGGTTGAGAAGGTTGAACTTGATTCAGAAGTGGGCTAGGTTGTATGAGCATAGTAGGTTGCCAAGAATTAAAAACCATTCCTAAATGTGGAGGAATCTGATGAGGCTGAGCACTAATTTGTGATATTTGATTATGATATGGAAATGTTCCCCAAACATGTTTCCTCCCTACTGATAGGGGAAGGGAATACGAAGGGAATACATAGGCAAATTACCCTAAGGAGGAGTGTGCCCAACATAAGATGAATTGTCTTATTGTAAGTATCCATATCCACTGGCATATGAGCCAATTTGTTATGAAACCAGCTCAAAAGATAGAAGAAAAGAGAGATGAATGCCTTAGAAATAACCCACTTCAAGGGGGAAACCTAATTTACAATATATAAATGAAAAATTGTTGGATGATACAACTTAAAAAAACTCCTTATATATATATAGGAGTCCATGGGGTCACAATATAATCCTAGTCGACCTAGGAATAATAATGTAATGGCACAATAATACCAATATTGGGGTTATCGGGGTACAACAATAACAATAAGGGGGTTACACTAACAACAATAAGGGAGTATACTAGTAATATAGGGACCTAACATACCCCTCTCCTTCAAAAAAAAATTTTCCTCAACACTTGATTATTTCCAGATGATTTTGCATAAAATTATCATCCTCCCATGTAGAATCTTCAGTGGGTAGGTTCTTGCACTTGATGAGATACTCTGAAATTGATCGATTTCTTAGTTATCGATTTCTTGTTTCCGTGACTTCTTTAGGTTCCAATATGATTTTTCCTTCCTCATCAAGTTCTAGCAATATTGTTTGAACTGGAATTTTTCCCCTATAACCTTATTTAAACATGAAACATGGAAAATTGGATGCACTCGTGAAGAAGCAGGAAGCTTGAATTTATATGCCATACTACCAATCTTCTGCAACACCTTGTAAGGAACATAGTACTTTGCTAATAAGTTATTATCCTTCTTATTTTTCTTGCAGTACATTTGTTTGTATGGTTGTAACCATGAAAATACCGAGTCTCCTACATCAAAACTTCTCTCGCTGTGATGTTGATATGCTTGTTGTTTCATTCGATTTTGTGCCAAATTTAGGTTATCCTTTAAGAGTTGGAGAACTTCTTATTGATGGTTGATGTAATATTCCACTGCTTGAAAATTAGAATTTTCTCTTAAATAAGATGTGATGGATGGTGGATGATGTCCATAAAGTGCCATAAATGGGGTCATTTTTGCTGCAGTATGGAAGGAAGTGTTATACCACCATTCAGCGAGAGGTAACCACTCGACCCATTGTGTTTGCTTATTGTATACAAAACAACGAAGATATCCTTCCAAACATTTATTCACTATCTCATTTTACCATCATATTGAGGAAGATAAGATGAGATATGAGCTAGTTGAGTACCCAAACAAGAAAATAATTCCTTCCAAAATGTTCCAGTAAAAATGGGATCTCTGTCACTTACAATAATATTTGGATTTCCAATGTATATTTTCAATTGATTCCATAAATTCATTAGCAATTGTACTTAATTTAAATGGATGAGATAATGCAAAAAAGTGTGCATACTAGGTAATTATATCAACTACCACCATGATGACACTCTTTCCTTCGGACTAAGGTAAACCTGTGATAAAATCCATTGAAATATCCTCCCAACGTTGACTTGGAATGGATAAATGTTGTAGAATACTTGGGGTATTAATTGTGTCAACTTTATTTTGTTGGCAAACCAAACATTTCGAAACGAAATTTTGAATATCAGATTTAAGGTCATCCCAGAAAATTCTTTCCTCACCCTGTGGTAAGTTTTAAAAAGTCATGAGTGTCCTCCTAAAGGAGAAGTGTGCAATTACAAAAGAATATTTTTTTTAGTTGGGAATTCTTGCAAATATATAAGTGATCTTTGTACCATAAGGAATCATTTTTCCAACTAAATGTATCATATGTATTAGGTTCTTGCTAAAACATTTGAATGAGTGTCCACAATTCTTCGTCCTTCTTCCATTCATCCCTTGCTTCAGTTATCCAATCTGGTTGGATAATAGAAATTGCACAAAAGAATGTTTCCACCTCTTCATATTTTCTTGAGAGTGCATCTACAACAACATTCAACTTCCCTTCCTTGTAAATGATATGAAAGCCATAACCCAACATCTTTGTGACCCATTTTTGCTGCTCTTCTAAAGATAGTCTCTGCAACAAATTTTTTTTAAGACTATCATGATCAGTTCTAACCTTGAAGTGTCCTCCCATTAAATAAGGTTGCCATTTCTTAAGTGCATGTAGTATTGCCAATATTTCCTTCTCATAAATAGCTTTCTGTAAATACTTTCCTTTGATCAGACGAGTTTAAAAAGCAATGGGTCTTCCTTCTTACATTAAAACAACACCAATTCGATTTCCTGAGGCATCACATTCCATAATAAAGGTTTTTGTGATGTCTAGCGTAGCTAAGTCTGGTGCTTGGAACATTTCCTCTTTAATATGTTCAAAGGCCTTAGTTGCTTCAGGAGTCCATGAAAATTTATCCTTCTTCAATAATTTTTTTATAGGTGCTACTATTCTCCCATAATTCTTAACAAACTTGCGATAATACCTTATTAACTCGATAAATCCTCGCAACTACTTTATGGTTGTGGGAAATTTCTATTCCTTAATGGATTTAATTTTGTTAAGGTCTACCTTAACACCCTCATGAGATATAATATGACCCAAATATTCCACCTCTTGTACTCCAAAAAAAAATTTGGATTTTTTTTCATATAATTGTTTCTCCTCCAATAGTTTGAGCACCCTTTCAACATGTTGAATAGGATCCTTCCAGGACCTGCTATAGATTAGTATGCAATCAAAAAATACTAGCACAAATTTTCTACGGAAGGGTTTGAAAATGGAATCATCAACCCTTGAAATGTAGAAGGTGCATTGGTAAGGCCAAAAGGCATGACCAAAAATTCATAATGACCCTCATGAGTTTGAAATCACGTTTTTGGAATATCTTCAGTATTCATTGTAATTTGATGATATCCAGAATGAAGATCCAAATTGGTAAAATAATTGCTCCATGTAATTCATCCAATAATTCATCAATCACAGGAATGTGAAATTTATCTTTAATAGTGATATTATTGAGCTCCCTATAATTTGAACACATGAGCCATGATCCATCCTTATTTTGCACTAATACTACTAGAGTAGAGAAATAAATTTGACTAGGTTGAATTATACTAGCCTCTAACATTTCTACAATCATACGTTCAATTTCACTCTTTTGGACATAAGGTTATCTGTAAGGCCTGATGTTTGGAGGAACACTTCCTGGAATCAAATGAATAACATGATCATGATCACGAATAGGTGGGAGTCCTTTGGGAGTTTCAAACACCTTGGAATGATTGTCCAAGACATTTTGGATATCTGGCCCAAATAGATGATTTTGATGTTGGAAATTCTAGTGAGCATAATTGTGAAATTATGCGTCGTTGTTCTTTCTTCAAAAGATTTTTCATGATATTAGAGCTTTTTATATTTCACTGCTTCCCTGTAATAACCCTTAATTTGGTTTCCTTTCCTTCTGAAAAAAAAAATTCAAGAAAATTTCTTGAAAATTAAAAGCTACATCCCCAAAGATTGTAACCATTGTACTCCTAGTACAACATCATCACCTCCCATGGCAATGGAAAGCATTGGAATATTCAATACATATTCCCCCATGGATAGCTTGACATTATGGAATTTTCCAGAGAAATTTATAGTTCTTCCATTTGCAACCATCTCTTGACATTTTGGTGCTGGGTATAGGAAACAATTCAATTCCTTGGCTACCTTACAATGAATAAGATTATGGGTACTAACCGAATCAATAAACATTATTACCTTTTTTCTTCTTGATATGTGCTTCTACCTTGAGATTTTTCGGAGTGGTAATTCCTACCAATGCATTACATGATATGATCTTACTCATTTCTTCTTCTTCTAGGGTTACTTCGTAGTGTATATCCTCCTCTTTTGAAGTTTCTTGTTCATTTTCTTCCTCCTCTTCAAAATCTATGTAAAATAATTTCTTCTTAGCACAATTATGACCTTTAGTGTATTTTCTATCACAACTGTAGCAAAGCCCTTTTTCTCTTTTTCCTTCCAATTTTTGTGGTGTCAACCTTGTAGGTTGTGGAAGTCTAGGAGTAGCAACACTTCCATCTTTATATATGTGAGTGGTAGGCTTCCTTGTCGCCATAATTTTACATTCATTTTTTCTTGCCAACTTGAATGCCTTCTCCAATGAATTAGGTTCTCAAAAACGAACTTCATGTTGGATGTTATCCTTTAAAGTCCCTATGAAGACATCAATTCTATGTTCCTCTTGAATATCAGTTACCCTTATATTAAATTTTTGGAAGTCCTGAATGTGCTCCACCACTGAGCCCTTTTGTTTGAGATTTATCAATTGGCTAAAGAAGGTGTTTCTCTTTGTATCCTCATAATGTGCTATCATTTGCTCCATAAAAATTGACCGAGTGACAACTTATTTCGGGCACAAAGCCATCCATACGATAGAAATGTTTTTTTTTCTAAATGTAAAGTTGCAATGGGTACCTTTTGTGTGTTTTGCACATTATTGAGATCAAAATATTGCTCCATCAGTAGTGTTCATGTTACGGGATCCTTGCCATCAAAATTCCTCATATCCATCCTTGGAATATGGTGGTTCTTCCATCCACCATTAGAGTTTATGAAATCACGATTAACATTTATTTTTTTCTCATCATGAGTTTCCTCTACTATCTTATCGCCATTAGGAAACATTTCTTGTATCACCTTTGTCAAACCTTCCATGTTTTCTTTTAGATCATTCTTCATGTTTTCCATGTTGTCTTTCATTTTTTCTTCCATTCCATCCATCTTAGATTCCATGCCAGCTTCCAAGCCATCCATCTTAGCTTCCATGCCTTTCTTCAAAAACTTCCATTTCATTTTTTATTTCTCTTTGCGAGGGCGAAATTTGGTGCAATTTCTCTTGTAATTTTGATATGTCATATTGCACTTATTCATCTTCACGAGTCATAATAGAGCCTTGTGAAAGCTTAATGGGTGTTGAATTCTTTTTAGGATGACATTTTAGCACCCAATACTGATATCTATTCTTTTTTTTTCTTTTGAGGAGCTCGATATTGAAACTAAATTATCTCTATGATTTTAGATCTTCAATATCTTAAATTCAGCCTTGTAGTAGCCCTATAAATATTCTTTCAAATTCCACAGGTCTGACCTGATTTGGATTCTTCAAGGCAAATTTATGCCCAATATCCCACAATGAACTAATTATGGACTTTTTCAGTAGAGAGAACTTGTATGGCATGCCACATCTCACTGTTTCCTCCTTCGGCTCTAAAATTGATACACAAGAAACTACAGTCCATGTGTTTGCGGACACATTCTACAGAATTCCAATCTGATACTTAGAGAGAGATTTATGATGATTTTCCCATGGTCACCTCTTTGAGATGAAATTCGGGAGCCTGACAAAACCCTAACTTCGATCGATCATATCTCCAAAAATATTGTGAACAAAGGTCTTAAATTTTTACACGAACTTCCTCAGGATTTCGGCTTGGTGTGATAAACGTTTTAGCTTCGAAGCCTTCGTAGAAAAAAAATTATAGCAAAAATTACACAATGAACTATTTGTAGTAGAGAAACCCTAGAATCCAAAGCTCTGATACCAAATGTTATGAAACCAACTCCAAAAATAGAAGAAAAGGGAGATCAATGCCTTAGAAATAATCCACTTCAAGGGTTAAACCTCCTTTACATTACATAAATGAACAATTCTTGGATGATACAAATGAAAAAACCTCCTTCTATATATAAGAGTCCATGGGGTCACAATATAATCCTAGTTGACCTAATAATAATAATGTACGGGCACAATAATAACAATATTGGGGTTACAGGGGTACAATAATAACAATAAGGGGTTACACTGACAAAAATAAGGGACTATACTAGTAATATAGGGACCTAACACAATTTTTTTCTCAACTTTTTGTTCAGATGGAGGAGGAAGAGAAACTTGCATAACCCTTATCAAAGAAGTACTAGAATTTATTCAAGAGAAACATGACATGGGAGAGGTCCATGAACTGGATGTTGTACCAGAAAAGGTTCTAGACAATGATTGGTAACCAAGCAGGATGGACAAGCAACCATTAAAATGTGTCTAGCGATGTTAAAAATATGGATGAGGTTGAAAATGTTGAAACATGGGTTGTCTTGGTCATAATAGTAGATGCAGGTTGAGATACCATAGGGTATTTAGTCATGGTTAAATATCCCAAAGAATATTGTGATGGAAAATTCATTGGTGACTTGAAAGGAAAAGAATCAGACAAAGGAGATTGTGATGGATTATAAGGAGAAGGAAAAGTATGGGCCTGATAAAGATGAATTCCTATCAAATGAATAGGAGAGGAGGTTTGAGGATCTTCTTGAGAAATCTCTTAAATAGTCACAAGATTAGGTGGAAGTGGTTCACTGTCGGGTCCAAGATATATGGATTGTGGTTGGGTCTAATACAGAGGAAGACAAGAAGAAGTTCTTGAAGTAGAAATTGTAGGTAACTAAGGTGTCTTAGGTTGTACTATCTCTGATTCAATATAGTTCAATTGAATAACCTCATGTAATACAATCTTAGGTGCTTTTGTTTCGACTGTGTTAGATTCTCCAACAAATGAAGAATTATATCAGGTTAAGTACTCACAAGAAAATATGGATGTGGTGAATTTAGTTTATGTGGAGGACCATAAGTAGTATCTCTCGAAGCTCTAGATTTAGTAGTATGAATCTTTTATTTTCTTTTGAGAACATCTAGCAGTTGCCTTAGTTCGAAGAGAAGGAAAAATTTTCATCATTAGGGGAATTTTTAGGTCTCAAATGGGCCTCCAAAGGAAATTATAAAATAATAGTGGAAATAATAAAATAATATTAGATTACATCATCAATTTTCAGAGGGAAAAAGGAGAAAACGTATTTTTCAACTTGTGTTTTCAACCTATCTCCCTATGGTTTTACTAAAATTTCAAGTGAGAACACTCGTTGGATAAAAAAATTGATTCCTCATCAAAGGAGTACCCATGTTGGATACTTTCGATGGACAGTGCTACACAAAAAATGAGAAATGCATGAAAAGTGTGATTGTAATCACGTTTTTTATTTGTTTCTTATTTTTCGTGTAGAAGGGTCCATATAAAGTATGCAATGTGGGCAATCCTTGGATGAAGAATTAAATTTGGCATCCAATGAGTACTCCCGCTCAAAATTTCAGTAAAATCTTAGGGAGATAATTTGAAAATACAAATTGAAAAAGTAGTTTTATTATTTTATTATTTTTTAATCTTTTTACCTTTTTACCCCAAAAATGGTGAATCACCCCCCATGGTTGACCTCATCATCTTGAATCCTATTGGTTCTTATAAAGTTTATTTTGGTTGTACATTTTTATTTGGAGGCCCGTTTTAGACCTCAAAAGTTCTCTAATTCCTACATGAACGACGGGGTTCTAGTAGTTTTTCTTCCTCATTGGTTTAATGAATTTTAAAATAGCAAAAACATAAATGAAAATGGTAATCTATGGAAAAAGGTTTACCAAGAAATTGTGAACTGTAATATACCACCTTGGACAACCAATGATTTACATACTATTAGAATAAATAATTACTAAGAAGGGTGGTGAATGAGTAATAGTGAGGATCTTCAAACTTCATATGAATAAGTATTTAGTTCTTTCCACTACTGTCAGTTACCTATGATATAATTCATATAGAATGTAGACGAATAACAAGATAAGGCATTCACACATACACATAGTTCATCACATGAGTAGAATACACATATAGACAGTATTTTTACATGAGAACCCAAAGGGAGATAACGACTAATATGTTTGTTATTATGATATAAATTAAGCACCTACTTAATTAAATCAGTTTTTTTGTGAGCACCCACTCACAAGAAGCACCAACCCCTTTAAGAGACAAAACACATACTTTCAAAGAGGAACTGAGCTCTTATGAATGTAACCCATCACCTCCTCTAGCCACTATTCTAACTTTCATACAATTTTCAAAATTAAAATAGGGGTAAATACATATACATAGAAATTCCAATCTAGGTCATTGTAGTATCATATTTCTGCTCTTGGTCCTCTACTGTTCCATCGGATCTGTTAGCCTCACACAAAATCACCCTATCCTCTTCCTACTCTATAACGCTATACTTCAATTCAATACTCATGCCAGTTTCTCAACTTGCACACAGTCTCCTCCAATATCTTCAACACATGCATGCCAATACTATATTCCCCACTTTTCTCAATGGAAATCATGGGTTTTGTTTCACTCCTTTTTCAATGTCACACACTAGTTTATGCTACCTCTTTTTCCCATCACTTTGTCATTCATGCTTCCCGAGTGAGTACTCCATGAATGGAAATACATACTGATGTAGCTCTGTTACATATAAACTGCAACTTATTTTAACGCTAGGAATGGGATATTGAACATTTCTCCATACTGTGAAATAAATCCTCAGTCCACATGAAAACTCCAACAAGTCTCTCCATGCTTATTCATGGCTCTCCATTCTACTATTGACTCTCTTTACATGAATTTGTTGGGAAACAAGCTCCAAAAATAAAATAAAATAGATATCAATGCCTTAGAAATAAGCCACTTCGAGGGGGAAACCTCCAATACATTACATAAATGAACAACTCTTGGATTCTACAAATGACCAAAACCTTCTTCTCTATATAGGATTCCATGAGGCCACAATGTAATCCTAGTGGGGCCACAATGTAATCCTAGCCGAGCTAACAATAATAATTTAAGGGCACAATACTAACAATATTGGGGTTACAGGGGTACAACAATAACAATAAGGGGGGCTACACTAACATAATAAAGGACTAAACTATTAATATAGGGACCTAACATGCCCCTCTCCTTCAAACAAGTGTTGTCCTCAATGCTTCAGTAGCTCCAGGTGATTTTGTATAAAATTCTCATCCTCCCAGGTAGAATATTCAGTGGGTAAGTTCTTCCATTTGATGAGAAACTTTGAAATTGATCGATTTCTTAGTTGTTCAGTTCTTGTTTCCATGACACTTCAGGTTTTAATATGGTTTTTCCTTCCTCATCAAGTTCTGGCAATATTTTTTGAACTGGAAGTTTGTCCCCTATAACCTTTTTTAAGCATGAAACATGGAAAATTGGATGCACTCGTGAAGAAGCAGGAAGCTCCAATTTGTATGCCATCGTACCAATATTTTGCAAAACCTTGTGAGGACCATATTAATTTGGCGATAATTTATTATCCTTCTTAGCTTGCTTGAGGGTCATTTGTTTGTATGGTTGTAGCCGTAAAAATACCTAGTCTCCCACATCAAAAATTCTCTCTCTGTGATGTTGATCTTCCTGTTGTTTCATTTGATTTTGTGCCAAATTTAGGTTATCCTTTAAGAGTTGGAGAACTTGTTGTTGATGCTCGATGTGATCCATGACTGCTTGAACCTTAGAATTTTCCCTTAAATAATATGTGATGGATGGTGGATGACATCCACAAAGTGCCATAAATGGGGTCATTTTTGCTGCAGTATGGAAGGAAGTGTTATACCACCATTCAGTGAGAGGTAACCACTTGACCCATTGTGATTTATTATTAGGTACAAAACAACAAATATATCCTTCCAAAATTTTATTTTCTATCTCTATATGACCATCAGTTTGAGGGTGATAAGATGATCTATGAGCTAGTTGAGTACCCAAACAAAAAAACAGTTTCGTCCAAAAATTTCCTGTAAAAATGGGATCTCTGTCACTTACAATAATATTCAGGTTTCCGTGTAGCTTTTGAATTGTTTCCAGAAATGTGGTAGCAACTGTACTCGCTTTAAATGGATGAGATAATGCACAAAAGTGTGCATACTTCGTAAGTCTATCAACTACCACCATGATGACACTCCTTCCTTCAGACTTAGGTAAACCTGTGATAAAATCCATTTAAATCTCCTCCCAACGTTGACTTGGAATGGATAAAAGTTGTAGAAGACCATGGGTCTTAATTGTCTCAACTTTGTTTTTCTGGCAAACCAAACATTCTGCCACAAGCTTTTGAATATCATATTTAAGGCCATCCCAAAAAAAATCTTTCTTCACCCTGTGCTAAGTTTTTAAAAATCCCGAGTGTCCTCCTCAAGGAGAACTGTGGAATTCCAAAAGAATATTTTGTTTTAGTTTGGAATTCTTGCAAATATATAGGCGATCTTTGTACCATAAGGAATCATTTTTCAACTAAATGTATAAGATGTACTAGGATCTTGCTGTAACTTTTGAATGAGAGTCCACACTTCTTCATCCTTCTTCCATTCATCCCTCGCTTTGGTTATCCAATCTGGTTCGATAATTGAAATGGCACAAAGCAATGCTTCCACCTCTTTATCCTTTCTTGAGAATGCATCTGCAACAAAATTTAGCTTCCCTTTTTTGTAGACAATTTCAAAGTCATAACCCAACATCTTGGTGACCCATTTTTGCTTCTCTTCTGAAGTTATTCTTTGTTCCAAAAAGTGTTTAAGACTATCATGATTAGTTTTTACCTTGAAGTGTCTTCCCATTAGGTAATATCTCCATTTCTTTAGTGCATGTAGTATTTCCAACATTTCCTTCTCATAAATAGCCTTTTATAAATAATTTCCTTTGATTGAATGACTTTCAAAAGAAATGGGTCTTCCTTCTTGCATTAAAAAAACACCAATTCCATTTCGTGAGTGATCACAGTCCACAATAAAGGTTTTTGTGAAGTCTGGTGTAGGTAAGACTAGTGCTAGGCACATTTCCTCTTTAAGATGTTCAAAGGCCTTAGTTGCTTCAGGAGTCCATGAAAATGCATCTTTCTCCAATAGTGTTGTTAGAGGTGCTACT